>JAUCMX010000007.1:11305115-11622966 GCA_033459395.1 Hemibagrus guttatus
GTTCAACAGCACCGATTAAACTACATTTATACGCAATTACGTTTCTATGAAACAAACTAACGAAAATACTAACCTGACTAATATTCTTAAACAAAAACGCACTTATTTGGACCACTGCAACGGGCTTGACAGTAACCGTAATTATGACTCAAGTACGCTAATTCAGCCTATTGAAATGATCGCCAAAATTAGCAGAAGCAGGAAAAAACGGTATCGAGTAGGATCAGTAGGCATTCGACTGAAACAAGCAAACAAACAGAATCTTTGATACTTCTATTACCCACTGAATGTCTGGTAGGGTGTTTTTCTTTAGAAATAATAAGCCAGCTGCCCTTACTGTTGGTAGTCATGTTTGCAGTAGAGTTTTCTGTCTCGGAAGTAGCAGCTGGTGGTGAGCGGCTGCTGACATACGGCGCACTGCAAACACTCTTCGTGCCACGAGGACTCGTTGACGCGCATCAGGAAGCGATCGGCTATGGGCCGCTGGCAACCCTCACACACCGCCTGCTGATGGCAGTCTGAGCCTGCACACACACACACACACACACACACACACACACACACACACACACACGCACACAAAATAATAATATCAGTTCATTTTAATCTACATTTTTAAGGTGTAATTAAGATGCAAAACTGTAAGTTAATTATATTAAGAAATGATTCCTAAATTTAAAAAGAGCCTCTGATTAAACAGACCAACTCTAAAATAGTGCTTCAATCGTGTGCAACTATTTTATTTTTTTGTCTGAGACATACACAATATGTGTATGCTGATATTACAACAAATAAATTAGTGACCAACAAGGTGTTTTGGATTTAGGTAAATTGTCTTAATCAGAAATAAACACCGCATAATAATTACAAACATGTACGCTTAGACATCATCCGCAATTTGTATGTTGTACTTACAGAATTCATAAGTTAAACTAATGATGCCATACAATAATTGCCATTTATCTAACATTTAATATGCAGCAAATAGGGTGCAAGGATGCGTCTGTCAGACAGTCTGTGAGATAACTGGACAGCGAATAACTTGTGTGCTACATGACAGAAGCATTTTGCAGATTTTGTACTCTTCACGGCCGTGTATAAACCAAAGGCTTACCTAGCATAATTCCAAGAGTGGCTGGTCCCGTCCGGAGACCATGGTCTTCAATTTTGATACCGTCCAACATACTTGAGCTCTGAGACTCTTTTCCCGCAAAGAAGCGTCTCGGATGTGGTTCAGGACCTGTTGCAATATCCGTAAAATATTTTGTTAGCCTTACCATAACTTCAAATTTCACTATAAAGCCACAACGTCAGTGTTTGGCTTACATAACATTTCAACGCTCTTGTGCATGTACATGTAGATGTAGTTGCAAAATGGCCAACTTTTGAAAGTTCTCAGTGCAGTTAGCAACATTAACATCGCTGCTCCATCAACAGCTTACTTATATATATATATATATATATATATATATATATATATATATATATATATATATATATATATATATATATATATATATATATATATAAAACAACAAACATTTCACCACAAAAACGCAAACCTGATAAATCCGCGTTGATAATCACCTGTTAATTAGGGTTGCTGGAGAGTAGACGTGCTTTTAGCACAAAGTTTGTATCCCTGCCGCGTTATGGCGAACTGAAATAAAAGGATCCTCTCGTTCTGTACAACGTACTCAAAGTTGCTTCGACACAACAAAAAAAATGAAAGCAGTCATAGAATGCTAGTCAATATCTGTGAAAATATCCAAGGGAATCTGCCTGAGATGTCACAGTGGGAACAGTGTCCCATTCAGATTCCTAGCGCGGAGGAGAGCCCTAAACTGAGGTAGAAGTGAAGGAATACGCCCTCCCCTTAGTGGCCGCGTCACTCCTCAGCCTATTTACTGCCGCCAGGACACGATTGGTGCCGAGTGGAAACTAAAGCCGGTCCGCCTCCAAACGCTCTACCAGAGCCAGCGAAAGAAGGAGAGAGACGCTAAAATAAATATTTATGCATATGAGGAAAGAAAGAAAGAAAGAAAGAAAGAAAGAAAGAAAGAAAGAAAGAAAGAAAGAAAGAAAGAAAGAAAAATCCTGAAATGCCTGTGGAATGCTGTAGGTAGAGTGAGTAGAGGGTGAAAATTAATAGGTGAAATTTTTGTGAAATTTTGACACATACAGCACATGTACTGACGCCATAACAGAATATTTAACGATGGCCGTATCAGTAATAGGAGCTGTCTTTATTTATAAATAAATAAAAAACGTTTGCACGATTTAGAAATAAAACGAATAGAAACGTACAACTGCAACAACAATAACAACAGCAACAGCAACAACAACAACAACAACAACAACAACAACAACAATAATAATAATAATAATAATAATAATAATAATAATGAAATTTGTTAGTTCATTGTAATACCATTTCAATATGACCTAATCATAAATCCTAATCAGGAACATAAAACCACTCATCGGTTGATTGATCATGATTTTGTGGGATTTTTCGAGCTGAGCTGAAATGTTCTTTTTCCTATGTGAAAGCTTGCTTTGATATTAGGTAGTGGAGCATCGCATGGGCCTTTCGCCCGCTTTCAGCCTTTGTGTGCGTTATGGCGCCTCGAACCTTCTGACCTTCTGTTTCAGATGCACCTGGCGATCAAGACTGATAAACGTGGCCCGCAGGATGGAGGGGTGGAGGAGGGGAGGGTGTGTGTGTAAATTTTAAAAGACATTATGTACCCTACCTTGTAACACAAACCAAAGTAAATACCTTAATAATTAATACATAAATAAAAAGTAAATAAATTTAAAAAAGTTAAATAAACAAAATACATCGTGCACAGTCTTCCCGTAATTAACACTAGAAATACAGGCACAACTTAGCATTGGCCTAACACTGTGTGTGCCTAATTATCTTTGTCAGTTTCATTTAAGATGGAAAATGTCTTGTTGCAATATTATAATTTGTAAGTTACTACTGAAAATGAATTAAAATAAAATATATAAAGAATATAAAAAAACATGCTCGCTTTCAAAATTAATAAAGTAAATTAGCAAAAATTTGAAGCCTAAACCAAAACAGCAATGACAACACAATGGTTCTACATTTCTTTAAAGAATTGGATGCGGCTGTTTGATTTGATACAAAACTTTATTTTTCAGGCTTTCATTAATCTTCTTCGGGCCAATTTATTTATTTACTTAATTATTAATAAATAAATAAATAAATAAATAAATAAATAAATAAATAATATTTGAGTTTTAAATGTAACAAAATGTAGATCAAAATTGCCAGAACAAAATTATATTAACCGGCATTATATATTATAGCACTGACTTATGCCCTACAAAGAAATGCACAATTCACAGCGCATTCCCCCACAAACTTCTATGTTGAAAATATCCGTATTACTTTCTGCCCGTCATACTCTATATCCATCTATCGCAACTTATCCATCACACTATTCCATCACTAGTCACTTTCTGTGTTTCACACCGTACACTCCACACTGATCCCACAGCACTCTACCGTCTCACTCTGCCAGTTACAGTCAAGAATCACGCGCTCCTCCAATCTCAGTGTGCTCGCTACACTCTCACACGTCACGGTCTGTCCTCCCGCTCTCTAAGCAAAATCGTTGTATTTCGTTTTCCCTGCATAGTGAACCTCCAAAAGTGGCAGGTTAAGGGTCAAACAAACAAACAGTCAACATATAGAAAATAGTAAATAAAGTTAATATCCAAATAGTTAATATTTGTACATATGTATAGAAAGTAAGAAAGTATCCAGATTCCTTTCCTATCGCAGTGTTTAAATTCAGTAGATAAATTAAAGCACCAAACGAAAATCAGCCTTTCATCACATGAAATTAAATCCTCAGACTTACCATTGTTTAAATTATTCGATTGACTTAAACACGTGTATGCGGATGTACTGTTTATTATATTAACATATATTGTTTTGGAACATCATGTACGCGTTCAGTTTGCCTTCCAACCAAATGCAGCAGGCTTCAAGATTTAAAAACTATCGTTACAGTTTGTGTAGTTTATATTGTAATGGCATTTGATGCAATATACATGTATCGAAAGAATGTAAACATAATTTGGTGGATTAATGAATGTAACAATACCAGTAATTTACAAGATAAAAAATATTACGATCTGCAACCCATCATTCGGCCTATTTTCCTTTCTTTTAATACTTTCTCATAAAGGCTCTATAACACAGCAACAATGTCAAATGATGATGAAATGATGATGATGATGATGATGATGATGATGATGATGATGATGATGATGATGATGATTAGGTTAAACCACTTCTAACATTTGTAGAACCCTAAGGATCACGTCACACCTACATGAGAACATCATATAATACGGCATACAACATGACTATCAGTAAAAAATACATACATTACATAACCCTATCAGAAGACAAAGAGATCAGTTACCTTTCTGTCATAAGTGCACTGGATGTCTTTTGTCGCGTGTGTGAAGAACCCCGGAGCCGCTCCATTATCTAAAACCCACCGAAGATGTCTGGTCCATGGAATACGCCCCCTAGCGTTTAAAACATGGTTTGTTCGTAGCGAAGCAACGAAGCTATGCAAAACCGTACACTCAGGCATACTCTCTAGAAGATATTCGTGTATTCGCAACTAGAGTTAACAAGCATGCCTATACATCATGGCTCAAATGATAGCCCAATTAGCTCCGTGCTCATGAACCACTGCAATAAAGATTTTAGTGCCAAGTTCTAGTGTTTTGCTATCGTTAATTCCGTGCCAGGAAAGAAATATAAAGACAAGTCGAAAAACATATTGTCACAACCCGTACCGAATTACGTCCGACGCCATCAGCAATGTGACTTGCATGTTGCAGTACAGCCAAATGCCCGTGTTTTGGAACACAGTCAATGGTTTACGAAGTGTTTCATAAAGACCGGCCTCACTGGATCAGCAGAAAAACAATCAAAGCAAACGCCTCACAATGGCTTGGGTTTCGTGACACTTTGGCCTCACAGTCAGTGTCCCCAAACTCTGGAAATAAGGGTGCTCTCATTTTGGTCGAATAGCATAAACTACTGAAACGTCATACAACCTGCAAGTAAGAGAATGACAATTAAAATCCCTTTCTCTTGAACGTCCTCCCCTCCCACAAAATGAAGTACCTAAGCTGCAGGTGTGTGGCACGTGCGGCACTGACACCAGCGCACGCACGCACGCGGAGACAGAGGTGTGGAGGGAAGGGATAGAAGGAGCAATTTGCACTCAATATAGAGTTAAATTTGCCCAGCTTTAATGCAACAAGGTGGTTTCGTAATAGAAACTGGATTACTGAGACACAAGGTAAGAGCAACATTTTGTATGTGGACCGGCTATGAATGATTTCCATAGTCCGACGATCAAAAATGTGTAAAAGTTCGCAAAAGTTTGTTAGTGGCCGGGGGTGGGGTTTCACTTCGTACCTTTTTTTTTTTTTTTTTTTTTTTAATTTTTAGATTTTATACTGAAATATAACGTAATCGACGTCGCTACTATTGATCAAATAAGTTTATGCGAACAAGATCGTGCTATATTTCTGTTCAAAATAACAAAGGGAAATTATAAAATTTCGGTATAGTGTTTAATCGGCTAACCGTGCCTTTATACACACACACACACACACACACACACACACCTATATATATATATATATATATATATATATATATATATATATATATATATATATGATATATATATATATATATATATATATATATATATATACATATACGCACATATACATAGAGAGAGAGAGAGAGAGAGAGAGAGAGAAAGAGAGGGAGAGCCTGCATATTAAAAATAAAGTTATAATGGATAAGAGCGCCGTGAATGCAAATGTAAAAGAGCGGTATGTATTTTCTATTAGGTACAACACTATGTTGTGCAAACCTACAGGCGAAATAAATTGAACTTTCAGCGTATTAAGACAAAACTATTATACAACTATTCCTTGCAAAATTATATAAAAACATAGATTAGATACTTCTGCTTATTATTATGCAATTACTGTAGACTTAGATAATGCATGCCACTGTATTAGAGACTACATACTCAAACTATAGTGGAACATTTAATTCTTTTTTCATTTCAGTTGGTTCATATTAATCTTTTTTTAATATATTGTTTTACTTATATGTATTCGTTTCTTTGTTTGCATGATTATTTAATTAATTATTATAGTGTATTCAGTAAGGTCTGTTTCTAAATGGACACTCAAATTAAAAAAAAAAAAAAAAAAAAAAACCTTAGAGAACGAATTTAATACATCCTTAATACAAAGCAGTGGCTTGCGCAGACATACAGTAGTTTACAATGGCACTAACTTTGATGTCTGAATGCACTTTGATGCTTTAATGAATGTTTCTCTGAAGCTCTGTAAGCGTTCAACTACTTCTACAACAGGGGATTCAAAGGTGGTTTAGTCAGCAACAACAATCATAACAATAGTAACCGTGCTATATAATAATAATAATAATAATAATAATAATAATAATAATAATAATAATAATAATAATAATAATAGGGGGGCACGGTGGCTTAGTGGTTAGCACGTTTGCCTCACACCTCCACCATGTGTGTGTGGAGTTTGCATGTTCTCCCCGTGCCTCGGGGGTTTCCTCCGGGTGCTCCGGTTTCCTCCCCCAGTCCAAAAACATGCCTTGTAGGTTGATTGGCATCTCTAAATTGTCCGTAGTGTGTGATTGCGTGAGAGTGTGTGTGCCCTGCGATGGGTTGGCACTCCGTCCAGGGTGTATCCTGCCTTGATGCCCTATGACGCCTGAGATAGGCACAGGCTCCCCGTGACCCGAGTGTAGTTCGGATAAGCGGTAGACAATGAATGAATAATAATAATAATAATAATTCTCCTGTCCCGTTTAGCAACTATAATTTTCTTTTCTTTTTTGCCGTTGAGTGTAATTGTCGCCCCCTTGTGAGAAAGTATTTTCTACTTCTCTCCAGCACCGTTTTTAGTATATCACTCAACAATGACCTATGCCCATTTTACTGAATGTGATTATATTAAACGAGCTTATTCGGTTCTTTGACGAATTTTCACGCAACTGCAACTCGCCTGAGATGTCTTAGATAACTGCGCACTCCCGTTTTGATGGTGAATGGCAGATGTTCCAAGACTAGGTCGATAAAGTTAACGAGAGGATAATGCAAAAACTAAGAAATCCTTTATCGCGGAATAAAGTAAGACATGCGCAGTTTAGTTTAGTATGTGGATACGGCACTATAAATCGGGGCAATGAACTCACAAGTCTCTGACCAAGGTTTAGCTAGTTTATCAAATGCTCAAGTATGTAGGCGTAGTTCAAATGTAGAACTTGAGTAGACCCATAATAAACATTTAAATGTATGTGCTGATGCAATTGCACTGTGGATGGCGTTTTTATTATATTTTACATAACCGTCTTAATTAAGCTGCCTATCCATAGACATAACGCCAAAACAGAGATTCTGATCTTCATAATTATCATAATTATTTTTTAGGTGAGTTTACCGTCCGTAACGTTAAGTAGGTCTGGCCTACTTGGTCATCTTGTCATAAAGAATGTTATTAAATTAACGAGAGTTTCCTGAAATCCTTAGTAACTAACGTAATTAACGGCGTTCGCATATTTATGAGTAACCCGGAATCTGTAATTCACTAAGTACTTCACAATTTGGAGTTTACGTGCAGTTCTATCTCAAAAAGACAGAGGGCGCCAATTGCCCAAAAAAAACCCTCAACGTCACACTGGTAATAGCATGATATTATGCTATATATTTTCTAGCTTGAACTGTGCAGACATCGTCTTCCTAGTATTAATTGAAATTTCTTGGCACTTATACAGCACGATGGCGCATATGTATCGTCACAACCTCCCAGCGCGAAAGGCGAAAGTCTTCATATTTGAGGACGGGGGACTGTTAGTATGGAGTTTTTATTATTATTATTATTATTATTATTATTATTATTATTATTATTATTATTATTATTATTATTATTGTTAATAATAATAATAATAATAATAATAATAATAATAATAATAATAAGAAGAAGAAGAAGAAGAAGAAGAAGAAAAGGAAGAGGAAATTAATTAAAACATTTTTCCATGAAATCATGTTTGCTGCTCCCCCTCAAAAACATGCGTGTTGGCATATACCGCACCGATGAGGAAGATGAGGAGGAAGGCGAGGAAAGAGACGAAGGAAACTATCCTGTTGAATTTTCAGGAGAGAGAAGAAAAGGGCTTCACCAGGGTGGCTTGAAAACACAAGGGCAAATTATAAGGATATATTTATATACTGGGCTTATAAATATAATATTAGGTATAAGGATATATTAATATACTAATTTATTTATTCATTTGGACAAGTAACTTTTGGTTATTGGGCAGTTGTTATAAGCATTATATAGTCTCTATGCCATTTGTTGGGTTGTCATAATTTTACTTAAACCAAACTTAATTTGCCAAACTTAATTTTTTAAGTTTTTTTTTTGGCTAAATAATTTTTTAAGTTTGGCTGAACCAAACTTAATAATAAAAAAACAACAACATAAAAACAAAAACTCTTTTTTAGCTACACTGTACCTGTGAAACAGGGGTCTAGAAACAAAATTGCTAAATGCTAAATTTAATGACTGTTAAGAATTTTACAGATCCCCAAACATCAGTAAATTCTATTCACATTCATATTTCATAATTCATTGTTAAGTACCTAACATTGATCAGAGGGCATTGAAACAAATGGCCTGGTTAACTGAATCTCCAGCAGTAAAAGTTGTTTGTTATGTCAAGTTCGGTCTTCTTTAAATGAACCAACTCCTCATGGTGCCTCTCCCTCGTTTGAGTTTTTCATGTTCAAGCTGGAGCAATTCTTTTTCCAGAGCAATTATCTCATCGCAACACCCACAGTTATTTTTTGGTGTAGCATGTTTAAGTGGAGCCCTTTGACTGTGCCATGCAGTGGAAGACCCAGTAGATAACCAAGGACTGGTGCAGGGTGAAAGGTGCACAGGGGATGCAGGTTGTGGTGGGGTAGTGGCACAACCCCCTACTGACAACAAACCCTGTTTTTTGCCGGACTTTGAGAAGCCATGTAATTCTTTCCCCTGATCTTAGTTTCAGCTATTTTATTGAGCCTGGAGGCACTTATGATCTTTACAAAATCGTCCTATTCTTTTTTTCCCTGTATTTATTGACCTTATTTGTTACAAAGAGCATGTCTGTTTTTATTTTTGTTTTCTTTAAACATTGGGGTTAGTTCTTCATTGCAGAAGTTTCCCCATGGTTCTGGACTCATGCAGGAAAGATTGTGTACATTAATTGTAGCCTGATATGCGGTAGGTAAGAATTGCAAATGTAGTGTTTTAATCAATTATATTCATTTTAATAAGTATTTCAAATTAGTCTATATAATAATATAAAATTAAAACGATAAACAATAGATAACAACAACTACAATAATAATAATAATAATAATAATAATAATAATAATAATAATTAATAATAATTATTATTATTATTATTATTATTGCTGTTTTCTAAGTTTTGGGTTATATATTATGGTATAATAACGAGAAAGTCTATGTAAATTGGTGGTTCGGTTTTCGACTGCCCATTGTTTTTTGTGTACAGGTGCAGAGGGGGAGTGAACAAAGAACAACTAAAAACTCATAATTTTAGACAGGCTTTTGGGAAACGCTCAGAAAACTGTCTCGTACGTAAGCTACATTATTCTTTAATTTGTTTGCCAAGATTAATAGTTAGTGTGAAACCCGCCCTGTTGTCTGAGAGACGCATGGAAGAACAAACAAATGCAGGATTAGGTCAAATCCGTAAAAACGGTCCTCGGGTTCTTCCAACATACCACAGAAGGAATAAAGTTGACAAAGCCTAAATGTCTCACAGATATATGGACTAACAGATCTTCCAAAACAGGAAAAAGAAATATTCTTAGAAATATTTATAAAACATTGATTGATTGATTGATTGATTGATTGATTGATTGATTGCTTTCTTTCTTTCTTTCTTTCTTTCTTTCTTTCTTTCTTTCCCTCATATGCATAAATATATACATTCATACATTTAGTGTATTGTAGTTGTGAATCACTCCCTGTTTCTGTAACACCAAACATTTCTTTTAAAAATCTACTTTTAATGAGGCGTTGCTTGTGCTATCATTTAATGATGACCTTGCTGTGGTGCATTTAAATTATTATTTTTTTTTAAATAAAAAAAGGCAGTCCAGTTATAATGCAATAAGTGACTTATTAAATGACTTAAATAAATGGTTACCATAAAAAGTATGTACAACGTATATTCTACATTCAAGGCCAGATCCTGAATAGTATGTAAAAATAGTAGACACTATAACTGCCATACAAATTTGTCAGATAAAATTTCATACAATAGTATAAACTGAATTGAAACAGATTTATCTTGCCGCAAATCAGTGTTATAGTTAATTGTAAGCTCCTGAGTACCATTGCATTGCCTAATTCTGTTTCATAATTCTGTTTCAGAAGCAGTTGTGTTCACCTGAGTGTACTGATGCATTTTTAAAAAAACAAATAGTTGGCACACCAAATAATGAGCTTCTTTAGTTTAGTACATCAGTAGTACATTAGTTTTGTTATGTTTATCAACCTTAGAATCCCTCAGATTTTTCTGAAAAGCCATTTGTCTTTGGAAAAAGTTCTGTGGGTCATCTGCTGTCAAGTGGTTTCTTGACAAAATGTACCTGACTCCTACAAGTTGTCCTGAACCCTGGAATTAATCAGAGAAAAAGTGGTAATGTTTTTGTTTGTAGTTGGAAGTTCAGACATTTAAATTCTGATCATGCAAGCAAGGATAAAATAAGGATGGAGAAATGGAATGAAGAACTAGAGAGTTAGAAAATGTTATTCTTCAGAGTATATATCTGAAGTGTAAGTGAGAGCAGGGAATGTTTTTTACAACTTTGTACTGTTTCTTACATTACTTGGCCATCATACAAAAGAATAAATGTCACCAAATGAAAGAAATAAATTCAGACACATATTTAAATAAGATGTTAACCTGATTAAAAAAAACAGCAGGGCCAGGCCGGAAGGGATGGTTGGTAGTCTGTGTGTGTGTGTGTGTGTGGGGTGAATATTGTCTTTCATATTCACATCCATTCACTGAGCACTTTAATAGGAACACTATACTAATACTGGGTAGAGCCTCCCTTTGCCCTCAAAACAGCCTCAGTTCTTTATGGAATGTATTCCAAAAGATGTTGAAAAAAACATTTGAAATTCTGGCCAATGTTGACGATTTTTTAGGTGCATTTTCATAATGTGAATCTCCTGTTCTTCCACATCCCAAAGGCATTCTATTGGATTCAGATCTAGTGACTGGGAAGACCACTGAAAAACACTGGTCACAAGTCACTGACATGTTCATCAAACCCATTTTAGATGGCTTTTATTTTGTGACATGATGCAGTATCATGCAGGAAGTAGGCATTAGAAGACGGGTAAGTTGTGACAATAAAGGGATATACATTGTCAGCACCTTCTGTGTGCCTCAGCAGAAATCAAGATTCATCCAACAGGCTATGTTTGTCCAGTCCAGTTTTGGTGACTGTGTGAGCACTGAATTAGCTTTCTGTTCTTGTCTGACAGTAGTGGAATCCAATGATGTCTACTGCTGTTATAGCCATTCCACCGCAAAGTTTGATGTGTTGTGCATTCTGAGATGCTTTTCTGCTCACCTGCACAGTTTTGGTGATCCTTTGAACACTGAATTAGCTTTCTGTTTTTGTCTGACAGTAGTGGAATCCAATGTTGTCTACTTCTGTTATAACCATTACACCTCAACGTTTGATGCGTTGTACATTCTGAGATGCTTTTTTGCTCATCAGTTGCACAGAATGGTTATCTGAGTTACTGTAGCCTTCTTGTCACCTAGAAACAGTCAATAAATTCTCTGTTGACCTCTCATATCAACAAAGCATTTCCATCCACAAAACTGCCACTGAACTGTGCCTGGGACTGTTCTGTGTGAAAACAGTTATAGAAATACGCAAACCAGCCTGTCTGGCACCAACATTCAATACACAGTAAAAAATACACAATTCACATTTTTCCCTATTCTGATGATTAATGTCAATTTTACCCAAAGCTCTTGGCCCACATCTGCATGATTTTTGCATTGAACTGCTGCCACATAATTGGTTGATTAACTGCATGAAGTGATACATGTACAGTTGTTCATAATAAAGTGCTCTATGACTGTATGTATCTATATACTTAGTAAACATATAATTTCATTTCACTGATTTATAATACAATATTACATTATAATATCATTAATCAATTAGTTACAATAAAATGTTATACTATTATCAAACATCAGTAGCTAAACAGCAACATAATTTTTGACCAAGTTCTAGGTGTCCAATACTAGGGAAAGCTGTCAAATGAGATGTGACAATTTGTACTTAAGCCTTTGCCCTGACATGTGTGTTAACGGTGGCTATATATAACTAGGATACTTAACAAAGGACTGCTGCTATTTTTAAAAGACACTTTATTATCTCCTCTACTCATGGTAAAATAGACTTTTTAACATGCATACTTTCACTAAATAAAATATGAAGTGCCATTTTACATGTTCTTGTATCAGATTAGGGTGACTTTGACCACTTTAATCAGAATATTTGCCTCAGAACATGAACCACAAAAAACAGCTATTTTGCTCTTTGTTTGCAATTGCCTTTTTGCAAATATTTTAATGAATTGATAGAGAAAGGGAAAAACACTGTGCCTTTCCTACACTGAAGAAAAGTACCACAGCCCTCATACTTTTGCTTATATACCGTACATTAGTGACATCTTCTGGCCATTTGAATGACTATGCATATAAAATGCTGTACTTGATAATCGCATGCTGTACTTGATAATCATGGATTCAAACAAGAATTTCCAAAGTTGATTTAGAAAATGATTGTTGATGAAGAAAATGATTATTTAAGAAGATTATCATTGCAGGAAACTTGGCAGTTTGTTTCCTAGTTGAAGTGCAGAATAATTCTACATTTTACATTTTACTATTGTTGAGTAGAATTGGTGACTGAGTGTTTAAGGTTTTAACTCCAGTCCCCAAAGCAGACACTGTTTGTTGACCATGCAATCTGTAGACTTGGCTGACCATAGTGATTATCAGCAAAAAAGCTGCCTTTAGCCAAATCCACTTTATATCTTTAAGGCAAAATCCAAGTCCCACTGTTGGGCAGTTTGTTTTTCATGGAGGTCAGAGATGTGCTGCCCTACTAAGAATGTTTTGAGTTTATGTATCAGCAGTTTCCCAGTAGCAAAGTGTCATCCAGTGCCCAGTCCTCAACATCAAATACTAAACTCTGGTTTAGTGTGGGTAAACTCTGGTGTGTATAACCTAATATTTAAAGGTTGTTAAAAAAGTAAGTAAAAGCTGAAATACATCTGTCTCTGAACTATTATCTTTAACTGATGTATTATGGAAACTTATACTGACAACACAGGAAATAATAAAATGAAATATGAATGTCTTTAGGTTTTAATCTGAATGTGTTTAGCCTAGGTGTGTATAACTTTTGGCCTCAACTGTATGCATATTACTGTATGTATGTATGTAAATTAAATAAAGATCAAAGTATTCAAATAGTTAATTCTCCAAACTGTATTTTACTCTATCCATCTTATTCTGACTTAACCTGCAGATGAAAAAAATGCACCATGCTAACATGTTTTACTGTGGGGATGGTGTTCTTAGATTATTGTGCAGTGTTTGGCTTTTGCACAACACTGATTCCAACTAATTTATAGCTATCTAGTTGTCTCCGGGCAGATAACCATGTCACATGCACATTCAATAGATTATAATTTAATAGTTTTGAGTCTCATAAAAATTTTTTTTTTTATATTTACCTCATTTGTAGCAACTTCCATTAAACATCAGGGTCCTGTCAAAAGCACACAGCGTATATCAATGTATGTCTACTCCAAATTTTACTCTGTGGTTATTGATGGTTATTGGTGATAATTTGTGCTGTGCATGTGTTAAGAGTTAATGCAAAAACACCATGTTATGAATATATATACCACAATGAATACCACACTTCTAACATTCAAAACTAAACCCTGAAATACAAACTTACAAATTTATCATAAAATAAAAGACAATGTTAAAAAGGCTGTTACAGTATCAGTTATGGTGGTCCACCATATTGGTTCTTTGTAAAATACATTTAAATACATTGCTTTCCAATAGATTTTGGAGCATGGCTTTTGGGATTCCCTTCAGTTCATTCACAAGTCTATTACAATTATACACCTACTGTAAAAGGACAGATGTTCCAATCACTTTCATGGTCACAGGTGTAAAATCAAACACCTAGGCATGCAAACTGCTTCTACAAACATTTGTGAAAGAATTGGTCACTCTCAGGAGCTCAGTGAACTCAAGCGTGGTACCATGATAGGTTGCCACTTGTGCAATTACTCCATTTATGAAATTTCCTCACTACTAAATATTCCAAGGTCAACTGTTAGTGGTATTATAACAAAGTGGAAGCAATTGGGAACAACAGCTACTCAAAGTGGAAATAATTGGGAACACACTGAGGTGCACAGTATGCAGAAGTCGTCAATTTTCTGAGAGTCAATAGCTACTTTGTGTGGCCTTCAGATTAGCTCAAAAACCATGCTTAGAGAGCTTCATGAAATGGGTTTTCATGGCCAAGCAGCTGTATCCAAGCCTCACATCACCAAGTGCAATGCAAAGCGCCAGATGCAGTGGTGTAAAGCACACCGCCACTGCACTTTAAAGCAGTGAAGACATGCTTGCTGGAGTTAAGAATCTCGGTTCTCTCTCTGGCAATCTGATGGATGAGTCTGGGTTTGGCAGTTGCCAGGAGAATGGTACTTGGCTGACTGCATTGTGCCAAGTGTAACATTTGGTGGATGGGGGATTATGGTGGTTTTTTTTTTTTGAGGGGTTAGGTTTGGCCCTTAAGTTCCAGTGAAAGGAACTCTTATTCTCCTAAATGTCTTGGTATGCTGAAGCATTTTCATGCTTCCAACTTTGTTGGAACAGTTTGAGGATGGCCCCTTCCTGTTCCAACATGACTGTGCACCAGTGCACAAAGCAAGGTCCATAAAGGCCTGGATGAGAGTTTGGTGTGAAGGCACTTGACTGGCCTACACAGAGTCCTGACCTCAACCTGATGGAACACCTTTGTGATGAATTAGAGTGGAGACTGCGAGCCAGGCCTTCTCATTCCAACATCACTGCCTGACCTCACAAATGTGCTTCTAGAGAAACGGTCAAAAATTCCCATAAACACACTCCTAAACCTTCTGGAAAGCCTTCCCAGAAAAGTTGAAGCTCTTATAGCTGCAAAGGGTGGCCCAACTCTATATTAAACCCTACAGATTAAGAATAGGATGTCATTAAAGTTCATTTGCTTGTGAAGGCAGATTTCCCAAAACATTTGCCAATCGTGTGTGTGTGTGTGTGTGTGTGTGTGTGTATATATATATATATATATATATTATATATATATATATATATATATATATATATATATATATATCATCTAAAGCACTTATTGCTAATGAAATGATTACCGATCAGAAGTTCTATGCTTAAGAGAAACATGGACTAAAGAAAACAAGTATGTAGCATTAAATGAAGTTTGTCCGCCCTGGCTATAGTTATATACATGAGCCATGCCTAACAGGCATGGGAGGAGGTGTCGCACTTATTCATGATGATAAGCTAGGTGTCATGCAAAAATCTAGCTATAAACTCTGAAGATCTTTATACTAATTTAACATATGTAGCTACAAAAAATAAGTCTAGCGTGTCGATTCCACTAATTTACAGACCTCCAGGGCCATACTCTAAATTCCACTGTGAATTTGCAGATTTCATTTCAAACCTACTTGTTTCTTTAGAAAAAGCATTAATTGTGGGAGACTTTAATATTCATTTTTGATTAATTTAAAATGCATCTTAGACACAATATATGCAATTTGCTACATCGCCATGTTAAATACATACATACATTTATGTCTGCTACTGTAGAGAGATTTACCAACAGTCTCCCAGAATGATCATACATGATTGGATCGCCATCTGACCCCACAGAGCTTGAACAGGTGATTGATTACTTGGTGGAAGGTGTCACAGAACTGGTGAGCTGAGGAGACGGAAGCACGCTGGTCGTGCCAGTGTAGAAATATCAGACCCAACGCGGAGTTAGACGGCGGACAGGGGTTTTATTAAACAAAAGAACATGCAGCGCACACAGACGTAACACAAAGACGATGACTAGCCAACTAAAGGAGACAGACGGCCACTATAAATAAGACACATAATCATAGACACATTAGGAACAGGTGAACAAAGGCGGAGACACATTAGGAAGGCGTGGCTAGACAAACACATGGCTAAATAAACAAAACCCCTGCTGAAGGCCCCCTAGTGGTCCATCAGGGGCACTTGCCCCCTTAACAGAAGGAAAGCCTTCTGAGCTACAAAAATCTCTTAGTACTGCTAGATTAGCATATCTCTCCACCCTAATCAAAGATAAAAATAATCTCAAAATTTTGTTTAATACTATAGCAAAATTAACTAGGAGTAAAACCATTGTAGAAAAGCCCACACCATCTATATGCAGCAGCAATGACTTCATGAATTATTTTCACTGGAAAAATTGATAATATCAGGAGGAAAATTCAGACTATTCATTTAAAACCAAACAATCTGATGAATAATATCATAGTTAATATTACTATTTCTGATCAGTTTTGAGTATGTTTTACACCACATTGACAGACTGATTTAATTTCACTAATTTCTTATTCAAAACTATAAACCCTACATATCTCCACTATATCCCTTACCTACAGGTTTCTTTAAACAAATAATGCCAGTAGCTACAAAACCACTTCTAAAAATTATAAACTCTTCCCTTAACACTGGCTATGTGCCTAAATCTTTTAAACTAGAGGTTATCAAACCCCTGATTTAAAAAATCCAGCCTCGATCCCAGTAGGCTGTCCAACTATAGGGCAATATCAAACCTCCTCTTTATCACCCAGATTCTAGAAAAGGTTGTAGAACAGAAGTTATGCTCATACCTACACAGCACTGGTTCAAGTGGTAAATGACCTGTTACTGACCTCTGATCAGGGTTGTGTCTCCTTTCTGGTGTTACTTGATCTTAGTGCATCTTTTGACACCATCAACCACACTGTACTACTTGATAGGCTAGAAAATGTTGTTGGTGTTAATGGGACAGCCGTATTCTTTATCAGTGAACATTTGAATACATTGGTAGGAAGGAATTAGTGTTAAGTCTATAATGGACTCAGAAATTACTCTCACCTATTAGTTACTCAGGAGCTCTTGGTTGCACAATTCCACTTGAATATAAAAAGTTGTAGAAAGGACATTATATGCATTTACATTATTACATTATTATCTAGTGTCACCCAAATGAGGATGGGTTTCTTCCTGATCCTGGCTCCTCTCAAGGTTTCTTCCTCATATCATCTCAGGGAGTTTTTCCTTGCCAACGTTGCCTGGGATTAGGGATACATATTAACTTAATTTTAAACTTTATAATTTTTTATTGTGTTTTTATATTTCTGTAAAGCTGCTTTGGAACAATGTCCATTGTTAAAAATGCAATACAAATAAATTGAATTGAATTGAGATAATGGAGCATTACAGTCACTTTGTCATGTAAAAGTTCTTGATGCAATCATTCCCTCAATGATTGTAAGCCCAGCGGTTTACATACATTTTTTATAACAGGCTATGTAAATATAAAACAGTGTACAAGTGTTTGTGTGTTATCAGATTAGGTAGAATGAGTTTGTCTATTATTATGACTTGAATGAGTAATGCATGTAATTCATGTATGTAGATTTGAGGGTTCAGTTTGCACTTCGGTGCAAACATTTTTGTGCAACTGTACATGGATGTGAGATGGGTAATGAAGGGATGTTGGAGCATTGATTACTAAGGTGACATCTGGGAAGGTGGCAGAAATATGTTTTTTTTTGCTATACATTGAAGACATTTGGATTTGAGATCAAAAGATAAAAGTATGAAACAATAGTCCAGAATTTCAGCTTTCATTGCACCTAGATGTGTTAAACAATTTAGACCATCTTTGGTGGTAGGCCACCCATTTTTGTAATGGAACAATTAAAGTGAATTAATTAATTAATTAGGGGGGCACGGTGGCTTAGTGGTTAGCACGTTTGCCTCACACCTCCACGGTTGGGGGTTTGATTCCCGCCTCTGCCGTGTGTGTGGAGTTTGCATGTTCTCCCCGTGCCTCGGGGGTTTCCTCCAGGTGCTCCGGTTTCCTCCCCCAGTCCAAAGACATGCATTGTAGGTTGATTGGCATCTCAAAATTGTCCGTATTATGAGAGTGTGTGTGTGCCCTGCGATGGGTTGGCACTCCGTCCAGGGTGTATCCTGCCTTGATGCCTTATGACGCCTGAGATAGGCACAGGCTCCCCGTGACCTGAGTGTAGTTCGGATAAGCGGTAGACAATGAATGAATAATTAATTAATTAATTAATTAATTAAAGTGAATAACACTTGTACAATATTTAACACAATTTTTGGTTGCATATCACTTGCTTGCTATAACTGTATCAGGCCAAAAACTCAGTGACATCACCAAACTGTTGCATTCTTCCTTTGTGATGCTTTTCCAGGCTTGTAACACAGCTTTTTTCAGTTGTTGTTTGTACAGGAGGTGCTTTTTCCATCAGTATCCTTCTCATTAGGTGAAATGCATGCTCAATTGGATGATTTCATATTCATCTTCTCATCTCAAACCCAAATGCCTTCAATATAAAAAACAACTCAATTGCCGTTGTCATTTTTAATTCTTTCAGAGGGCACTATATAAGAATGTGCTCTCAAGAACATTCATGTTAAACTTGTTTATTGAAAGGAGAAAGGGCCTTTCACACAAGATGCAAACTTGTGCCCCATGGTAAAGCAATATGGGTCAAGAGGCAGGTGTGTTTGGCCCTGAGAAACCATTGTGTGTGCTAAAGTTGGTTTGTTCCAGTTTGGTTGCAGATAGCAAGATAACTTTTATAGTTTTGCTCACCTTGGCATGATCTTGCATTTTAAACATATATACATTTCTGATCAGCTGGAAGTAGAGAAGAATTCTGGGTACTGTAATGTTTGTAATTGCAGCATCAAAAGCTCCTAAACTGCTTACTGACATGTGGTGGATGGATTTCAAGTGTACTGACATATGCTTTCTGTTTTCAATAACTGTAATAATGGAGCACCATGTGATGTTTGGGATTATATTGAGGCTAAAGTAAACATTGTTTATATGGTGACTAATACAATTAACTTTTTACCAATTACATTAAATGAAAAATAAATTTGATAGGGTCACTGAATCAATATTTACTAAAACCTGAAAAAACACTAGGCGATCTCATCATCAACTGCCCCATTTTACTAAGTCTGTGCCCACGGTAGACTTAGATCCCTAATCATTAACGTTTTTAAAAGTCTGGCTTGAACCAATCTGGCCAGTTTCCTTTGATCTCTCTCAGTAACAAGGCATTTTCACCAACAGAACGCTCACTTACTTCATGTTGTTTTATTTTTTCACACCATTTTTTGTAAGCTCTAAAGACTGTTTTGCATGAAATCCTGTGTGGTTGCTTTGAAGTCCACATGCACAAACCAAACACAATAAGACAAACATAGAATATAAAGAAGTTTAAAATGTTATGCATGGAGGAGTGAACCAAGATTCCTGTAGCATTGCCTCAAACCATATTAGACATTAAAAGAGGTTCTGATAATTTTGAAATTTTATTTTAATTTTTTAATGAAAAATTAAAATAATACTATGTAAACTACTAAAACATAGACTATAAAAATAATACCTGTATAATAAAGCTACTAAAACATAAAATAATACCTGTATGTTTGTGATTAAATTATCTCATATTATATGTATTGTAAAATATCAAATGAAAACTTTTTTTGGCTTGTTTGTTATTTTAGTGATCACTTAAAGAAAAGGCCCTGAGACACACCAAAATCTCAGACATGCTTACCATTTTTAAACATTTATGTAAAATAAATAACTTTTGCTGTTATATTTATATCTGCACATTTTCAATCTTGTCCTGCTATATTATGTACAGTAAAAATAAATATGGCTTTTGTTTGGCTTACATTTTTTACAGGACATAGTGAAATAAAGCTGGTGAAAACTGGTGAAACTAAAGCTTCTCAAAGGGAGGGTGACAATCCTGTAATAGTAATTCACAGTCAGCACTGTGTCATAGGTGTTGGGTTAGAATTGGTGTGAAAAGTCTCACACCAGTTCACCAGTTCACATCATCTTCTTCCCAACATTAGACTTGATATAAGTCAGACTTCACTTTAACTGCAAGCCTTTTATTTTGCTTAACAAGTAAAACAAGACTTTGTACTGTTATACAGTTTTGTTTTTCCTAAATATATAACCAACCAGTGGATAATTAGTAGCATTGAGTATGTTATGTGTATTTCAGTACTCCAAACTAGAACAGTGCACAGGGACTGGTATTCTGCAGGGCCACTAAAAGCGATTAATGTGTATTACAGCTATAATAGATATAACACAACCTATATCACAAAATATTCCTCAATGAATAGTTAGCAGCAGGGTTTTCTATTAAATAGACAGAAATTACAATGTCTAACATTCAATTTTGTAAAGATTTTAAAACAATCTGGACGTATGCTCTGCCCCCCCCACCTCTCTGGCAAGTGATTCTTCAGCCTATTCTGTGTCCAAACAGCCATCCTCCCAAATGTTGTTCAGCTGGTTACATCTGGGGGAGAAGCATGTGTCAAAAGAAAGCATCTATGCTGAACATTATGCAGAGTGATTCTGATCACCATCAGCAAATGTATTGCCAACTACATCCGGAGGTCTCCATGTATCACAAAAAACAATGATCCATTAAATTAGATATATATCTACATATTATAATTTATACACAAATAAACTCACTGTGAACTTTATTACGAGGGCCTGCCACTTGCACCTTCATGCAGTAATCTAATCAGCCAATCATGTGGCAGCAGCACACAAACAAATATGCAGATAGGTGTCAAGAGATTCAGATTATATTCACAATAACGATCAGAATTAAGAATAAGTGTGATCTCTGTTACTTTGAATGTGGTATCAGGTTTGAGTATTTCAGATACTGCCGATCATCTGGAAATTCACTGCACAAATGTTCTTTAGAGTTTACAAAAAAATGGTGCAAAAAACAAAAACCTTGAATGAGCAATAATTCTGTGGGTGGAAAAGCTTTGTTGATGAGAGAGATGGATGGATATGGCCAGATTGATTCAAACTGCCAGTGAACATATAATAACTCAAATAATCACTCTATATAGCTGCAAAGAGCAGAAAAGCAACTCAGAATGCACAAAATGTCAAAGGTGAATGAGGTACAACAACAGAAGACCACATTAGGTTCCACTCCTGTCAGCTAAGTACAGAAGTCTGAGCCTATCACGGACAAAGTGGCTCAGTGGCCTCACTGAACCTAGACAGTTGAAGACTATATCCTTCTTGGATGCTCAAAAATCTGCGCATTCTCCTCTGACTGCTCTTATCAACAAGGCATTTCGACCCACAGAATTATTATTATTATTATTATTATTATTATTATTATTATTATTATTATTATTATTATTGTTATTATTGCATCATTCTGTGTAAACTCTGGAGTCTGTAGCTGCATGATATTATATTGTTGCCATGACTGACTGATTAGATAACTGAATGAATGTGTAGTTGTAAAGATGTTCATAATAAAGTGGGAAGTTATTGTAGGTAGCTGTGGGCTACATTTCATGTAACATTTTCAGGGACTCTAACCCTAACCCTAACCCAGTTTACTTTAGTAGCTCTGCAGTTACATGAAATGTAGCACACACAGTCTATGATAGCCATTTTCATACAGGTGCAATTTTTTTATTGCATTTGCATGTGTAAGGTCGACATGTTGATAAGGCATAAGCCATTATTCCTATTGTTTGCTCTTTTGCTGATTTTGTATTTATTGTAAAAAACTAAGCCTACAAGCATAAGCTCATGCTTTAAAAAACATCATTTTAGTAAACTTTTAACAGGATACAGTTTAAACAATTAAAATGTTTGCTTGCTATTAAAATAAATTAACATAATGGAACTAAAAGAAAAGGTTACATGTGTATATACTCAGATAAGGTCATCTTTATACTGTGGGCTAATTCAGAAAAGAATGAGAAAATATTCTCAGGGGAGCATTATGAGTAACAAGAAAGCACGCTACAAATTCCTCTATACCTGTGAATATTTTCCCTTTGGACCACTTTCAGCATCATAAACCCCTTAACAGGGCCCAGCACTCTTGGGAAATGCATAGTGTTTCCTATGGGGAACTGAGGCTACAGCTTATGAGCTGTACTATTATTGCATCCAGGTGGCCATGTTAAAAAGCACTGGCCAACCATAAATGTCTAATAAACTGCAAGTGGCACCTTCAGAGGTGAACAGGGTTACTGCACCTGTCTGTGGCCTGAGATGTTTTTCTCTCCTACATCCCTCCTCTTTCTCTAGCCCATACATTCCTTTGTTTTACCAAGCAGAACTAGATGACTAGAAGTTATATCTAACATGCAATGTTATGCACATCATATTACTACTATGTGGGTAGGGGAAGTCTCTATTCTGGCACCTAGGTGGTGGAATGAACTTCCCCTAGATGTTCAAACTGCTGAGTCACTGGCAGTCTTCAAATGACATCTAAAAACTTACCAGTTCCTGAAACATGTAAACTAGTAATTAAAGTTTTCTGTGTACTTTAATTTATGCTTTTACCTCACAACATTTAGATTGACAGCATTTTTTAAATCTGTGACCTAGTGAACCAGTATTGATGTATTCACTGATGGAGACTTCATAATGAAAATGCACTTTTGTAAGACACTATGGATAAGGGCATCTGCCAAATGCTGTAAAAGTCTTGGGGAGAAATGATAATCAAAATTTTGTAATGTGCTAACAGAAAGATAAGCAAAACAGCATGTAATTTTTTTCACAAGTTATTCTGTCTCATCTGTTTACATATGTATTTTACTTATTTTTATGTGTTCAGGAGTTGAGGGTTGATGGGGCTAGAATGCCCTAGTGATTTAATTGGTATACATGGTGTCGATGTCTGGACATGGGGCCAAACTACTTTGATCTCACTTGAAAGGAGCTAATTGATCTCTTTGTTCCAGTCACGTTTGGCTGTTCAGTGAAAAGAAAGGAAAAGGAATAAGTCACAAAGGGGGTGGGTGGAGGGGGGGTAATCCTTAAAATGATGAAACATCTGCAAAGAGGTGGGTGGATGACTGCAAGAGTTAGAGAGTGAGGTTCTTACCCCTTGAGAATGAGGAGAGGAGAGAGAGAGAGAGAGAGAGAGAGAGAGAGAGAGAGAGAGAGAGAGAGAGAGAGAGAGAGAGAGAGAATGAATATATACAGGGCAGCAAGCAAAAGAAGAAAGAGAGACATCACCTCACGCCTGGTACCATTGCTCCTCAATTACTCTAATGTGCCTCATATGGCTGAGGCATTTTAATGTCAGGAGAGAGACAGACCTTGTAAAGCAAAAGGACTTGCCTGGGCCTTTGATATGACACAGTCCTCTCTTTGCCAGATTCATACATGATGTTTCTTCATCTCTTCCACTCTTCCACTCCTCTGAGTCCAGTTTGAGGTCATTCAGAAAGAAATGCAATTAAGGCCACACATGTAACCACCCCTACAAAGCACCAGTGGTATAAATATATATATGGTATGGTATATATATATATATATATATATATATATATATATATATATATATATATATATATATATATATATATATATATATATATATATATTACTTTCATTTACTTAACCATATTAATATGTAACAGCATTTTCATTATTATTAGACTACTACAAAATACTGACTGCAAATATTGAGTGGACAAGAGTACTGGAAAAGATATTAGTTACTTTTTTACTGACATTACTTCCAGGACACTTTTATTCAGTCAGTGCTGTGCAAAAACACTTTAAACATGTTTGCCAAAGTGTCTGTTTGAACAGTGAGTGTAAAATGAGGGATAACCCATGCATCCTGTGACGGGTGTCTCACTCTGCCTTTCTGAGCACTGGATGTAACTGACCGCTAAATAGGTGTGAGGTCACTTTAAATTTCCTACACATTTGCGCATGCACCAAGAAGTTACGTAGGGCCGTAACAATTAAATTGAAAGACAAAATTACAAGGGACATTGAAATACAATGTCAGCAACACAAGAAAATATTCAAGTTTATTTGATTGTTAAAGGTTAAAGAAAAAGGGATAACACTTTTGTGTTAAACTTGAACGTTGATTGTTGAAACTTATTTAAGCTTTTAAGAGTTACATTCAGAGTACAATTAATGTTATTGTTGTTTGCAAACTGAAATAGTTAAAGGTTAAAGGCATTTACTGTGATGTATTTGTATTGATTCTCTTTGTTAATGCTTTGAATGCATACATTTTAAGAGGTCTGATGAGTGTGGTATCACTTATAGCTTAAGTTGTTCAGTTTGAAGAAGTTAAGATACTGAGGAGGCAATGGAACAAGTAGCTGAGCAATTTAATAAGATGTCAATTCTAGCAGAAGAAATAAGCAACCCAACTATGCAACAAATTAGAACAAGCTCACATTAAAGACGCTTAACAGAGAAAGGTCAAGAAATGCATGAACAAAAGAAACAGGAAAAGGCCTTCAGTAAGTCGTATGAGTTCTGGAAGCAGGCTGCAAAGGAGACCAAATCGAGAATGAAAACATTCTGTACATGTGAGGATCTTGATCAAATACAACAAGACATTCAAAGCAAACAATTCAGTTTATCAACAATATGAACCAATTCTACATAACCATGCTACTACTCTAGATGCTCGTATGGATGCCTGTGCTGCACTAACTACAGAGATCATTGATCTTGTGAGTAAACGACTGGTGAAGATTATAATGAAGAGCTGGTGAAAGAACGAGTAAGGCAAGTGCTAAACAAGAATGAATATGGGCCCATCTTTGGATGCACAATAACAAATACAGTCATTTCAGAGTCATCACAAGGATCTGAGAACCAATCAAATACTTCTTTTAACGTCTTGAGTAACCATGCTGATGCAGAAGCAGAATTTGCAACGAAACTGGAGCAAGCTAAAGCTCTACAAGAAATTCACAATCAACAAGCCAAGCTTGATATGATACAGCATGATTGGAAGCTTTGTGAATCCAGAATGCTGGCAGAGATGAAGCAGAAGAAGGCTGAAATGCAGTTAAGGCTAGTAGAGGAGAGAAAACAGCTGCAACAACTACAAGTTGACAAGGAAGTGAAAGTAGCAGCAGCTCGTGTCAAAGTGTATAATGAATTGAATGGCAACCTTCAAAGCTGTGATGAAGATAAAGGCTCTAGCATTCACACTAGCTGCCAAAGGACAGAGTTTATGTCACGTCTCATCGGGAATCAGAACACCAGCAGGAGCCCTCTCCCAAATTCTGAGACACCCACAAGTCACACTTCCCAGTTTCCACATGGACATATAAGCAGCATGCACACATACACATACTACGCGAAGTATCGTCCCAATGTAGAAATACCAAACCTTTTGTTACACTTTCGATTTCTTCTGCCTCTGGTGAGTCATTACAGGATATTTTGCCTCAGATGAATCCAGTGGAGTGGTTAGCACGTTTGCCTCACACCTCCAGGGTTGGGGGTTTGATTCCCGCCTCCGCCGTGTGTGTGGAGTTTGCATGTTCTCCCCATGCCTCGGGGGTTTCCTTCCCCAATCCAAAGACATGCATGGTAGGTTGATTGGCATCTCTAAATTGTCCGTAGTGTGTGATTGCGTGAGTGAATGAGAGTGTGTGTGTGCCCTGCGATGGGTTGGCACTCTGTCCAGGGTGTATCCTGCCTTGATGCCCAATGACGCCTGAGATAGGCACAGGCTCTCCGTGACTCGAGAATAGTTCGGATAAGCGGTAGACAATGAATGAATGTATCCAGTGGATTTACAATTGGTAATTTTACATCAAGGAGCCATTATCCGTGCATATCAAGAGCAAGTCGAGGTGCTACAAACTGCCAACCAGCAGCTTCAAAAACAGCCTCTGAACCAAGCCGCACCTCCGCCCCCGGCTGCCCCCGCACCAACACTTACCTCGCATGGCGCTCTACGAATAATTGGATGGCTCCGCTGATCGCTGCCGTGGCTTCATTCGTCAGTGCAACAAACGAATAAAAACGCCATAAAATTTCACACCCTTGCTGCTCAGTCCGAATGGAATGAGGTGTCTCTGCTGGCCGTGTTTTGTGAGGGCCTTACACCAGCTCTTCAGGCTGAAATGGCATGCCGTGACACTAATACAACACTCTCTCAGTACATCTCCATGGTCATCCGATTGGACAATCTCAGATGCCAGCATCACACAAGCACTTGCGCCCGCCCTCAGGTTCGTCACCACATTGAGTTTCTAAGCCACAGGGAGGAGGGCCTCAAACCCATACAACTTGGACAGGCCCATGTATCTGAGGAGGAGCGTCAGTGCCGTAACCAACAGTGGCTATGCTACTACGGTGGACAGCCCAGCCACCAGGTTTACTGATGCCCTAAAAAGCCATCCATGTCACAGGTGGGGAAGAAAGTCTTCTTTCTAAGATGTCTCTGCCTGCCGTTTTGCACTATGCTCATGAAAATTTCCTTGTCTCAGCACTGATAGATTCTGGAGCAGCCATCAACCTCATCGACAACAACCTCATAGAGGAGTTACACCTCCCCACCATCCCGTGCACCCCTCCCCTACGAGTGACGGCCATCAACAGCCAACCCATTGGGGAGGGATAACTAAACCGCCAAACTAAGATGATGGAATTACAGATTGGATTATTTCACCATGAAAAGTTATACTGGGCTTTCCATGGCTGCAGCAACATGATCTGCATGTATCATGGAGGGAGGGGGAGTTGAAACGCTGGTCTTCTCACTGCATTGACACCTGTTTCTACAGCACCATGCCACGTCCATGTTTCACCATGTCAGTTGAGAGCCAGGTAATGGCAATCCTGTTGACTCTCCCCAGTGAATACCATGACCTTCGGGAGGTAGTCAGTAAGGAAAAGGACTACTAGCCTCCCACCTCACCATTCCTGGGATTGCGCCATAGATCTATTACCAACTGCCATGCCACCCAAGAACCATGTTTGCCCTCTCTCTCTGCCAGAAAGCAGAGTCATGGATGAATATATCTCACTGCCGGATATATCAATTCCTTGAGCTCCCCTGCAGCTGCCGGATTTTTCTTTGTGGAGAAAAAGGATGGCGGCCTCCGACTGTGCATTGACTATAGGGGTTTGAACGCTATCATGGTTTGTTACCCCTACCTGTTACCACTGGTACTGGCCGCTCTAGAATACCTACGGGGGGCCAAAATCTTCATGAAATTAGATTTACAGAGTGCATATATCATGATCCAGATAAAGTATGGCAATGAGTGGAAGACTGCTTTTCACACTACCCGAGGTCACTATGAGTACCTGGTCTGCCGTACGGACTAACTAATATGCCGGCTGTGTTCCAGTCTCTCATAAATGAGGTATTCAAAGATATGCTCATATGTTATTGCGTACATAGACGACATCCTCATCTACTCCAACTCTCTTGAGGACCATGTACATCATGTTCGCACGGTGCTCTCCCGCCTTCTACAACATAATCTGTACGTGAAAATTGAGAAGTGTGAGTTCCATTGAAAACTATCACATTTCTGGGATATATGCTCTCCCAAGAAGGAGTTGAAATGGATCAAGCCAAGATACAAGCCATCACCTACTGGCCAGAGCCCACCACAGTCAAGGAGTTACAGTGTTTCCTGGAGTTTGCCAACTTTTACAGACATTTTGTATGCAATTATAGCACTATACCCGGGCCCTTAACGTCACTTAAGGGTAAACCCAGGAAACTATCCTGGACGGACCAAGCCAGGGGGGCGTTCACCTAACTTAATCTCAGTTTCACCACGGCCCCTATTCTCTGACACCTAGACCCTGATCTCCCATTTGTAGTAGAAGTGGATGCATCTAGTTGCGGAAGGTGCTGTTTTATCTCAAAATCACAGTGACCAGGGAAAGCTCCATCCTTGTGCTTATTACTTGAGAAAATTAATGGCAACTGAGACCAACTATGACGTAGGAAACAGGGAACTGTTATCTATAAAGGCTGCTCTGGAGGAATGGCAACATTGGCTGGAGGGAGCCTTTCACCCCTTCCTCGTACTCACCAATCACTGCATCCTAGAGTATCTCTGTGGGGCCAAATGCCTGAACCCTCACCAGCCTCGATGGGCCCTGTTCTTTACTCGCTTTCGCTTCTCTGTCACCTATTGCTGGGTTTCAAGAATGGTTAGGCTGATGCTCTGTCCCTGCAGCATGACACCAGGAGCCCTCTTCCTCACCCCAAACTCATTCTTTCGCCCTCAGTCATCCTGGCTCCTTTCCAATGGAATCTGGTGGAAGAAATTCAAAGAGCCCATACCGAGGAACCTCCACCATCCAAGCTCTATGTACCTACCATGCTTTGTCACTGTGTCATGCAATGGACTCACGAGTCTCCTAGTTTAGGCCACCCTGGTATTCACCGTACAATCCAGCTGATCCAGCACAAGTTTTGGTGGCCCTCACTGTCTCATGACGTCGAGGGATATGTCCTTATATATGTCTATAAGGCTTGTACCACGTGTGCCCAGTCCCGTACTAGCCGCCAGCTACCAGAGGGGTTATTAGAACCTATACCTATCCCTCGACGACCCTGGTCTTGCCTGCCTATGGATTTCTTGACGGACCTGCCTGACTCTAATGGGTTCACCACCATTGTGGTCATTATCGACCACCACCATAGAAACAGCCAACACACTATTTCACAATGTATTCAGAAATTATGGACTTCCAGAAGATATAGTATCTGACCGAGGGCCCCAGTTCACTTCCCAGGTCTGGCAAGCTTTCTGCAATCAACTGGGTCTCAACATAAGCCTGAGTTCAGGATATCACACACAATCTAATGGGCAAGCAGAACGCCTTAATCAGAAAATTGGGATTGGTTCCTCCGATCATACTGCAGCCATGAACAACACTGCTGGAGTGAGTTCCTACCCTGGGCAGAATACGCCCAGAATTCCCTCACACATTCCTCCACTGGTCTCATGCCATTTCAGTGCATTCTGTGATATCAGCCACCGCTATTTCCATGGACTGGGGAACCTTCGGATGTCGCCATGGTTGACAAATGGTCAAGATGAAGTCGAGAAGTCTGGGAACGTGCACATGTGCATCTGCAAAGGGCGGTGAGGAGGCAGCAATTCCAAGCCAATCGGCACCGATGCAAACACCCTGCCTACCGGGTGGGACAACAAGTTTGGGTGTCAACCCATAACTTAAGACTGCAGCTTCCATTTCGGAAACTCAGCACTAAGTTCATTGGCCCCTTCAAAATCCTCCACCAGATTAACCTGATCTCTTACCGTCTCCAGCTCCACTCCACATACCACAATTCACATACTTTCCATGTTTCCCTCCTCAAGCCGGCTCACGAACCCCATTCTGATATTCCCACCACCAGTGAACCTCCTCCCCCACTGGACATTGATGGGGCCCCGTCATTACAGTTACATCTCAACTAAACCCAGAAGCACAATCCTTCCTGCCTCAGCAAGCATTACCTGAAGGACACAAATTCCTACCATCTCAGGTAATTGCAAATTTAGCTCAAGCAATAGCAGATGCATTAAGCACACATTGGCTCCCAGTTCCAGAACCCACTGTCTTTGTTGCCAATCCTTTGAAATTCATAGATTGGAAGATGTCGTTCATGGCCCTTATTGATAGAAATACTCTCCCACCTGGTAAAAAAAAAGGAATCTCAAAAATTATCTTGCTGGAGAAGCTCGCAAAGCAGGTATATTTCTACAGAAATTCCAAGGACGCATACCAAGGTGCCTGGAAAGTGTTACAGGAAAGGTATGGGAACTCATTCATTATCCAGAGAGCGTTCTGAGATAAACTGATGAGATGGCCCAAGATCGGAGCACACGACCCTCTGGCCTTGAAAGACTTTACAGATTTCCTACAAGGCTGTGTTAAGGCAAATCCCCATGTGAAAGGATTAGCCATTCTAAATGATTCTGAAGAAAATCACAAGCTGCTAAAGAAATTCCCAGAATGGATTGTGCGAAGGTGGAATCAAATTTTGGTAGAAGAACTAGACACATCAGGTGACTATCCAAGTTTCAAACGCTTCACAGAGTTTCTACAAAAGGAAGCCAAAATAGCTTTTAACCCTATAACCTCTTCACTCTTTGTGGATCAAAGAAACTCAGACGAAAGGTTCTTCAAGCGTGCCAGAAACATACAATTCTAAGCCAAAGACATCCTGCCTCTTCTGTAAAGATCAAAAACACAACATTGCTCAATGCACCACATTTGCTGAAAAGACCGTTGAAGAGAAGAAGACCTTCATCCATGTAATCTTCTCTCTTCTCCTTTCCTCTCTGTACTCTCTTCTCCTCTCTCCTCACCTCTCCTCTCCATACTCTCTTCCCTTTCTTACTATCTTCTCAAAAATAAACACAAAAATCTGCTGACACTAGCTGAAAGTGATTTCACAAACATACAAAAGTACAAGAAAAGACTGGAATGAGAATCCACAATTATCTCTAATGTTAATTTGAGTCCATTCTTACTGATTTTTGTGGTCCAATTTTGTCAGTTTATGTCATGTCCTAAATCAATGATGCAAATATTGAAATTGGTTTTTAGTTCAAATTTGACTGGTAGTGCATATACAGCATGTGTCAGCTTTACTATCTGATTTTAAAAGATGCCTCTGTGCTCTTTTCACTGCACCTTGACACATGCTAAGGCTATTGGGAGCAATGCATGCATCAAGGTGCACCAAAGAACAGGGCGGGGCCATCTTTTAAGATCAGATAGCAAAGCAGTCAAAAACAAAAATCCTCAACTGAATTATTCATTCATTTAAAACAGACAAGACCATAAAATCTTTTTTGTAAATACTCAAAACAGTCATACACACCTAGCTTTCTGTGAAGAGAGCTGGCCATCCATGTAAAATCTGGCTGTTGTCAGGTTTGTCTTTGACAACTTCCTTTCTCCGAAGTGCAAACGTCACATCCATCTCTTTCTTAACAAGGGACCCATTTGGATTGGCCGTTATGATTTCTTTGACCAGAATCTGACGAGCTACTTCGAGGTTGTGGTCATCCAATCCCTCTGGAGATTCAGGTAGGAAGTTACTTTCCCCTTTCCTTGGCTTCTTGATGTCTTTGTTAGGAGGGTCTGCATTTGTAGTGTACCTTCCACGTTTACCACCATTGACAGTGACATCAAGTCAACCAAGCTGACGCATTTTGGTTCTATAATTACCCATCTTGAACTTGAGACTGTTCTTCCAACCATCCCAGCCAGAAGAACCCAGATTCTTTATGACACGGGTATGTTTCTACTAAGGCTTTTGCAACGACTTAAAAATCTTTTTTTGTTGGGTATGCATCAAATGCATACATGGTTTCAGCCAGTTTCTCCATAATATCATGTTTCAGCTCTTTTGTCACTTTGAGATAGGTTCCATCTCTGAGATATAAAAGGTTACCTTGATGGAGTCTGTACTCAACATCAACAGAAAATTTGGGAATTTTGAATATCTCTAGCCACAGAAGACTTCTATCTAGAGAGGAGGCGGACAGGATCTCTGTGTCTGCTTGGCTGCTAGTATCACTACATAATTCAGGTTGTGCAGTGATTGGTTCAAGCTCAATGATAGGGATGATTTTGATGGTTGGCTTCTTTGGGAGTTGAGATGTAAGATTACACAGTTTGTTGTTAAACTTGGGATATTGGTATTGTACGGAAAAGCTGTAGTTTGTTGGGAGTGTGCTTTTGAGCCATCCAATCAAATCTTTAAGTGTGTCAGGTCTTGTCGCCATTGTCATTTTTCTTATGTCTTCCTCAGAGACAATAACCCTCATGGTGAATTTCTGTTGCTCAGCCATCTAGGGAAAAAAAATGATAGACATGTATTTAGCAAATAACATATCATCTCAGTGTTACCATACAAGGTTTTACCATACAGTGTTACCATACAGGATACAAGGACAAAGTTCTCCTTGTATCCTGTATGCTGATAATAGGAGGACGTCATTCATCTCTGACATCTTAACCACACAAATAGAGGAGAAATCACTACAGTAAAGTTGGTAAGATCTCAATTGCTCACAGTACCATGCTTTCATTTTGTGACAAACAAACAGAATTTCTGTGTTAGGTACAACAATCTTTTCAATCTGACCAAATTCAGGGAGACCTGAGCATGAGCCAGTAGAGAGTCCCATGCCTGGATGATACTTGATTCCATCTACACAGAAAGACAACAAGAGCTGCAAGAAAAAAAAAGACCCTGGTTTTGTAATATTTTGTAATATTTTGAGTAATGACTTTCTGAACATTCAAAATGAAAGAGGCAAGCAAAACTGGGGAAACCCTTGTCATCTCAACAATGAACTTAAACTGGTCTCCCCACTAAGATCCTCAGCAAAAAAGGTTATACTGTCTAATGTCCCTCATTTTATTTCTGATAAAGTAATTGCTAAACAGCTTTCTCGGTACGGGCGTCTGTTCTCCCCCATTAAGAGAATCCTCCTTGGCTGTAAGTCCTCACTTGTTAAGCACCTGGTGTCTTTTAGGAGAACGGTTTTTATGGTGTTTAAAGAAGGTACAGAAGAGCTAAATGCTGTTTTTAAATTCAGTGTTGATGGCTTTGATAATAACATCTTTGTATCTTCAGATGCCGATATTAAATGTGTTAAATGTAGTAGAACAGGGCATCTTATTCGAGCCTGTGGGCAAAGTGACCCCGGTGTATCTGAGTGACCGGGGCAAGAAGCCGCCGAGCCTGCTGTGGTCGTTCCCTCTGCGGCTACGCCCCAGAGTGGCTGCTGCACCAGAACGAGACCAGGAAAAGCCCTGCTTGACTGAACCAGACCTGGAGAGGCACTGCTCAGCGGATTCTGGTGCAGTGCTGGAGCTGCCTGCACTAGCAGAAGCAGGCACAGAGGTGCAGAGCTGTTGCTTGGAAGCACCAGTCACCACACCAGTGCATGGGGACAGGGGAGATGTATAGATGGAGGACAAGCCCACTTTTAAAATACCAACTAAGAGAAAGAAACAAGGTAAGGGACATGGAAAAAAGCAAGCAAAGAAAGAAAAAAAACAGATGATAGTCAGATAGTGAAGACTGTTTGTCAGATTCTGTTTTTAACTTCGCCTCACAAGAAAAACAGCTAAGTGTTGTTTACCCTGCTGAGGACATTAAAGAATTTATGAGAACCACCAAGTGGCAAAAAAATGTGGTAATTGAAGAATTTTTCCTAGATAGGAGAGTTTATTCATGATGTCAAACATTTCAGAAGAGAAGGCACTTTTATTGATGTAGAAGTCTATCACTTAATGAAACTGATTACTAAGGTGAATAAGGAAAACCCTGATGATGATTTGTAGAATGTGTGGTGTGTTTTATGATAGAGTGGTTTTTACTCTCTGTTTATTTTATCTATACTTTTTAATGAATGGGATTCATGTTGCGAGCTTAAATATTAATGGAGCAAGAGAGTATAATAAGAGAGTTAAGTTATATGAACTTGTGAAGCAGAAGCGGATTGATGTCATGATGCTGCAGGAAACCCACAGTGATAACAGCAATGCTGCTGATTGGGTGAATGAGTGGGAAAGGTTGACGATTTTAAGTCACAACACATTACTCTGCTCTTTGCTGGCAGTTTTATTCCATGTTCTTATTCAGTTGAGATTTTAAATGGGAGGCTTTTAAAAGTAAAAATGTTTTATGAGAATGAGGTTTTAGTTTTTATCTGTGTGTACACTCCCACCAATGCAGTGGAGAGAATGAGTTTTTTAGATAAGCTGAATAGTGTCATTGCTAATAGCAACACCACTGATATTTTAATTTTGGCTGGAGATTTTAATTGCACAGCAGATTTAGATCAGAATCATGCAGAACCTCACATGGCTTCTCGTAAGTGCCTGTGGGAGATGATTGAGGCCCATGAGCTAAGTGATGTATGGAGGAACCTAAATAAAAAACAGAGGCAGTACACGTGGGCCCACTCCACAGACAACACACTCTCTCTGGCGAGATTAGACCGTTTTTATGGTTTTAAGCATCAACTGAAGTGTTTTATTGTTCCAGTAGGTATCTCGGACCACAGTACGATACAGTGTATGATCAGTAAAAAGAATGTAAAGCCTAAGAGTGCCTACTGGCATTTTAACACTGCACTTTTAGATTATGCTAATTTTAGAGAGTGTTTTATTTATTTTTGGAATTGTTTTAAATCTGAGAAGGCAGCTTTTAACTCTTTACAAGAGTGGTGGGATTTTACTAAAACACAGATCAAAGTATTCTGTCAACAGTACACTCTCAATGTCACAAGAGACATTATTAGATCTATGAAAGCTCTGGAGATAGAAATAGTGGAACTCCAGCGTTTGGAGGCCACTGGAAATCAAGGGTGTATTGAAACCCTCAAAAGTAAAAAAGCTAAAATGAACGACCTATTGGACACTACAGCAGAGGGGGCACTGGTCCGCTCTCACTTCACAAGTGTGACTGAGATGGATGCTCCTTCGAAGTTCTTCTTCAGTTTAGGGCAAAAGAATGGACAGAAAAGATTTTGGTCAGCTGTGCAAGACTGACCAAGGTTATGGAGCAGATCACTCACCAGGACCAGTTGTACTGTGTGCCTGATAGGTCTGTATTTGATAATGTATATTTAATTTGTGACATTTTGAACGTCTCTAGACTATTGGGATTAAAGACTGGTCTGATATTTCTAGATCTAGGTTCAACCCAGGTTTTATAGCCATGATCAATGTGTTGTACTGTGAAACTGAGAGTGTATTGAAGGTTAATGGTGGTTTAGGTGCTCCTTTTAAAGTTTTGAGAGGTATTAGGCAAGGCTGTGCTTTGTCAGGCATGCTTTACACATTAGCAATTGAACCTCTTTTAAACAAACTGAGAAATAATCTTTCTGGTTTTAACATTCCACACACCAATCTGTCTGTCAGCATATGCAGATGACTTGGTAGCAATTATAGACTCACAGAAAGACGTGAATGTTTTAACTGACATTTTAAATGACTTTCAGGTTTTATCTTCTGCGAAAGTCAACTGGGCGAAAAGTGAAGCCATTTTAGTTGGGGAGTGGGGAGGAAAGCAGCCTAAACTACCAGGGGGTTTAGTGTGGGAAAAATGTGGTTTTAAATACTTGGGTGTCTACCTGGTAAATAATGAGTTTTTAAACAAAAACTGAGAAGGCACTGTAGAGCGTGTGAAAGGCAGACTGAGCAGGTGGAAGCGGCTGGTCCCAAGGATGTCCTTACAGGGGGCGAACGCTGGTTATCAACAACCTAGCTGTGTCATCCCTCTGGCACAAGCTGGCATGTGTGTATCCGCTGCAAAACCTGTTGGCAAACATCCAAGCCCTGCTGGTGGACTTTTTCTGGGACGGTCTACACTGGATTCCTCAGAGCATCCTTCACCTGCCCAAAGAAGAAGGGGGGCAGGGGCTGATCCAGTTAGACAGCAGAACTGCAGCTTTTTTTCCCCCTCCAGTACCTTCAGAGACTCCTCACTGGTCCCAAAGACTTAATATGGAGAGCAGCAGCCCATGGACTTTTACACAAGGTCAGAGGACTGGGGCTAGTCCAAACTTTATTTTTAATGGACACCAAAATGCTGGAGGATTCTGGATTACTGAATTTTTACTGTGGACCTTTTAAAATCTGGAACTGTTTAAGAAAACAAAACAAGGGCTGCAGAATGCTACACTGGCTGCTGAAGGAGCCCCTGATTCATGCCGGGCATCTGGACATCTCTGGTGTGACCGCCCCTGCACTGTCCAGAGCTCTCATCTCCTTGAGGGTCGTGACACTCCGGGAGCTGGTGAACATCACGGAGATGGACCTGTCATGGGCAGAGTACCTGGCAGCACGTTTGGGACTAAGGTCCCTGCGTGTTGTCAATCAGATTTTACATTGCTGGAGGACTTCTCTAACATCAGAGAGGCGTGTTCAGCTGATGGACTACCAGACTACCAAAACCAACCCTACAGAAGGACCTTTTCCCCAGCTGGACATCGCTCCCGACCTTGACGGGCCTGAAGGTCTGCTCCTGGAGTGCTGGGGTGTAAGGGAGTTGGACTTTGGGTCAGTGTCGGAGAAGCTGCTCTACAGAGCGTGTGTTAAGGTTTTAAACAAGAAGAAGCTGAGTGGGAAAGTAGACACCCCATGGAGAAGTGTACTGGGTTTTAATGCTGATATTAAACCAGAGTGGAGGGCGCTGTATAAACCACCATTAACCAAAAAAGCTGCCGACCTCCAATGGAGGATTTTACATGGTATTATCTCTGTGAACACTTTTATCTCTGTTTTAAACCCTGATGTTGCACATGACTGTCCTTTTTGTTCACAGAGAGAAACTGTTTTTCATGCTTTTATTCATTGCTCCATGTTACAGTCATTATTTGTTTCACATAGTATTTTAAGGTCTTTTTATGTTGATTTTACTGTTCAGTGTTTTATTCTTGGTTTTAAATATGTCAAGAGACACAGCTTCAAATATTAACTGATTAATTTTATCTTTGGTCAAGCAAAAATGGCAATTTACCTGAGCAGAAAAAAATAAATTGCACAAAACAAAGACTGTGGTGCTAAAAGAATTTTCTCCAGACTGGTTAAATCAAGAATTTTATCCTCACTAATTTTAACTATCCACTGCTATACTGAACCTAATTTACTGAAATGGTTTTAATATGAATTTATTTATTCATTTATTTATTGAGTCACCATGATCTATGTTTAATAAGACTTCTTTGAATAAAGGACTGTAAAAAGTCAAAAAAAGTCTCTCTCTCTCACACACACACACACACACACACTAACTATTAAATAACTAACGTCTGTCATATTTGTGTAGTCAATAGTGGCTTCTGTAGTATATCTACAACACTGGTCTTAAGGCAGTAAAATACAAAAAAATGACATTCAGGTAAAAAAAAAAAAATCATACTTAACTGAGGCACACATCTGATATTAGAAAACTCTAGAAGAGCTGTAGAAGTGTGTCAGTATCTAATATCACATTCTATCTACCAAAGTATCAATTGGGCTATTTATAGTCTGTGTCGATGTCATTCATCAGATATGTAAGAATGCCTGTAAAGAAATGTAAGAATACTAGTGAGCTGAAGTAAGACTTTATTTCATCATAAATAAATACTCTATGAAAATAAGAAAATAATTATTGTATATTTAATATATAAATACAGAAGAAAACACGAAAACACACAGTACACAGTAATGTTGCTTGTACTGCTGCTAATGGAGTGTCCTTAATATTGGGTTCTAGACACTTGCATTAAAGATTTATATTAAAAAAATATAAAAGTACCAACATTGAAATTATTATTATTATTATTATCAGTATTATTATTATTATTATTAATAGTAGTAGTAGTAGTAGTAGTAGTAGTAGTAGTAGTATTACTATTATTATTATTGTTGTTATTATTATTATTATTATTATTATTATTATTATTATTATTATTATTATTATTATTATTAATAATAATAATAATCATTATCATAATAATCATTATCATAATAACAAAAAACATTATACTTAGTCACTTAGCTAGTTAATGATAGCTAGGTCAGTCATGATTCAAACTGACAACAAAAAACATATTAAACTAGATATTTATCAACAATTTAATTAGTGTTAAACTAGACATTTATCAACGATTTAGTAACAATTTGTCAACAAATTGCTGAAGTAAACAATTTTGCATATTGCATACATATACAGTTGCATATGGAGTGGTCAGTTTTAGTAGTTTGCTGTGGAGACGTTTTAGAATATCTATATTAAAGGCAGGGTTGGAGTCATGAGAGTAGCCCAGAGAGGACATAGTGTTGACTTAGTAATGCCTGGCTAGGTTCAAGGTCTCCCACAATGTGCTGAGGGCATTCTACAGTGGGGCTATGGAGAGTCTTATAACAGGAAGCATCACCGCACTGTAGCGCACATGCACTACAGAAAAAATGTTTTTGTACACTGCATAGTTTCACACCCTATGTAATAAAATACTTCGTGAAGTAGAGAGCCATTTGGAATTCAGCTGAGCTGCAAACCGCTTGAGCCATTGACACACAATGTAAATCCACCGCTGACCTCTAGTGGTCAATACATTACTTACACTTTAATTCTGAAAACGTCAAAGGGTAAGAGTAAAGCTGTCTCCTGGCATAAAAAAATTATAATGCATTTTAAATGGAATCACTAAAACAATGACAATCAATGTTAAATTAAACTAAACTTGTGATCGTTGGTGATGGTTAGGGGGCATTTCTGGGGGAAGTGGTCTGTTAGTTTAACTTAAAGAAGTTGCCATGTGTATCTAATGATTTTACAGTTAATGGAAACCATTAGGCCATTTCTTTCAGCAGGAAAACCTTAGCTTGACCCATATGCATGTATGCATTTAAGCCTATTTAGCTCCACATGTAAAATCATAGTGTAACAAACCCCGGATATAAGCAGATCCAAATATTACATGAATTATGAATTATATTAATGAATTATAATGGAGAGATAAGAACTCCAAATTAGAGAGTTCAAGGTTATCAATATGCAAACTGAAATATCACAGAAACAACAGAATAACCTAATGTAAATCTAGGTCAAACACAGCAGATCCAAAAGAGTCAGGCTTCAGGGTCAAAACTCACAAAAGGTTAATTCAAAAAACAAATAAACAAACAAACAAACACAGTTTATAAACTAGAAACAATCTGCCAAACAAAGGGTCAGACATCTCTCACAAAATTAAGACAAAAATATTAAGGATTAGATGCTTAAGTATTGTAAACAAGGTTAAAGCGTAAAGAAGTGTGCCAAACTGTTCAATACTCAGGTGTGTGACCTCTGGTTGGTGAATGGAGGGATTATAAGGCTTAGATGTTGCACACAGGCTGTACAATATTTCATTGTTCACTCTATATGTTTTGCTGCCTCAATGTTAATACACAAACTCTAGTAAAGTGCCAGAGAATTATTCTTGTTCTTTTAATGATTTCTGGCAGCTGAAATACACAGATAGTAAAATACAATAAAAATATAAATAAAATATAAAATAATACTTGAAATCTACCAACAAATCAGAATGACATTATTGTTATCCATAGTACCATAACTATAAACAAAGCTGATCATTTGATGAAAGTGTTACATCATTCCCAGATTTCTGTAACGTGAACAACCCTAGCTTATATAAATTAATCCAGGGGGCAAAGCAAATTTGTAACAATTTTGTAAGATATAATGTGTGAAGGACCTACAGTGTCCTGGGTTCGAGCCTCGCTTCCACTCACTGTGTGTGTGGAGTTTGCATGTTCTTCCCGTGCTTGGTGGGTTTCCTCTGGGTGCTCCAGTTTCCTCCCACAGTCCAAAGACATGCTTCTAGGCTGATTAGAGTCTCTAAATTGCCCATAGTGTGTGATTGTGTGATTGAGTGAGTGTGTGTGTGCCCTGTGATGGGTTGGCACTCTGTCCAGGGTGTATCCTGCCTTGATGCCCGATGACGCCTGAGATAGGCACAGGCTCCCGGTGACTCGATGATAGATTGGATAAGCGGTACAGATAATGGAATGGAATGTGTGAAGGTGCAGATGTAACCAGAAGCAGTATTTTAATCTGCATTGTGTTCACTCAATACAATGTACACTCAAATAACATGAGTGATCACTAACTTTGTTAATCTTCACAATGACAGAATAAGTCATACATGACTCCATGTGACACTTGTCTCTCTCAAGTGAAATATTAACTGAGCATTACATTTACATTACAGTAAAAATTACAACTCTGTAGAACTACAGCTCAAACAGCTACAGCATTTCCAAGTGTAATAAAATGCAAAAATGCACACAGATGCTGTACTTCCACCCATCATAATGCACACTTCTTTGGGTTTTCTGTGAGTTATGCCTAGCTCAAGGATCTTAAGACAGATCTTATATGTTTTATATATATAATAAAACATTATATGTTGCTTCTATTTTATATTTAAAAATATAAATATAAAAAAATATGTTTTAATTGCTTGTGTTTTATATATGCTTCTATCTTTATAAGCAGTGGCATATGCATATGTATGCTACCTTGTACAACCCCACCAGTGTTCATTTCATTAATGAAGACGATGATGAAAAATATTCGTTAACGACCATTTTTTCTGTGACTAAGACAAGATGAGACTACGACAAACATCGGACATTCAAAATAAATGATCTCTTTGTATCAGCTGTCTTTCAAAATGTGCATCCCTGTCACTGGACTTGCATCTCAGACAGTTAGCGGGTAGGCTAAATAAACTCCAACTGGCCTGGCGAGCTGCAATGGCATCAGCACCTGAAGCTTTAGGAAGAAAACGAAGAACTGATATATGGAAGCATTTCTGTTATGATTCCTCTGGGAAAAAAAGACATTGTGTACTGTCACAGAAAATGGAGGGAAGCTCTATGGCTATAAAATAGACGGAAAGAATACCACGAATCTTAAGAGGCATCTGAAGGCATGTCACTCTGCAGCTTCTGTCATGGAATGTCAACTATTTAGTCTTATTTAAGTACTTTTTTTTAACGTTAGGTCAGTGTTACTGGATGTGTCCACAGGTAAATTTGCTAGCAAGTTTTAAGTTTTTACGTTTTAGCTTTCTGTTAACTAACGTCAGTTAGCTAACCTTACTGCATAGCTCTGATCCAGCCTTTTATAAATGGAAAACGCTTCATTATATATTGTACAACAGTTCGGCTTTTCTGCAGCATTCAGTTCTGTTTCTAATGAAATCTGTAACGCGTGCTATAGCAAGATTATTTAGGCCATAGCCTATTTGTTTTACTAACTTAATAGCAGATAGCAAGCTATTTCTAAAATGACAGATGGATGTGGAAGTTGCTTAAGTTATTGGTCATGTACGTATGATTAAGGCTGGAAAATACTACATGATTTTTGCCCCGATTTTTTCCCTATTTACATTCTGGAGAAGTTGACGCTCCATTATCTGAGTTGATAGATTTCATAAAAATGTTATTTTGCTTCCAAATGTACACCCTTAATGGTTATTATACAGTAAATACTGTTAGCAGACAAAGGTATGTTAGTAATATATGTTCAGCTGCTTTTGAACATGTCTGTTTATTGCACATTTATTTGAACTTTCAGAAAATTAATGCTGTGTTTCCATAACATCTAAAGAAAACATTTTTGGTTTTTACTTGAACTATAGACCACTTTTACCTATCCTTAATGTATGATCCTACCTTATAAATTAGCAAGGGCAGCACAGCAGGCTGATATCCAACTAAGAAAAAGTGATACTTAGAGTGCAGTGTCAATATAGCTTGTTATCTTGATTCAAATTTCTCATAAGCTTAATTGGTCTAAACAGAGAAAAGTTATAATGACTATTTTTGTCTAAATACTACATAGAAAATTATGAAAATTACAGCTGGTAACTGCAGTTTGACTAAAACCAATGACTAAAACTCAACAAAAATGCAATGAATTTCGTCAACTAAAACTAGAATAAAACTATAAAAGACAAAAATGACTAAAAAGACTAATAACCATTTTCGTCTGAAGATAATGACTAAGACTAAATCAAAAATGGCTGTCAAAATGAACACTAAACCCCACTTGGAGAAGTCGCAGTGTGGTGTTCTATGAAGTCTTTGCAACTGGGCAGAAAACACATTGGAAAATCCCCCTTACAACCAGGAAACCTGTGCTGTCTGGGACACTGAGAGGATTGGTACATTGGGCCAGAGCCGGCCCAAGGCATAAGCTAACTAAGCGGCCACTTAGAGCCTTGTGGCCACCAGGGGGCCCCCAAGAAGTACATGAAATGACATTGTTTTTTTTTTTTTGATATATTATGTCAATGTACAATCGTTATTATACAAAATGCAATATTCATTCATTCATTGTCTACCGCTTATCCGAACTATTCTCGGGTCACGGGGAGCCTGTGCCTATCTCAGGCGTCATTGGGCATCAAGGCAGGATACACCCTGGACGGAGTGCCAACCCATCGCTGGGCACACACACAGTCTCATTCACTCACGCAATCACACACTACGGACAATTTAGCGATGCCAATCAACCTACCATGCATGTCTTTGGACTGGGGGAGGAAACCCCCGAGGCACGAGGAGAACATGCCAACTCAACACACACACACATGGCGGAGGCGAAAATCTTATTTTGAGCAAACTGAGTACCTTATCTCCTGGTACAAATTCCTAAAAGCTGAGTATCACTGTCAGACAGTTGAAAACTATTCTTGGGTTTGGTGCAAATTTGACTTAAGGTGTGGAGTTTTGTTTTTAGAATGTTGTTAGAAATGTTCCTCCCCTGAGTTTTCCCTAAGGATGTCTAAGAGACCGTAAGGCTTGTGACAACACAATAATTTTAATGGGAAAAACCCTTGTGGGACCACTCATACTGTAAACAACAAATAATTGTGTATAAAAGTATGAATCATAATTTTAAGCATTTGGTTAAACCATTCAACCATTCCATCAGGTGCAAACACTGGTGCGATTTAATCTCCAATAATTCGATAAAGTTTGCAAAGAGTGTGTGACATAACAGAGTGTTAATGTTTTATCCTGACCCAAATGCCCAGCCATGGGATAACAATGAGCCACATGGAACACTTCAGTACCAACAAGTGAATCATCTCTTCATTGGTTTGTCCAGAGTCATTTGATATAGCCTATCCTTAATAACTGAAAAGTATGGGTTGGTTATGGTAACATTAGGCTGGATTTATTGACTATTAACTTCTCTCACTTGTTCAAAGGCATGCCTCAGGGTTTCCTTGAACAACTGCACACATGCTCATTAAAGTCTCCCAGTCTATTGTTGCATTTGGGTTCAAATCTGCTGTTTCTGATAGAGGAGAACAGGGAGGAAAGACCTCAGGAGAAAACTGTGTTGGGGGTGGATTCACGTTCCTAGCACATTGGTTCTGGGGAGCTGGTTCTGCAGGAGGAGTTTGCATAGGAGAGAGAAAAAAGAGAGAGAGAGAGAGAGAGAGAGAGAGAGAGAGAGAGAGAATTGAATTAATAATAATGAGTCAATAAACACAAAATATAAATAAATAGCATTTTTCTGTACATATTAACTCTAAAGAATATAAAAAAAGCACTTAAAAGTGTGGGGCAGGTGGGCCAGAAAGGACTCCTGACACACGAGGGCTAAGGCTTTCAGGGATGTGCCCCTTTAAGGCCATTTCCACTGCTGCCTACCTCACCACCTCTGGTGCTTCGGGGTTCAGCCATGACCACCCATGCTCCTGCTCCTTATGTGTCACCATCTCCTGGGTTATCCCCTGCCAGCTTGCTGTTTCAGGGCCCTATGCTAGGTAAGACCGGCGAGAGGCTAACACCTCTCTCAGACCACCTGGCAGCATGAAGGGTGACTATCTTCACATAGGCATCTTGCCAGAGCACAGGAGACACAGTTCTCCCTTTAGGTCTCCCTTCAGATGCCTCTTAAGATTTGTGGTATTCTTTCTGTCTATTTTATAGGCACAGGGCTTCTCTCCATTTTCTGTGACAGTGCATAATGTCTTTTTTTCCCAGAGGAATTATAACAGAAATGCTTCCATATATCAGTTCTTCGTTTTCTTCCTAAAGCTTCAGGTGCTGATGCCATTGCAGCTCGCCAGGCCAGTTGGAGTTTATTTAGCCTACCCGCTAACTGTCTGAGATGCAAACGTCCCTTATCCAGTCCAGTGACAGGGACGCACATTTTGAAACACAGCCGATACAAAGAGATCATTTATTTTGAATGTCTGATACTCCTAAAAAAGCATTTTAGTCCAGTCTTGTTTCATTAACAAAGAAATATTTTAAATTTCATCATAGTTTTTATCATCAGATATTAGTTTCGTCTTAGTCTCTGTCTCGTCTTAGTCAAAGAAAAAATGGTCGTTAACGAATATTTTTCATCATCGTCTTTGTTAACAAAATTAACACTGGTTCGCTGTCTCCACACACCCTTATCAGGTTTTATAACCTGAACCTGGACCCCACTCCTGACAGTGTCTTTTCCTCAGCTGTTCTTTTATTTGGACAATAGCTAAGCCACTGTTCATATGGATTTGATGTGGATTTTCATATGATTTTCAGGTGTGCACATACTTGACACAGACATGTTTCTGAAGTCTACCTCTGCCAGGTTCACTAAATGCCCCAAAGTGACTGCCTTTGACTTCTGTTGTAGTTTTGTAAGTCTTGGAAAATTGTGGTTGTTTATAACCATGCTCCATGGATTAGTGATTCTTCCAGCAGCCAGTAAAGAGAATGGGTGTTGTTGGTCCTCTGCAGCAAAAAGTTCCAGTCTCTAAACAGGCTTCAATGAAAAGCTGGCACTCCTTTAGTCTCCAGCTTTGCAGGGTCTGTCAAGAAAAGACTTCTGTCCATCTGCAGCATTTCAATGATGAGCAGTATAGCACATGTAGGTGCCTGCCAACTGGAAGTTGCTGAGCCATTAAGGAATCTTTGTATGAACTGCAGATGACAGGCCACAGTCCCGCTCTGCAGATATATCAGTCCATGCCCACCGTCTTATTTGGGTAAATACAGCACACCATGGGTCATGGCTGATGCTATGGGAACATTTCTATGTGGAAGTTGCGTCTGAAGCTCTGTGTGAAATCATGCTGAATTATTAGCTTGGGTAGGTCATGTGATGAAGACCATAAAAGAGCATCTACATCAAATTAGTACAAATCCTACTTGTCTGAAGGAAGTGCGAGTGGACGCCCGAGGTGTGGCTAGTGATGCAGCATCTCATTCCCTTCTCAGGGAACCAGATTACATACGTAACCTGGTGTAGGTCCTTTTCAAGGGAACTCGATGCTGCATCATGGCTGGTGCTATGGGAATGCCAATACCAAAGCTGCCAAACACCGGGAGATGTCTGTCCCGGAGGTTGTGAAAGAGCACAAATGAACCAGGAGCAGAGCGCCATTAGGGTCTAGAATCCAGGTTATAGAACCTGATAAAGGTGTGTGGAGAGGACCAACCTGCCGCTGCACAAACATCCTGGGGGAACCTAGCCAGGCTACTGGACAAGACAATACACCTAGTGGAGTGAGCTGGAATCCCTAGAGGTGAAGTCTCACAGCGTACCTCATAGTCCTGGGTGATAGCTATCACTACCCAGCACAAGGTGCTGCTTGGAGACCAGATTGCTTTTGTTGCAACCACCAAAGCAGAGGAAAAGGCAGAGGACTTATGCTTTGCACTCGAGCAATAGGTGTAAGTCACAAGAACCCGAACTGGGCACAGCAGGTGAGATCTCTACTGTTCTGCCAACACGTGTGGCGGAGGGCAGAAGGTCTGCAGAAAGGCCAGATGACCGGCTTATAGCAGAGTCGTTTCCAGGGTCAGAAACACCTCAGAGGCTGACTCCATTGGCTCAAAGGGGGCTTGGAGAAGCCCTTCCAGGACCACAGGTCCCAGGAGGGGAGACACAGTCTACAGGAAAGTCTCAGCCACCTGTTACCACACAGGAGGTGAGAGACCAGAGAACAAGCATGTTACTCGCAGCAATGGCTGCCACATATACCTTAATATAGAGGGTGATAGGTCCTCAAAAAGGCATGTATGCAGGAACTCTAGAACTGTAATAATAGGGTAGTGAACTAGATCCTGACAATGCCGATTACACCAGAGGTGAAAGTTCAAAATAGTCTCCACAGTCCCCCTCAGGGGTCAGACCAGAGGTTCTGATTCTCAGGGCGGGGGTGGAGAATCAGGAGGGAGACCAGGTCCGTGAAGCAAACTCTAGTGGGCCAGTGAGGAGCCACAAGAACATGGTGGACTTCTGGGAGCAGAGCTATCGGAGGAAAGGCATACAGGCATAGCCTCAGCCATGTCTGTACCAAAGCATGCAGGCCCAGAGGGGCTGAGTGAGAAAGGGAATACCACCAGACAATGTTTTGACTTCTTGGTGGAAAACAGATCCACTTGCAGACCACTTGCATCCGAATGCAGGCCACCCTGTTGATTGATATAGGGAACTACTGTAGTGCTGTCTGTGTGCACCAATGCATGGTAACCCCTGAGGTGTGGGAGAAAGTGTTTCCAGATGTGCCCGAATACCAAAATTCCAGAAATATGGCCCTTATCTCCAAGCAATTTGTGTGCCATGAGTGATGAGGGCCTTCCCAGAGACCATGGGTGGGTTGGCCATCCAAGACCACTCCCCAGCTCAAAAGTGATGCATCTGTCGAAAATGTGTTGTGATGATGACCTGCCCCTAGAGTGGGACCCAAGTTCAGAAACCGGGGTCTTTTCCACATAAGGAGGGCGAGCGGCGCATAACACTTATGGCCCTGAGGGGATGCCTGTGGGGATGAAAGCCCGCACCCCAGAGCCAGAGCTGGAATGGCCTCAAGTGAAGCAGAGTCAAAGGGATAAAGTTTGAGGCCGAGCATGGCCTATGCTTTGGCAGAATGCCTACATAAGAATAGGCCTCATTCCTACTTTGTGATGCAATAAGTTTGAGTTTGAGCATCTTGAACTTGAACGCCTTCAGTGCACAGTTCAAAGCCCACAGGTCCAAAATTTGACACACCCACCATTCTTTCTTGGGAATGACAAAATACCAGCTGCAAAAGCGGAGTCTTGATCTGGGAGAGAAACATATTCTATGGCCCCTTTTCTCACAAGTGAGAGAAATTCCTCTTGGAGGAACGTGGTTTGGTGTTTGCCAACAACACTGGGCAACACACCCTGAAATGAGGGAGGATGGGAGGCAAACTGGATCCTGAACCCTTTTTATAGGGTATCTAGGACCTACTGACAGACACCTGGCAGAAGTTTCCACACTGCCAGATTGTCTGAAAGAGGTGTCAACCTTGTGCTGATTTCCCTGGCGCCCTGAAACAGTGAGCTGGAAGGTGAAGGCCCGGGGGTTAGATTCATGCAGGAAAAAGGAGTGAGGATGAAACCTACTCATCCACAAGACGCCAGTGGCAGCAGGGCAGGAGGTAGGGGAAATCGCCCTAAGGAGGATGCACAGTCCCACATTCAAGCTGTTTAGCAGGTCAGCCTTGTAGGCCTGCAAGACTGCCATGGTGTGCAAGGATGCACCAGCATGTCCTGCTGCCATGTAGGACTTCCCCATAAGGGCTGAAATATCCTCTTCTGGATCAGGTGAAATTGCCATGCGAGATCCCGAATCTGAAATGGGGATATCGGAGTCAGTGGAGAGGACAAGAGAAAGGGAAGGACTCGTCTCTTGTTCCATTTCCACCAACTCAACCTGCGAACCCCATGATCTAAGCTGCCACTCCACCTCAGCGGACATGGGACCCAAGCCCAAGGTGCAGAAGCTTGGCCAGAAAATACAGCCAAGCGGGATCGGACCTTACGATGAGCCGACCGGGCATGCTCCTCTCCTAAACAACAACGTGTGTGTCATCCTCTATGAAAAACGGGGACACAAATACAAAACACCTCTTAAAATTCTTGCTAGCAATAATATCTTTCTTTTTTTTCTCCTTGTATTTTAAATATCTTCTTTTTTCCGTAGTCTAGACAGAAAACACAAACAATCAACACAGACATACAAAGAGCACTTCCTGAAGACCAAGAAGCTGGAGTAATGTGACATAGATGCCCTTATATGGACTTGTTGGAGCATATTCCCTTCAGCATGTGTCCTATCTTAGTCTTTTCATTGGCATATGTGCACACACAGCTTCAGACACAACTTCCTCAATGAAGCATTCCCATAGCATCAGTCATGATGGAACGTTGAGGAACAGGTAATGTCATTCTTGGGCATGTGATCATACTCCAGAACATTTATACCCAATTATGCTATCCTCAAGGCTGCTCTGAGCTCAATAGCTTATGGGAAGGGTCTACAGGCCCACAGTGCACTTAGTTAGACACATTAAACAGAAAAGTCCTTTGTATATTTAAGCAAGCCTTACAAACCACACACACACATTACCCGCAGACAGTAGATGAAAAGAATAGATGTGTAACATCAATATCACTTTCACTGACCATGTTGCAAGAGAGGAACATAAAACAAATACAAACCCGATTCCAAAAAAGTTGGGACACTGTACAAATTGTGAATAAAAAAGGAATGCAATAATTTACAAATCTCATAAACTTATATTTTATTCACAATAGAATATAGATAACATATCAAATGTTGAAAGTGAGACATTTTGAAATGTCATGCCAAATATTGGCTCATTTTGGATTTCATGAGAGCTACACATTCCAAAAAAGTTGGGACAGGTAGCAATAAGAGGACGGAAAAGTTAAATGTACATATAAGGAACAGCTAGCTGGAGGACCACTTTGCAACTTATTAGGTCAATTGGCAACATGATTGGGTATAAAAAGAGCCTCTCAGCATGGCAGTGTCTCTCAGAAGTCAAGATGGGCAGAGGATCACCAATTCCCCCAATGCTGCGGCCAAAAATAGTGGAGCAATATCAGAAAGGAGTTTCTCAGAGAAAAATTGCAAAGATTTTGAAGTTATCATCATCTACAGTGCATGATATCATCCAAAGTTTCAGAGAATCTGGAACAATCTCTGTGCGTAAGGGTCAAGGCCGGCAAACCATACTGGATGCCCGTGATCTTCGGGCCCTTAGACGGCACTGCATCATATACAGGAATGCTACTGTAATGGAAATCACAACATGGGCTCAGGAATACTTCCAGAAAACATTGTCAGTGAACACAATCCACCGTGCCATTCGCCGTTGCCGGCTAAAACTCTATAGGTCAAAAAAGAAGCCATATCTAAACATGATCCAGAAGCGCAGGCGTTTTCTCTGGGCCAAGGCTCATTTAAAATGGACTGTGGCAAAGTGGAAAACTGTTCTGTGGTCAGATGAATCAAAATTTGAAGTTCTTTTTGGAAAACTGGGACGCCATGTCATCCGGAATAAAGAGGACAAGGACAATCCAAGTTGTTATCAGCGCTCAGTTCAGAAGCCTGCATCTCTGATGGTATGGGGTTGCATGAGTGTGTGTGGCATGGGCAGCTTACACATCTGGAAAGGCACCATCAATGCTGAAAGGTATATCCAAGTTCTAGAACAGCATATGCTCCCATCCAGACGTCGTCTCTTTCAGGGAAGACCTTGCATTTTCCAACATGACAATGCCAGACCAAATACTGCATCAATTACAACATCATGGCTGCGTAGAAGAAGGATCCGGGTACTGAAATGGCCAGCCTGCAGTCCAGATCTTTCACCCAAAGAAAACATTTGGCACATCATAAAGAGGAAGGTGCCACAAAGAAGACCTAAGACAGTTGAGCAACTAGAAGCCTGTATTAGACAAGAATGGGACAACATTCCTATTCCTAAACTTGAGCAACTTGTCTCCTCAGTCCCCAGACGTTTGCAGATTGTTATAAAAAGGATGCCACACAGTGGTAAACATGGCCTTGTCCCAACTTTTTTGAGATGTGATGATGCCATGAAATTTAAAATCAACTTATTTTTCCCTTAAAATGATACATTTTCTCAGTTTAAACATTTGATATGTCATCTATGTTGTATTCTGAATAAAATATTGAAATTTGAAACCTCCACATCATTGCATTCTGTTTTTATTCACAATTTGTACAGTGTCCCAACTTTTTTGGAATCGGGTTTGTATATCCAAGGACATTGAAAGTAACCAAGGCCCTCAGTTCACACAGGTGTGGCCAGTCTCACATCTGGATATAACCCCAAATCCAGTGGCCAGGTCAATAGAGCAAAACAGGAGATGAGCAGGTTCCTTTGTACATTCTGCACTAATCATCCAGTGGACTGGTCCCAGTTTCTTCCCTGGGCAGAATATGGCTAAAACATACTATGTAACTTAGTCACCCAGCTCACTCCCTTTCAGTGTGTGCTAGGATACTAGCCGTCCCTCTTTTCCTTCAATGCAGTCACCACAGCCTCACTAGCTGTAGACTAGTAGTAAGATTATATGAAAAGCAGCCCATCAAAGATTAGAAAAAACTGCCAGGGCTAACAAAACCAAAGCTGACCATAACAGAAACCAAAATTAACCAACTCAGAGACAGTCTGGCTTGCCACTTGTGATTTGCAACAACTATACCTCTACAAGGCAGTGGTGGCTCAAATGGTTAAGGCTCTGGGTTGTTGATCAGAGGATTGGGGTTCAAGCCCCAGTACCACCAAGCTCTACTGTTGGGCAATTGAGCAAGGCCCTTAACTCTCTCTGCTCCAAGAGCGCTGTATCATAGCTGCCCCTTCGTTCTGACCCCAACTTCCTCAGCTGGGATATGCAAAGAAAACAATTTTACTGTGCTGTAATGTATGTGTGGCGACAATAAAGGCTTCATGCCCTCTACTTCTTCTTCAAAAAGCTCAGCCCTACATACATCAGACCAATACATACATCAGATCAGATTCAAAGTGATCATATAAATCAACAAAGTAACATATCTAGACCTCTCCCATTGACTATTGCTCCCTCATTCCATGTTTCACAACTCAAACCAGTAATTCCAGGCACACTTACTACCAACGTGCCTGCCACAAACCCACCACTTCCCCTCCACGTTGAGAGCCTCTTGTACTCATGCTGCAAATATTGCAGGCTCAGAAATCTCATTGAGTTGGAGGGCAATGGCCCGGAGGAACAGCGTACGTTCCAAGCTCATGACATTCTCAGTCCTGGTCTCATCCAAGAGTTCCATTCCCTGCACCTAGAGTGTCCCAGCCCTTGATCCAGAGGCAGACCTTGTCATCCCTTACATGCCAGAGTATCTCAGAAACTTTAAAAGATTTTTGGAAAACACCACATACAAGTTTTCTTTAAACCCACAAACACACTAAGACAGAGACTTGTCCACCCCACAGACCGGACACCAAAACACAAGAAGAGCAAATAATTTTTGTGGTCCAGTGAAGTGAAGAATATTCAGAGCTCTACATTGGAGAGACAAAACAACCACTACATTGGACGACATACTGACACAGAAGCAGAAGCAACCCTTAGGACAAGAATCAGCTGTGTATCTGCATCAAGGACAAAACAACACACATTTGAGGATGATACGGTATGCATCTTGGACAGAGAAGATAGATGGTTTGAGAGAGGAGTGAACAAGACCGTCTATGTCCAGGTGGAAAATCTCTCAACAGAGGTGAAGATCTTAGATACAACCTGTCCCCTATTTTTCATGCTGCTATTTCATCTATCCCCAAGAAGATCAAGACCTGGTCCATCAGGAAAACCATACCTAAGGACACCCTATCTGCTCTCACATTCTCTGATTACTACCCCTAATACATCAACTCTCTCTCTCTCTCTCTCTCTCTCTCTCTCTCTATTCTCCTTCTCTGGGGTTATTACATCCTAACTACTCCCCTTATAACTAATGCACCCACACCACTCTCATCTTCCCCTTGTTTCATTAACAAGGCTGTCCAGGGAGGGGAGGATCCTTGAGCCTGGATGATACAAATTTGTGGAATCCTGCGAACTTCCCTCAGATTCAGAAGCTGCTCATATGAAACATTTCCAGTTCCAAGTCCAGTTGACATTATGCAACTTCCAGACAGACCCAGAAAGTTTAGTGATCAATTGCAAGGGAGAGGAACTCAGTAAGCCTTGTGTTTTGAACATCCCTTTTCAGATTTAGTCCCCTTGCTGTTATAATAACCTCAACTCTTCTAGAAAGGCTTTTAATTAGATTTTTTGGAACAATGCTGTGGGAAATAGTGTTCATTCAGTCATAAAAACATTAGTGAGCATTAGGCACTGATGAAGAGGCCTGGCACATAGCTTATAAGGCCAACAAATGAGTGTGATTGGCAGGTGTCCTCATACTTTTGACCTTAGATCATGCAAGTTCTGTGCTAAACTCATATGTCATGTCTTTGTATATGACTTGGAAATTACTTCTGATCTGAAAAACATATGCTGAGCACAGACACTCCATAACAGTTATTGATCTCTCTTCCGTAGTTCATCTTCATGATAAGCTTGCCAACCTACCAGTAAAAAATGTTAAACATCACAATTGTTTTTGGTGACGCCTTTTCTTATCAATGTTGCCTATAGATAAGACAGAATACTACACTTTTCTTCTGTATAATACTACCTGTTGGTCTCAGTATATTTTGAAGAGTACTGAAACACTGTTGTTGTGTGTTTCTTTGGCACTCTCTTCCCAGAATTCAGCTCAGAGATAGTGGAAGCAGCGCAATTCAGACATCTTCTCCAACCCAAAAAATTCTAGCAGGCAGAATTGCAAAAGAGCTGCTGACACTCAATCCAGTTTAGCTGAAAAGACAAGCTAAACACCTTTTATGCTTGCTTCAATTCTGCAGCTCACAGCGCTAATGGCATTAGCAGTACTAACAGCGCTATAGACAGCATGCACAGGGACAATGCTGGAGAGGAAAACGAGTTCATCATCTCGGAGCATGACGTGAGAAAGGCATTCAGGAGAGTGAATACCAGGAAGGCAGCAGGACCCGATGGCATCAAGGGTCAGGTCCTGAAGGCCTGTGCTGACCAGCTTGTACCTGTGTTCACTGAAATATTCACCCCCCTACATGCTTCAAACAGTCCACCATTGTTCCTGTCCCCAAGAAATCCCAGCCCACTTGCCTCAACAACTACCGCCCAGTAGCCCTGACTTCAGTCGTGATGAAGTGCTTCGAAAGACTGATCAGAGATTTCATCACTTCTTCCCTACCTGACACCCTGGACCTGCTACAATTTGCATACCATCAGACCACAGGCAGTACGGGTGGGCAAACACAGCACTGGAAACCCCCAGGGTTGTGTTCTGAGCCCCCTGCTATACTCACTGTACACCTACAACTGTGTTGGCTCCACCAACATCATCAAGTTTGTGGACAGCACTGCTGTGGTTGGCCTGATATCCAAAAACAACAAGACGGCCTACCTAGAGGAGATTAAAAATAAGATAGATATGATGATAAAAAGAGATATGATGCCAGGACAATAATCTCCACCTGAACATCAGCAAGACTAAGGAGCTGGTAGTGGACTTCAGTACAAAGCAGGAGAGGAATTAGCAGCCCTGGTAATGGGACCCCAGTGGAGAGAATGGACAGTTTCTGGTACCAAGGTGTTCACATCACGCAGGACCTGTCATGGTCCTGTCATGTCAACACCCTGGTGAAGAAGGCCTAGATGCCTAAAGTACCTTAAACTGCCCTCAAATGTGCAAAAGACGTTCTATACCTGCACCATTGAGAGCATCCTGACTGGAAGCATCACAGCCTGGTTTGGAAACAGCACCAAGAAGGACAGGCCAGCTGTCCAGAGGGTGGTGTGATCAGGCGAGCATACCATTCGCAACAAGCTCCCTGACCTGGAGACTATATAGAGCAAGAGGTGCTGGACCAAAGCCAGGAAGATAATGAACGGCCTCAGCCATCCTAACAATGGACTCTTCTCTCTGTTGCAGTCAGGGAAATGTTTCTACTCCTTGAAGACAAACACAAAAAGAATGAGGAGGAGCTTCTTCCTGGAGGCCATTCGGGCCCTCAACCAGAACACCTAGAACCTGGACTTTCTGGACTTTTCTCTGGACTTCCTCACACATAAAATACTACCTCAGCAGACTGTCGCACACACAATAACTGCATAACTATTTTATATATATATATATATATATATATATATATATATATATATATATATATTCATTCATTCATTCATTCATTGTCTTCCGCTTATCCAGAGCCGGGTCGCGGGGGCAGCAGTCTAAGTAGGGATGCCCAGACCTCCCTCTCCCCAGACACTACCTCCAGCTCTTCCGGAGGGACCCCGAGGCGTTCCCAGGCCAGCCGAGAGACATAGTCTCTCCAGCGTGTCCTGGGTCTTCCCCAGGGCCTCTTCCCGGTGGGGCATGCCCGGAACACCTCTCCAGGGAGATGTCCCAGAGGCATCCGAAACAGATGCCCGAGCCACCTCAACTGCCCCCTTTCGATGTGGAGGAGCAGCGGCTCTACTCCGAGCTCCTCCCGGGTGAAAGAGTTCCGTACCCTATCTCTAAGGGAGCGCCCCGCCACCCTACGGAGGAAGCTCATTTTGGCCGCTTGTATCTTGTATCTTGGCCGCTAGGGGATCTTACCCTTTCGGTCATGACCCAGAGCTCATGACCATAGGTGAGAGTAGGAACGTAGATTGACTGGTAAATCGAGAGCTTCGCCTTCTGGCTCAGCTCCTTCTTCATCACAACAGACCGGTACATAGACCGCATTACTGCTGCCGCTGCACCGATCCGTCTGTCAATCTCACAATCCATCCTTCCCTCACTCATGAACAAGACCTCGAGATACTTAAACTCCTCCACTTGAGGAAGGACCTCCCCTCCAACCTGAAGGGTGCAAGCCACTTTTTTCCGGTTGAGAACCATGGCCTCCGATTTGGAGGTGCTGACCCTCATCCCAGCTGCTTCACACTCAGCTGCAAAACGCCCCAGTGCATGCTGTAAGTCCAGGCTTGAAGGAGCCAACAGGACAACATCATCTGCAAAAATCAGCAATGAAATCCTGTGGTCCCCAAACCGGACTCCCTCCAGCCCCTGGCTGCGCCTAGAAATTCTGTCCATAAAAACAATGAACAGAACCGGTGACAAAGGACAGCCCTATCGGAGTCCAACATGCACTGGGAACAGATCTGACTTACAGCTGGCAATGTGAACCAAGCTCCTGCTCCGGTTATACAGAGACCGAACAGCCCTTAACAGAGGGCCACGGACCCCGTACTCCCAGAGCACCTCCCACAGAATGCCACGAGGGACACAGTCGAAAGCCTTCTCCAAGTCCACAAAACACATGTGGACTGGTTGGGCAAACTCCCACGAACCCTCGAGCACCCTATGAAGGGTATAGAGCTGGTCCAGTGTTCCACGACTAGGTCGAAAACCGCATTGCTCCTCCTGTATCCAAGGTTCGACTAATGGTCGGACTCTCCTCTCCAGTACTCTGGAATAGACTTTCCCTGGGAGGCTGAGGAGTGTGATCCCCCTATAGTTGGAACACACCCTCCGGTGCCCCTTCTTAAAAAGAGGGACCACCAACCCGGTCACCCAGTCCAGAGGCACTGTCCCTGACCGCCACGCTATGTTGCAGAGACGTGTCAGCCAAGACAGCCCCACAACATCTAGAGACTTAAGGTACTCAGGGTGAATCTCATCCACCCCCGGTGCCTTGCCACCAAGGAGCTGCTGAACTACCTCAGTGACCTCAGCTTGGGTGATGAATGAATCTACCTCTGAGTCCTCTGCCTCTGGTTCCTCTATGGAAGGCGTGTCAGTGGGGTTGAGGAGATCCTCGAAGTATTCCTTCCACCATCCGACAATATCCCCAGTCGAGACCAGCAACTCTCCACCTCCACCGTAAACAGTGTTGGCAGAGAGCTGCTTACCCCTTCTGAGGTGCTGAATGGTCTGCCAGAATTTCCCCGAGGCCATCCGATAGTCCTTCTCCATGGCCTCACCAAACTCCTCCCAGACCTGAGTTTTTGCTTCCGAGACCACCACGGCTGTAGTTCACTTGGCCTGCCGGTATGCGTCAGCTGCCTCCGGAGTCCCCCAAGCCAATCAGGCTCGATAGGACTCCTTCTTCAGCTTTACAGCATCCCTTACTTCCAGTGTCCACCACTGTGTTCGGGGATTGCCGCCGCGACCGGCACCAGAGATCTTACGGCCACAGCTCCAGATGGCTGCATCAACAATGGAGGAGGAGAACATGGTCCACTCAGACTCAATGTCCCCAACCTCCCTCGGGATCTGGTTGAAACTCTCCCGGAGATGGGAGTTGAAGACCGCCCTAACAGAGGGATCAGCATGACGTTCCCAACAGACCCTCACAATACATTTGGGCCTGCCAAGTCTGTCCGGCATCCTCCTCTGTAAGCGGATACAACTCACCACCAGGTGGTGATCGGTTGACAGCTCCGCCCCTCTCTTCACCCGAGTGTCCAAGACATGCGGCCGAAGGTCAGATGACACAAGGTCGATCATTGATCTCCGGCCTAGGGTGTCCTGGTACCATGTGTACTGATGGGCACCCTTATGCTTGAACATGGTGTTTGTTATGGACAAGCTGTGACTAGCACAGAAGTCCAGCAACAGGACACCACTCGAGTTCAGATCAGGGGGGCCATTCCTCCCAATCACACCCCTCCAGGTATCACTGTTGTTGCCCACATGGGCGTTGAAGTTCCCCAGCAAAACTATGGAGTCCCCAGTCGGAGCACCTTCCAGCACCCCTCGCAGGGTCTCCAAGAAGGTTGGGTACTTTACACTGCCATTCGGCCCATAAGCTGAAACAACAGTGAGACACCTATCCCCTGCCCGAAGGCGCAGGGAAACAACCCTCTTGTTTACCGGGGAAAACTCCAGCACATGGCGGCTGAGCTGGGGGGCTATAAGCAAGCCCACCCCAGCCCGAGGCCTCTCACCATGGGGCACTCCAGATAAGAAGAGGGTCCAACCTCTCTCAAGGAGTTGGGTTCCAGAGCCCAGGCTGTGTGTGGAGGTAAGCCCGACTATCTCTAGCCGGTACCACTCGACCTCCCTCACCAGCTCGGGCTCCTTCCCCCCCAGTGAGGTGACATTCCATGTCCCAAAAGCCAGATTCTTTGTCCAGGGTTTGGGTCGTCAGGGCCCCTGCCCATGACTGCTACCCAAAACACATGGCACCGGACCCTTATGCTCCTTCCTGCAGGTGGTGGGCCTACGGGAAGGTGGGCCTACGTCTTTTCTTCGGGCTGTGCCCAGCCGAGTCCCGCAGGCAAAGGCTCGGCCACCAGGTGCTCGCCTGCGTGCCCCAACCCCAGGCCTGGCTCCAGGGTGGGGCCCCGGTGACGCCAGTCCGGGCAACGTAACGGTCCTTGATATTATTTCCATAAGAGTCTTGAACCGCTCTTAGTCTGACCCGTCACCTAGAACCCATTTGCCTTGGGAGACCCTACCAGGAGCACTAGGCCCCTGACAACATGGCTATATATATATATATATATATATATATATATATATATATATATATATAATATATATATATATATATATATATAATATATATATATATATATATATATTATATAATATTTCTATTTCCTTATATCTTTATTTTATTTATATCCTTATACAAACCCGATTCCAAAAAAAGTTGGGACAAGGCCATGTTTACCACTGTGTGGCATCCTTTTTATAACAGTCTGCAAACATCTGGGGACTGAGGAGACAAGTTGCTCAAGTTTAGGAATAGGAATGTTGTCCCATTCTTGTCTAATACAGGCTTCTAGTTGCTCAACTGTCTTAGGTCTTCTTTGTGGCATCTTCCTCTTTATGATGTGCCAAATGTTTTCTATGGGTGAAAGATCTGGACTGCAGGCTGGCCATTTCAGTACCCGGATCCTTCTTCTACGCAGCCATGATGTTGTAATTGATGCAGTATGTGGTCTGGCATTGTCATGCTGGAAAATGCAAGGTCTTCCCTGAAAGAGACGACGTCTGGATGGGAGCATATGTTGTTCTAGAACTTGGATATACCTTTCAGCATTGATGGTGCCTTTCCAGATGTGTAAGCTGCCCATGCCACACACACTCATGCAACCCCATACCATCAGAGATGCAGGCTTCTGAACTGAGCGCTGATAACAACTTGGATTGTCCTTGTCCTCTTTATTCCGGATGACATGGCGTCCCAGTTTTCCAAAAAGAACTTCAAATTTTGATTCGTCTGACCACAGAACAGTTTTCCACTTTGCCACAGTCCATTTTAAATGAGCCTTGGCCCAGAGAAAACGCCTGCGCTTCTGGATCATGTTTAGATATGGCTTCTTTTTTAACCTATAGAGTTTTAGCCGGCAACGACGAATGGCACGTTGGATTGTGTTCACCGACAATGTTTTCTGGAAGTATTCCTGAGCCCATGTTGTGATTTCCATTACAGTAGCATTCCTGTATGTGGTGCAATGCCGTCTAAGGGCCCGAAGATCACAGGCATCCAGTATGGTTTTCCGTTTACCCTTACGCACAGAGATTGTTCCAGATTCTCTGAATCTTTGGATGATATTATGCACTGTAGATGATGATAACTTCAAACTCTTTGCAATTTTTCTCTGCGAAACTCCTTTCTGATATTGCTCCACTATTTTTCGCCGCAGCATTGGGGGAATTGGTGATCCTCTGCTCATCTTGACTTCTGAGAGACACTGCCACTCTGGAGGCATTGGTGGCTCAGTGGTAGGTTTCTCACCTATCATGCGGAAGGCCCGGGTTTGATTCCCAGCCACTGGATGCAGTGCCGGTCCCAAGCCCGGAAAAATGGGAAGGTTGCGTCAGGAAGGGCATCTGGCATAAAACATATGCCAAGTTGATGTGCAGACCAGTTGGTCCGCTGTGGCGACCTCGAACAGGGAGCAGCTGAAAGCAAAGTATGTTGCCAATTGACCTAATAATTTGCAAATTGGTCCTCCAGCTAGCTGTTCCTTATATGTACATTTTACTTTTCCGGCCTCTTATTGCTACCTGTCCCAACTTTTTTGGAATGTGTAGCTCTCATGAAATCCAAAATGAGCCAATATTTGGCATGACATTTCAAAATGTCTCACTTTCAACATTTGATATGTTATCTATATTCTATTGTGAATAAAATATAAGTTTATGAGATTTGTAAATTATTGCATTCCTTTTTTATTCACAATTTGTACAGTGTCCCAACTTTTTTGGAATCGGGTTTGTATTTATCTGTAACTTCTATATTTTTATGTATTATGTAAATACCAGGAAGTTGGTTTGAAACATTTAAGGCAAACTACATTACACTACAAAATATGGTATGCCATGTACAATCCAGCTACAGTTAATATAATAGCATAGGCCATATATGGATATCATATATGGATGTACCAAATCTCTTATATATGAATAAATGTCCCTGTTAAATATCTGTTTGTTTCAGTCTTGGTGCAACATAAATATGTTTGCACTGGAATAATGGGGAGAATGCTGGTAATTACAGTGAAGTCAAAATAGATGCAGCTCGAAGGTATGAAAATGGACAACTAGTTACTTAATACACTGCAGCTATAGAAGGGGAAAGTGACTGGATTGTATACAGTGCCTCCATCAAGTTTGTAAGCAGCAATTAACACCTTAATAAACATTGCTTTTTAAAATTATGACCCTTGATAACCTGCCATTTGAAACAGTCATAGTAACAGTGCACTTACTTGTCAACCACTTATTATTTGTAATTTAAAAAAAAACCTCATTAACATTGTTTCCAAACCATTCAGCAGCACAAGAGTTTTTTTAGTTTTTCACTTTCTCTTTAACATAGAATCTACTGTATTTTTAATATAACTGTACTGTTTCTTTTCTATTCTATTTCTTTGAATAACAAACAACATGCTAAAGTTGTTATTTCTTTGTGCCATTCAAAATGAAAAAAACAAATGTACATAGTACCATTCAAATTTCTATACTCAAACACAGTCAATTATGCATGCCCAAAATGAAACATACATGGATGCCACTGTAGGTCTTTTTGTCTACTCGCTACCCTGTCTATAAGGCTCATCTATGAAAGTAAACTGTTTGATGAACTGGCAATGCATCCTTCAGCATCTTTGTCCAACAAACTCACGCAACTCACTTCTCAGTGCAACAGCTCTTGTAGCTCCTCAATCCACCTGGTGTTTAGATAACAACAAAACGTCTTCCCATAACAATCTGAAACATTTGGATGCAATGTTACAAATAAATCCACTGCAAATTATCTTGTGACTGACCCATTTAACAGTTCTTACATTACAGTGTCTGTGTCCTTATGCACATGAAACTCAGTTATCTCTGGAACAACAAAGAAAACTTGCATTAGACCTTAAGGTAATGTTTTGTGTGTTACTCTTAACAGATGTGGTCCTTTCTGTCTTCTTCAAATGGCAGAAGCAGGAAAAAAAGGATGTTCATTTAGTGCAAGGGGTCTTACATTCAGTCATTAATCTTTCACCCTGTTCCTTACTAGTCGATATCAGTCACAAGAACACTTGGTTTAATCAAGCTTATCAATTTTTTCACTTAAATATTAATATAGTACACATCTTTTAACTTTCAGGTGAAACATAACATTGGTAGCCAAACTCACCAGAAATACATAATTTACACACTGCATCACATGGCTGTTACATAAGACAATAAAGCAAGGACACACCCCTAAGAAATGTAATCCTTATATCTCTCACTGGTTTACAGGGGAAACCCTCTAGAGACATGGGGAACCTCATGTGCAGCAAATAATGGGCTCAAGCTTAACGCATCATAAATGCATTGTAACAGCAGAAATTCATGAACACACCTCACCTTCATCAACACTCTGAACTGAATCAAGGGGACACCTCAAAGCCCACTGAAATAGAAGTTGCTTTCGGCTGCTCCCTGTTCGGGGTCGCCACAGTGAACCAACTGGTCTGCACAACAACCTGGCATAGGTTTTACGCCAGATGCCATTCCTGATGCAACCCTCCCATTTTTCCGGGCTTGGGACTGGCACTGCATCCAGTGACTGGGGTTTGTGCACTGGCTGGGAATTGAACTCGCATGGTAGGCGAGAAACCTACCATTGAGCCACCAATGCCCACCTCAAAGCCCACTAGGGTCTGCAAATTAGTTTAGGCTTTAGCACAGGAAACATTCCACCATTCCTTTTGGGAGTTAAGCAAAAAATTGCTCCAGCAGCACTAGCTAAAAGATTAATCTTTGTCACAAAAACATTCAGGGCTACAGTGTTCACCTTTACTAAGTAGTGGTATAATACTCTACACAATGTTTTTGTGTGTTTTGTGAAATTTCTAATTAAATCTCGCCACACTGTGCATGTTCTATATTTTAATATATGTTTATAATCACATTGAACTGCTATGTGAACTGCTATGACTGGAAGTATCAAGAGCAGGTGTAATACTAAATCATTAACCTCAGGGACTATAATACCCGTACTATATATTTCTAGTAGTAGGGCCCAGATAACTTGTGAAGAAACCATTTTATAACCCTTACAACACATACACTGATCAGCCATAACATTATGACCACTGACAGGTGAAGTGAATAACACTGTTAGTGGGTGGGATATATTAGACAGCAAGTGAACATTTTCTCCTCAAAGTTAATGTTTTAGAAACAGGAAAAATTGGCAAGCATAAGGATTTGAGCGAGTTTGACAAGGCGCAAATTGTGATGGCTAGATGACTGGATTAGAGCATCTCCTAAACTGCAGCTCTTGTGGGGTGTTCCCGGTATGCAGTGGTCAATATCTATTAAAAGTGGTTGAAGGATGGAACGGTGGTGAACCTGTGACAGGATCATGGGCGGCCAAGGCTCATCGATGCACGTGAGGAGCAGAGGCTGGCCCATGTGGTCCAATCCAATAGTTGAGCTACTGTTGCTCAGATTGCTGAAGACGTTAGTGCTGGTTCTGATAGAAAGGTGTCAGAATACACAGTACATTGCAATTTGTTGCATATAGGGCTGCATAGCCACAGGCCAGTCAGGGTGCCCATGCTGACCCCTGTGCACCACTGAAAGTGCCAACAATGGGCGCGTGAGCATCAGAACTGGACCACGGTGCAATGGAAGAAGGTGGCCTGGTCTGATGAATAACGTTTTTTTTTACATCTTGTGGATGGTTGAGTGTGTGTGCGTTGCTTACCTGGGGAACAAATGGCATCAGGATGCACTATGGGAAGGCAAGCCGGCGGAGGCAAGGTCATGATTTGGGTAATTTTCTGCTGGGAAACCTTGGGTCCTGCCATACATGTGGATGTTACTTTGACACCTACCACCTACCTAAACAATGTTGCAGACCATGTATACCCTTTCATGGAAACGGTATTCCCTTATGGGTGTGGCCTCTTTCAGCAGGATAAAGCGCCATGCCACAAAGCAAAAATTTTTCAGAAATGGTTTGATGAGCACAACAACGAGTTTGAGGTGTTGACTAGGCCTCCAAATTCCCCATATCTCATTCCAATCCAGGATCTGTGGGATGTGCTGAACAAACAAGTCTGATACATGGAGGCCCCAGCTTGTAACTTAGAGGACTTAAAGGATCTGCTGCTAATGTCTTGGTGCCAGATACCACAGCACACCTTCAAGGATCTAGTGGAGTCCATGCCTTGACGGGTCAGGGTTGTTTTGTCAGCAAAAAGGGGGACCAACACAATATTAGGCAGGTGGTCATAATGTTATGGCTGATCTGTGTATATCACTGGTCTAATCCACCTAAAATAATGAATCACCATCTGTATTTTTTAACTCAGAATTTGCTTTTTCTAACTGTTTCCCTCAATTGTAAATATTTCTGACTCAAAAAATGGTTCTTCAAGCAACCTATAAAGACATTTATAAAGTGTCCACACTTTAAAAAGACATTAGGAACAAGAAGGTACTTCAGCAAAATCTGAAAAAAGTATAGTTCATTAAAAACAGAGTAACATCAAGGCAAGATGCTGGCAAGATTAATAAGCCCTTAACCCCATCTTCCTTTGGTGCAAAAAAAGAAAACATTTTGGTGTGGTCCAATATAAATATTCCAAGAAAATTTTTACCCTCTCTCCTTGAATCTTTGAGAGAAGTCTAGGAGGAAGATATATATAAAGCAAGAAGGTGCCATTAGGTTGTTAATTATAGGTGTATATTCTCGATATAACTTTGGGAAGTCATAGGCCATCCCTTGTCTATGCTATACCTCCTAGTAGGTTGGGGTAACAAAGCTTCACTTTCCTAGCAGTTAACTTTTGCATATATTTTAAACTCATTGACAAAAAATTCTAATTTGCTCACATATCAGACTTTGAAATAAAAACTATTGCAGGTATTTACAGACTAAAACCAATTAACTCAGTTTCAGCATTCTTGTCATAGCATATCCTTGTCTGACCCCTCTCTGAATCTCAAAAGTTGATTTTGAGTACACAAAACAAAATATAAATTTCAACAAAACAATGAACATTTAACAGTGATAAACTAAAACATGCACCTTTTGATTCCACAGAATTTACAAAAACATTACAAATAACTGAGCTGTGATTGGAAAATCCAACTGAAATTAAAAGACAAAAAAACTTGAAACTTGAAACATATCTATCAAGTCTTGCCATATAATTATCTGTACTGTGGGCTCACACACAATTAATTAATTATTTATTTGTTATTATTTTATTATTTATTTATTATTAATTAGTTATTAATGAATACTATAAACATAAGTAAATAAACAAATAGATACCTTAATAAATAAATAAATATGTGATTACACAGAATTTACAACAATATTACAAACTTGAAATATCAAGTCTTGCCATTGAAGTACAGTATATTACAGGTATGTTGCCTGATCTTACTATGCATATTCCAGCAAACACACAATTAATAAGAACAGCACAGTTCTTATTTATTGTGTGAGAGCTCTTTATAAGCCAATACATGGCTCTATGTGCTTCCTTATTTATCTTTTTCTGTACAAATAAAATCTCTGCCTAAAAACAAAAACTCTTTCATAGCTGTACTGATTTTGTTTAGAACATGGATTCTTTTAGCCCCCTTTTAAAATAAATAAATAAAAACCAAATTACTTACAAATTTTCTAACATGGTATGACTTTTTAGGATCTTTAGTTAGCGTCTTTTTAAATTTAATTTAACAATGGACTGTCAGGGTTCTGTCTATTTTTTCCCGTTATCTTTTTTTCATCCACTAGATGTCCCTATTCTTTCCTATTTGTTGTTTCTTCCTTTGTTAATTATCTCAGTTCTCTGTTTTTTAAGTTGTGTGGCCACCTTGTGTTATAGTTTCCTGGTCTTCCCAGACTGCCTTGTGTTTAGCCATGTAAGGTTTTGCTCTACCTTTCCTTGAGAAGATTTCATTCCTTTTCCCTGCTTTCTCAATAGCTTTTGTATTTTTTTGTTTTTTGGATTTTCTAATAAATTTTGGAACTTTGTTGTCTATGTGCTTGGGTTTACACACTATGCTGTGGTACATGTTGAGAAGCTTTGTCTCAAAGCACCTTTACGTCTTTACGTAGGCCAGAGTGTTGGGGATAAAGTCTGCCGTGTGGTTGTTGATAGTCTTTTGGAGAACTGTGACATTTTATGCTTACCAGAGACATTTTTAGCAATGCAAAAAGTGGATGAATTGAATGATAATTTTCATGGTGCTGGTGAATCCACAACAGATCTTGGTATGGATTTAATTAAAGGTAGGATATCTGTAGGTGTTGCAATAATGTGGAAAAAAAAAAAGTTAGACTCACTTGTTAAGGTGGTTATACTGGATGTTAATTGGTGTATTGCAATACAGATTACCTATTAAGATAAGAAATTTATTATTCTAAATGTGTATACACCTTGAATGCCATTGTAATGAAGATTAGCCTGAGCTTGAAGTCTACAAATGTGAGATATAAGTATGCTATTTGCTTTATTTGTAAAAATTAGCAAACCTTAAGGGCTAACTCAATGGCTACAAAGCTGTTAAATCACAATATTACTGGTTTTTGGAAAGAAGTCAGAACTTTTAATAATTGCAGAGTATCGCTTCCTTGTACTTTAGATGGAGTTTCTAAGGCAGAAAATATTGTGGAGTTATGGAGACAAAATTATTGTAGTGCCTATAATTAAACTAAAATAGTTTATTAAACTAAAACAGTTTAATTGTATTTAAAATAAATTGTGTAATGTGGACAATATTGACGTTAATGATCCAATAGTGATTATGTCATGTGAGGTGGATCAAGCTATAAGCAAATTGCCTCAAAACAAGGCTAGTGGCCTAGATAATATTTCTGTTGAACATCTTAAATATGGAAGGATAGCCCCTCTTTTAGCTGTCTGTTTCAGTGGTCTTTTGATCCATGGTGTGTTACCAGATTCAATATTGTCCGTTTTGTTAGTACCAGTTATTAAGAACAAAGCTGTAACAGTAGGTAATTTAAATAATTATAGGCCCATAGCTTTAACTAGTATTCTGTCTAAAGTGTTGGAAAACATCTTGCTGGATAGGATAAATGTGTTTATTAATTCTACAGATAATCAGTTTGGATTTAAAGCTAAATATGGTACTGATATTTGCATTTATGCCTTAAAGGAAATAGTAAATAAGTATAGAGATACAAACTCATCTCAGTCTTTATGTGTTTCATTGATGCATCTAAATCTTTTGATAAGGTTAACCATGTACAGTTATTTTTTAAGATGAGACAAAGAGGAGTGCCAGAATACACTGTGGGAATTCTGGTTTATCAGTATGCCTACCAGATGATTCGAGTAAAATGGGGCAATAAAGTCTCTGCCCCTTTGGTGTTAGTAATGGTGTGAGACAAGGAGGAATTTTGTCCCCAATTCCGTTTAATCTGTACATGGATGATCTATCTGAATGATTGAATGCCTATAAAACTGGGTGTATGATTGGGAATATTTTAGTGAATCATATTATGTATGCAGATGATCTTGTGGTGTTTAGTCCTAGTAGTGCTGGTCTTCAACAGCTCTTAACTATGTGTTGAGATTATGGTCTTGAATATGATATGAACATATCTTGAACATATTTTATATAATCCAAATAAGAGTGTTGTTATGATTTGCAGAACAAAAAATTTTAAATTGTCTGATAAGAGTCTCACTGTGTTGGTGAAAGTAAAATACTTTGGACATTTTCTCACTTGTCATTTTATCTCCTATGTACTGTGTCAGCTATATATGTCAGCTTTATATATAGAGCCCCGCCCCCACCTCGGCTACTCAGACCACATCTCTGTTATGCTAATTCCAGCATACAGCATGCTCATCAGATGCACTAAACCGGTTCTGAAACAGGTTAAAACCTGGCCAGCAGGAGCCATCTCTGCTCTTCAGGACTGTTTTGAGTGCACTGACAGGGACATGTTCAGGGAGGCTGCAACCAATGGCGAAACCACAGACTTGGAGGAATATACATTATCAGTAACCATATACATTAGCAAATGCATCGATGACATGACCATCTCCAAATCCATCACCACATGCTCCAACCAGAAGCCGTGGATGACTGCAAACGTGCGTGCGTTGCTAAAATCCAGGGATTCTGCCTTCAGATCTGGAGACAAGGATGCCCTAAGAACAGCACGGGCCAAAGAGAATCCACAGCCACTTCCAGAGCAGCGGTGACACTCGGCGCATGTGGTAAGGCATCCAGTCCATCACCAACTACAGGCCAGCTTCACCTGCCTGTGACAGTGATGCCTCCTTTCCAGATGCGCTAAACAGCTTCTACGCTCGGTTTGAGGCACAGAATGACGTGACAGCGAGTAAGACCATCCCTCCTCTGGAGGACCAGGTGCTTTGTCTCACCATGGCTGACATGAGGAAAACTCTATGTGGAGTTAACCCACGGAAAGCTGCTGGACCAGACAACATTCCTGGCAGAGTGCTCAGGGAATGTGCAGAACAGCTAGCGGATGGCTTCACTGACGTCTTCAACATGTCCCAGAGCAGTGCCATTGTCCCAACATGCCTAAAGACCACCACCATCATCCCCGTGCTGAAGAAGTCTCCAGTGTCCTGTCTCAATGACTACCATCCTGTTGCACTCACACCCATCATCATGAAGTGCTTTGAGAGGCTCTTCATGAGGCACATCAAGAACCTGCTGCCACCATCACTAGACACCATGCAGTTTGCATATCGTCCAAATTGCTCCACAGATGATGTCATCAGCACAATTCTCCATCTGGCCCTCACACACCTGGACAATAAAGACACTTATGTACGAATGCTGTTCATAGACTTCAGTTCAGCATTCAACACAATCATTCTTCACCATCTGATCGAGAAGCTGAGTCTGCTGGGCACCAATACCTCCCTCTGCAACTGGATCCTGGATTTCCTGACTGGGAGACCTCAGTCAGTCCGGATCGGGAACAGCATCTCCAGCACCACCACATAGAGCACTGGAGCTCCTCAGAGCTGCGTCCTCAGCCCACTGCTGTCCACTCTGCTGACTCATGACTGTGCAGCAATGCACAGCTCCAACCACATCATCAAGTTTGCCGATACCGTGACCGTGGTGGGTCTCATCAGAAAGAACGATGAGTCAGCATAAAGAGAGGCGGTGCAGCAGCTAACAGCCTGGTGTAAAGCCAACAACCTGTTTCTGAACGTGGAGAAAATGAAAGAGATGGTTGTTGACTTCAGGAGAGCACAGAGAGACCATTTTCCACTGAACATCGACGAGTCCAATGTGGAGATCGTCAAGAGCACCAAATTCCTTGGTGTTCCCTCTATTACGGACATTTACTCCACACGCTGCATCTGCAAAGCCAACAGCATTGTGGATGACTCCACACACCCCTCACACACACTCTTCACCCTCCTGCCGTCTGGAAAGAGGTACTGAAGCATTCGGACCCACACATCCAGACTGTTGAACAGCGTCTCAATAGAGAACTGAACTGAACTGAGGAACATGGACACACACACACACACACACACACACACACACACACACACACACAAAACACACACACACACACACACACACACACACACACACACACACACACACACTATTCACAAAATTGTATGCCCTTCAATCTTCTTTTGCATTTCGTATATGTGGAAAATAGTACAGGAGTGTTTTTAGGGAATACATTGCAATTTCCAAATATGTGATGTATAAATGTGGCTTTAAAATCCACACTGTCATTTTATACTGTGGTAACAGTAAAATAACAAGAATGTCCCATCCAAGCTGTCATTCAAACACATGACACTAGGTGGTGCTAAAACATTACAAGAGCATGTGCAGAACGAAAACACATACACATCTACCTGAAACTGTAAGTTCAAACATTTTATCATGTCACAAGTCACACAGTCCATAGTTATAATAAAATTCATGAATGGTACCAAGACAGAGAGAGAAATATTGAGAGAGAGAGAGAGAGAGAGAGAGAGAGAGAGAGAGAGAGAGAGAGAGAGAGAGAGAGAGGAGAATGATGGCTTAAGCGTGGTGATGTGAGGGAGAGCATGTATCACTGTCTGCCACAGAACAGTGACATGCTGAACATGGACAGCAGCCTTCGAGATGAGTTGAGCTTCATTTCCTGTTCCTGCTCGGTACAGGTGAAAATATACGACATGCTGTCTTCATTAATTCATCCTCCATTTGAAAAGCCAGAAATCCCTATTATTTGGTACTGGGTAGCAGCCTCTAATGTCTCTAATTCTGTATATATCCTATTGTTATTTTTGCATTATCATCCGGTATGAAACCCATACACATGCGTACACTGAGACCATTACTGATAATTCAATAATTAATACTTTTAAGCTGTACATATTTCATAAAGGTTTCAGCTCAAATTGCAAAAAAATTAACACAAATTAGATATGCATGGTTAAAAGCAATTATAATCTCTACAAATTTTGTGGTTCATTTAAAAAATGAAAAGAATGGCTAATTGCTGGAACCAACAAAAATAGCTTAATTGATGTGTCTTAGTAAGTAGTCATATGTAAAAGCTTGATGCTGATTACTACCATTGTCTGCAATTTCTTGTTTTGATTAAAGTGACAAAGATATTGCTCTTTAATGAATGTCTTTTTAATAGAATTAGCAGTCAGTTATGACATGTTTCAAGGGTTTCATATAGCATAGTTAGTATGCAGGAAGTAATCCAAAATTACAAACAAAATCTTTACATATGCCTACTGTACATTCAAATATTAACAATGGCCTGTACTGCAAAGTGCATATTTCAATTTAATTTTGGTTGTATATATAGATTATTTCTTAGGTCTGTGGTAAATGCTCTGGAATTTGCAGCTTGGCTCAATGCTGCAAAATCATCCAAGCCACTAGACAGGTGGTGTAAATATATGCTTCCCCTTGGCCTTTGACAGCATGTGAGCAAGGCAGCAAAACAACATTGCTGGGGCAAAGATGCAGCTGAGGCACACCAGGCATCGACGGGCTTGTGTGAGCTCTAATTATCAGGGCAAACGCTGTGACTTCATTGCAGACAGCACTAGCTTCACCATTAATCTTGTGCTGTCTCCCACTTCACTAAGCCCTGTGCTGTTACACTATCTCTGCTCTCTTTCATCAGCCGAGCTGCCGTTAGGCTGTAATTAATGAATCCTCTAGACCCTTTCTACTCAGCACACCCACCCCTTTGGTCTGCCGCTTCTAATCACAATCTGAAAAACAGAAGGAGGAGGTGAGACCACCATGATGGTTACGGCACATCCACTGACTTCAAGACTGTCTGAGCTTAGACCTCTGACAGTATACCCATATGATACAACCTCGAAATATGTTTTTTGTTCAACCCAGAATAACCTACTATTATACTGAACCTTCCAGACTAAAATGCACAAATTATTATTTAGAAACAAATGAATAAATAAGCTTACCACTTATAATAATAATAATAATAATAATAATAATAATAATAATAATAATAATAATAATAATAATAATAACATTAATGAACAGAACTTTATGATAATAAAAACTTTTTATTGTCAACACTTATATGCTATAAGGAGTTACAATAAGGGAAAGTATAATGGATGTTTACTCCACAGACTTCTTCATTAAATTGATGAAATGTATGCAGAAATTTCACTGGACAGGTAGTTTATTCCTAAGTTACAACTCTGTAGGACACACTATGGAAGCCAAACTGACTTGGGAAAGAACACACACACACACGCACACGCACAAGCATACTTTCTGTCAGGCACTGATTGCACAATTTCCTTAACACTGTTCACTGGCTCTGACAAAGTTGTGTTACCAATTAGGATAAGAAGGAAGCTTTAGATAAATAAATGAGTAAACAAACAAACAAACAAATAAATGAATAAATAAAAAAAACAGACATGAGAAAAAACAGAAAGTTTAACCTGTACTCTTAGAAAAGCTCCTCTTGAGGTTTCATAGTAAACATTCATGAAAAACATGACAAAACATTCATGAGGGGCTCATGGTAAACATTCAGCTGTAAGGTTCTACTTAAAACCAGAGGGACACGTGAAGAAATGTTTAGGTTTCTATTTTTGCATGTGTTTATGTTAGTTTCTGATCGGCTTATTAAACTTGTGTATATATATCTATTTATCTAGCTATAAATGAATTAACCAATCTATAACAAACCCTACCAACATTATTCAAGATTCAAAGAAATATAAGAAAAAGCCGGCATTCAAGAGCCGGGGGGAGCCATGATGCATTATGTGCACAGAATACCTGTTTTGCAAATTATTATTAAGAAGAAGAAGAAGAATACAAACAAAAGAAAAAAAAGCAGAAAAGTAAACATAAAATGGTTTTCTATTTAAAATGTCAGATTAGCTACCAAACTTTAGCCGTTTACTTAGGCTAACATTACCTAGTGTTACCTAGTTTTACCTCTAGATTAAAATAATTGGAGTGTTCATTAATAAAAACTTTAGAAAACTGCACAAAAGGAAAAAATGGAAAAATTAGCTTGTTTCAGAAAAATGATTCCAGCACCTTGTCCTAAGGTGTACTTACATTCTTAATAAACTAGAACAATCAATGTTGATAATATGCTTTATTTTACGGAGCAATTTTTGTTGTTGTCATTCAAATAATGACAAATAACCACACTGTCTGGTATTTTTACTGAATTATTTTAATTGCAAATTTTCGAAATTGAAAGCAAAATATTCAGAAACCACAAGTCACACCATTAACTGTTGCAAGGAAAAGACAAATAGCCCTTGTATGATCTTGTAAATGGGCATTTCGCCAATCATGCCTGCAAGGGCTATAAAAACACATTTGACTGCATGTAATAGAGAAGAAACATAGTAAACAAAGAATCATCCAGAATATCCATCCATAAATTCTTTGATAAATGCTTATTTATCAAAGAATCCCATCTCCTTTCTTCCTACCTTCCAATTTCTCTGTTAATTACTGTGAATTCCTATTCTGTCAGGGACGTGTTTGGTGCAAAAAAAACAAAGTGCCATATACACTGCTCAAAGAAGTAGGGTAAAAAGATTCACAAAACATTTGCCAGATATCAATTTGCATGAAAAAAGCCTGAATGTTTGGCTCTCAGAAAGACAAGGGGGAAAGAGGGAGAAAGATAGATGAAGAGAGAGAGAGGTCTGAATAGAAGTCTTGCCAAGAGTGCAGTGGTATAATTAGCATTCTACCAAACAAACGAGCTTCAACAGAGCTATAATTAAGAAGGCCTGTAATTAAGTGTATGCCCTTTATCATAATGATCATGGTTAAAGCGCCTTTGATGGCTGCCAGTGGGTTATTAACGGCATAACCCACGGCACCCAGCACCCCTGCTAGAATCAGGGTGTCATGACTGTCAGGCTAAAGAGTGCCCTTTTGTTTATCAAATACATTAGAGCCCAAATTAACACTGGGTGATGTGGAAGCACAATAGCTCCTATTGTCTGCTATGAAGAAAAATGTCTCGCCCACCAAAAATCCAAATAGCTTCTAACCTTACAACAGGAAAGTGGTTAGCCGTAACATTTAGTGAACATGTGCAGCCACCTGCAAAGCATCGGAGAATGTCAAAGAGAATTTCCTATGAATCCCTTGGAGACTTACTTTATGAAAAATGACCAATTTACGCTATTTTCCAATACTATATTATTGTTTTGACATACCTGAATAGTCATTTGTCCACAACTTTTTTTAAGCACAAAGAATTAGGGATGTTTTAAGGATATTTTGTTTCTTGTATAATGTTGCTCAGAAAATAAAATTACCTGTTCAAAGCTTCTCTGCTCTCTTAACCAATGAGAAATTCTTATCTCATCATCCCCACATCTTATCTTTATGATCAGCCCTCTTTAAGAACTTGTTTTCATTTAAAAATTTCTTTATAAGCCAATTAATCTGGCAAAGTGGGTCTCATTTAAGTGTAAAATACTTTATTTTTGAGCTTCCAGCCTTATACAGCTCATCCCACACACCCAACCAAAAAAGCAAAGAAAATTAAAATTTTAACAAAATAACTCACATTAAAAATAAATAAAACAACTTCACAATGTACACCTTTACAATGTAGCTAAACATAGACCTCACATTAAAAAGGAAACCAGCTGCCAAATTAATTCTTGAAAAAATATAGCACATATTTAAGATATGCATTACACTGATGACTCAACATAGTTAATCAGTCATCACTAAATACTTGGACATACTGTAAATCACACACACACATATATATATATATATATATATATATATATATATATATATATATATATATATATATTTTTTTTTTTTTTTTTTTTTTTTTTTCTTTTCAAAAATTAGATTAAAAATTCAAAAGCACAGTATTTAATTTTGGTAAGTTAAATATGTAAGTATTACTTAGTAGGTATTATAAAATAAACAAGTATTACTGGTCCAATATAAGTATACTCACTAGTGAGTTCTATGTTTTTTTGGTGCAGAGGTGAGCTGTTGCATTAATGGCCAAAAGTTACCTATTATCATCCAAGCATTATACTTTCCTTAAAATCACCTTAGATATTCATGCACCACTTATATTGACCCCCCCCCCCCCCCCCCCCCCCCACACACACACACACACAGGAAGAGTGCGTGAAACATTATGGGTATGACTTCAGTATCTTGTTGAGACAGAATGCTCATGTAGAGTTTGTCCTGTCTGCATCTACACAGCCCATAAACATAAAGAACAAAAGCAAAGCCCTCTCTCACACATCAAAACTAACACTGAATCCCAGAGGCCACCAATCTGATGGATAAGGAACAGAATCTGTCTAAAGCTCCCTATAATATGTAAATGTTTAGATAGATAGATAGATAGATAGATAGATAGATAGATAGATAGATAAAAAAAAACTCACATTGGTGATTGTCAACATATATAATAAAAAATTATTAAAACATCCACAAATTCATTGTAATTGCTATTTAGCTTGGTTATATGAGACCAGAGATTGTTTAGTGGTGAGTAATTGGTGAGTCATGTATTAGTATGAGCACAAGAAACTACAAGAATTTAAAGAAATAAAATCCATAGATAAGTAAAAGCAAAAAAAAAAAAATCCTTTAACTGTCTAGGCTTTTCAGAGAAAAATCCTGAAAAATTTACTGTAATGTAATATACAAAACCTTAGTATAATTACTCCATTGATACTATGTAGTGGGGGTTTAAATTGTTTGGGAACTTGAAGGAGTGCAGTGATGGAAAATACCTCAGAATAAATAACTAATTTAGCTTAGTGCTTTAATTAATTGTTAATTATTGTTAGGTAAATTAACAATAATTATTGTTAGGTAAAAGTCTAAATGTAATTAAAAGTTCCCTATATGTCAATTCACACCATAACTGGGCATTAAGAAAATGCTCAGGCTGTAAAAGTCATTACTTATGATTGTATTTTCCATTTGCTGAAAATACAGGCCACCACCTTTCATACTACTGCTCCCAAGCCCATAAAATTAAATCACTTCCTATTGCCAAACTGCAGGCAAAGTACTGGCAAGCACCAGAAAGTTGGTTGACTTATAGCAGGTCATGCATGAAGGACAAGAGTGCAAGTGATTCTAAAATTTGGAGAAGCTAAGCACTCAGCAAAGGTGCACAAAATATAAGAGTCCTGTTTGAATGCACGTGGGAAAGAAAGCCTTTTTCATGATGTTCTCCCTGCTATGGCCTCTTTCTTGGCCTCTGTGAGAAATTGCATATGCCGCTGGAAGATGTCTAAGATGTATTGTCATTTATTTTGTCGCCTGGGCTCGCCATCTGTGCCATTCCAACAGTTGAAAGCTGGGGTGGTGTCTGAACATGGGGGCCCCCATTACCTGCTTTATCAAAACTCAGCCTTGTCATTAGTCAAATTGCCTAATGAAAGAGAATACAAAAGGCCCCCTGCCCTGAGAGAAGGATTTTTGGAGGTGTCAGGACTTCTGACCCATACTATGAGAACAGATGATGTCTCGCTGCTATTTTTGGCTTCTTTTTTAATGACTCTGCTACTGGCTTCACTCCTATTCTCTTTTTGTTCTCTTTCTCAGTTTTTCTTTCATATTTTCCCCATTGCTATCAAGAACTTATTCATTAGTTGGGCCTTCATAATCCACATTGCTTAGGTAATAATTGGTGGCAGATAAGATTGCATTCATATAAAAAAAAAAAAAAAAAAATAGTTACACAGCGCAATAAATAGGTTTGCAATTGGAGGCTGAAGATAAGCAGAAGTGAAATGTGAATAACAGCATATGTTAAAAGGATTAATAATAAAAGAATTAACAATATCCATAATTTTGGGGAAACTGAATAAAAGGAGGGCGAATGGGAAATGTGAGACGGTATTTAAAGACAGGAGGGGTGTTATTTTTCCATCTGGGTGACAAGTGGACCCTGAAATCTGCTAGTGATTTGAGTGCCAGCATTTAATACCCACTGGGCCTTGCTCCATCAGACTCCATCTCAGTCCAAAACAAAGGAAGTGCCAACTGCACCTACAGTGCTCTGGCAAGTAGTGTCACACTTTACCAAGGAGGAGGACAGAGAGGAAGCAGGTAAGTGCAGAGTGGACTTTAATTACAAAACACACTGGTGAAAATAAAGAAACTGAAACGGCGCACAAATCAAAGACACTGAAAAAACAAGCTAAACTGAAACACTGTAGTTAGAACCCTAACAAAGTCCCAAGGTGAAAAATCACAGTCAGGTAGAGAAGTCTCTGAGGAAGCAACCATAATACTAGCCAATGACTGAGTGGAGTGAGGGAGCTAAATAGTGCGCTGGTAATTAGGTGCAGGTGACAGTGCTAGAACTCCGGTGATTGGGGGCATGGTTGAGTGGCTGTCGCCGGTGCATCCGTGACAGTATCCCCTCCCCCACGGGCATCTCCAGACGCTTGGGAATGGCGTCGAGAACGACCGTGGCCCCTGGGAGCGGGATGGCCTGGGTGGCGCTGATGGAATTCCACGAGTAGCGAGGGTTCGAGGATGTCATCCCAATCCACCCAAGACCTTTCTTCAGGACCATACCCCTCCCAGTTGACCAGATATTGGAGATGGCCACTGCGTTGCCTGGAGTTCACAACTTCCCAGACCTGGTAGATTGTGTCGTCATTGTCAATCTCGGGCGGAGGAGGTACCTCAGGTTCTACGGACGGAGGAGGAAGAACAGAATCAGTGAACGGTTTAAGTAAAGACACGTGAAAGGTCGGTGAAATGTGGTATTGACGGGGAAGCTGAAGTTCATATGTCACGTCATTTATCTGCCTCAGGATGGTGAAGGGACCTATGTAGCAAGGGCTCAGCTTCTTGCAGGGGAGCCGGAGGCGGATGTCTCGAGTGGAGAGCCAGATCTTGTCACCTGGATGATAGAGAGGTGCATCACGGCGGCGGACATCTGCCTGAACCTTCTGACATCGGGCTGTCTGCTGCAGATGGACGTGCACTGATTCCCATACCCTCTCACTCTTTCAGAACCAGTGGTCTGCGGTGGGTACCTCGGATGGTTCTGCTGACCACAGAAAGAGAGGTGGCTGGTACCCGAGAATGCACTGAAAGGGCGTCAGTTTGGTTGATTCTTGGCGTAGAGAGTTCTGTGCATACTCGCCCCAGGGGAGGTATTGGCTCCAGTCGTGCTGATGGTCGTGGCAGTAGGCCCTGAGGTAGCGCCCGATCTCCTGGATCTTACGTTCAGTCTGGCCATTTGTCTGTGGGTGACACCCAGAGGACAGACTCACTGACACCCCCAGCAGCTTGAAGAATCCTCACCACACTCTGGAAATGAATTGAGGCTCTCTATCAGACACTATGTCCTGCGGAATGCCACAATGTCTGAAGACGTTGCTGAAGAAGGCCTCCGCCGTTTCCAGGGCTGTAGGTAGGCCTTTGAGCGGGATGAGTTTACAGGCCTTGGAGAAACAGTCTACAGTGACGAGGATTGTGGTGAAGCCATTAGAAACTGGTAAATCCATGGCAAAGTCAATATCCAGATGGGACCAGGGGCGGCGCGGAATAGGGAGCGGTACCAGTTTACCCTCTGGTAGATGACGCGAGGTGGAGACCAGGGCACAGACTGAGAATCCTCTTACAAAATGGGTGACATTCTCGGCCATGTTGGGCCACCAATACCGTTCCTTGAGGAGTGAGAGGGTTCGCTGCCTGCCTGGGTGGCCGGATCCCGGAGAAGCATGTACCAAGTCCAGAAGGGAAAGACTTAGGGATGTTGGCACATATGCTTTACCATCTGGACCTCCTGGCGGAGCAGGTTCCTCTTCGGTGGCAGCACGAATATCATCATCCAGTGACCAGGTGATGGGACACACAAACAGGTCTGGAGGGAGTATGGGTTCTGGTTCTTCTGGCATTGGGTCTGGGGAATGGATTCTAGAAAGAGCGTCAGCCTTGGTGTTTTTATTTCCAGGACGGTAGGTGACACAGAAGTTGAATCGGGTAAAAAACAGCACCCACCAAGCTTGTCTTGGGTTCAGGTGTTTAGCTTCCCTGAGATACTGCAGGTTTTTATGATCCATGATGACTTTAAATGGATGATTTGCCCCCTCCAGCCAGTGCTGCCACTCTTCTAAGGCCAATTTTATGGCTAATAGTTCACGGTTCCCAATATTATAGTTCTGCTCCGCTGGGGATAACTTCATGGAGAAGTAGGCACATGGGTGGAGTACTGGGGTTTCACTTCTCCGTTGGGACAAGACTGCTCCCACTCCTAGTGCAGAAGCGTCCACTTCTACAATGAAAGGCCGGGTTGGGTCAGCATGGACAAGAGTTGGGGACGTACAGAAGGCGGCTTTCAGCTTCCGGAAGTCTTTGATTGCGCATGATGTCCAACTGAGATTCTTGGGTTTCTTACACAGGAGGAATGTGAGAGGAGCAGGGAGGTCACTGTACCCTGAGATGAATCGACGGTAAAAGTTTGCAAACCCTAGAAAACGTTGCAGATCCTTCATGGTGCCGGGTTGTGGCCAGCTCTTAATGGCTTTCACTTTGGCGCAATCCATCTGAATCCCCTCAGGTGATATGATGTAGCCCAGGAACTGGGTAGTGGATTGGTGGAACTCACATTTCTCAAGCTTGAGGTAAAGGTGGTAATGATGGAGTACCTGTTTAACATGATCTACATGATCAGAAAGATTGGGGAAGTAGATGAGAATATCATCAATGTAGACAACGACAAACCTGTGGAGCATGTCCCGGACGATATCATTCATAAAACTCTGAAAGACTGAGGGGGCGTTAGAGAGCCCATATGGCATGACCAGGTACTCATAGTGTCCCGTTGGAATTATGAAGGCCGTTTTCCACTCATCTCCCTGTTGGATGCGGATGAGGTTGTACGCGCTACGAAGGTCTAGCTTGGAGAAGATGTGAGCGCCGCATAGTTCCTCCAGGGCCGCAGGTACTAGAGGTAGAGGGTAAGCAAATTTTACCATCTGGGAGTTGAGGACATGGTAGTCAATACAGGGTTGAAGACCTCCATCCTTCTTGGCCATGAAGAAGAACCTGGAAGCCACCGGAGAGGTGGATGGTCGAATGAACCCCTGTTGTAATGCCTCGCTGATGTACTCCTCCATGGCCTTATTCTCCGGGATCGAGAGTGGGTAGACTCTTCCTTTGGGGAGCTTCGCACCAGGCAGGAGGTCAATCGCACAGTCCCATGGTCAGTGTGGCAGCAGTTTCGTAGCAGCCATCTGGCTGAAGACATCCTGGTAATCTTGATACTCCCCTGCGAGGTTGGCCTGGGTAGAGGACACCAGACTTTCAATTGTGGTGGACCCTAGGAGGGCCGTTTCCGGGGGACGCATAGGAAGCGATTGCAGACGGTGTTGTACACAATAGTCGCTCCACTGATCGATGCTTCCCGAAATCCACCTGATGTTCGATTGGTGTTTAGCCAGCCAGGGGCGTCCCAGGACGATATCTACCGCTGACTCCTTCAGCACCAGCAGAGATAACGTCTCCTCGTGAAGACAGCCAATCCATAGAGTCAATTCCGGCATTTTCCACTGCACCAGCCCCTTGCCCAGTGGTTTCCCCTGAATAGTGGTGATCCGGCAACGAGTGGAGTTTCTTTGGCGTGGTACCTTGCAGGCGGACAGCAGATGTGAGGAGATGAAGGATCGAGAGGCATGGATTAACACGGCATCATGGTAACATGAAGGAGCTATGGTAGAGCTGATATGGATAGTACTCACCGTTGGGCGTGGAGGATGGGCTGGGCAGGTTTGGAGGAGGTGGTCATTTTCTCCACAGTACAGGCATAACCTTTGGTGTAAACGACGTTGGCGTTTGTTGGCCAATAAGCGGTACTGGTCCGTCTGCATAGGTTCTGGTGCTGGGGAGCTGCAGGAGGATGAGGTGTCAGAAGGTGTCCCTTCCTCGATGGAGACCGCGAAGAGATGTTGTGAGATATGCTGGGCCTTCAACATGAAGAGTTCCAGTCCCATAGATTCATCATATATCGCCAGCTGCTATCGGATTTTGGGATTTAGGCCGCGCTGGTAAGCTGATAGTAGTGCTACCTCGTTCCAGCCGCTAGAGGCTGCCAGCGTGCAGAAATGAAGGATGTAGTCGTGAATGGCCCGATTGGCTTGCCGCAAACTGAACAGTTCGTCATGTACGGATAAGGCGGAAGTGCTCGTGCCAAACACGTCCTTAAAGTGCACTCAAAAAGGGTCAAGGGATTGCATTACCGGACTTTCTGTGGTCCACATTGACTCAGCCCAGCGACGAGCTTTTCCTGAAAGCAGTGAGATGATGAATGCGATCTTTGCACGGTCTCCAGAGAATTGATGGGGAAGCATCTCAAAGTACAGCTGACACTACATCAGGAAACCCTGACACTCTGAGACCTCACCCAAATAAGCTGCCGGTACGACCATGGGACAGGTGGAGGCTTGATGGAGTAGATGGGGTGAGTGACGATTGAAGGGCAGCACGCAGGGAAGAGTCAAGTTCGGTGACTGGGTCCGGTGTGGTTGGATCTCCAGCTTCCATCTTGTTGTGACTTTTAGTCTTTATTGGGGCTAGTATTCTGTCACACTTTACCAAGGAGGAGGACCGAGAGGAAGCAGGTAAGTGCAGTGTGGACTTTAATTACAACACACTGGTGAAAATAAAGAAACTGAAACAGCACACAAATCAAAGACACTGAAAAAACAAGCTATTTTGCTAGAACTCCGGTGATTGGGGGCGTAGTTGAGTGGCTGTGGTTGGTGCATCCATGACAAGTAGCAAACAGTCAATGAGAGAATGCTTGAGAGCTGTGCAATTCCTCTCTCCCATAACCTGGCTCTACATGAGGGACTAAGACATCTTTGTAAGTTTTACACTACACCAAATGAGATGGCTTATTGAATTGCTAATGTCAAAATTCCAAAAGTAAGACTTTTTTATTTGTTTTATTTTATTTTTTAAATGGTTAAATTACTAAGTACACAATAACCTTTGACTATAACCTAAATCCTAGCTCACATGAGAAATAGATTTGCACTCATGAGCAAGGCAACTGGGCTACAGCTGTGTGTGTATGTCTGTTGCTGCAGCACTGAGGCCTAAGATTCTCTGAATAAATGGGCTAGGCCTCCAGAGTGCACATGAGCTGCCGAGCTGCCATTAAATTATCTGTGCTGGCTGCTGCAGAAGGCACAATTACAACAAATCCCCTCTTAATTAGCAGTTCCATGGGCAAGCTATGTTGTCATGATAGAGCTAAGAGGAATGGGAAATATTTAAACACATACAGCAGACAGAGTGACAAGTAAAAGATGGTAGAGACAAGTGGTTAGACTTGAACTGTGATCTATGCATCCTAAATACCATTCTTTTGGTAAACTAGTGTGGATTAATTTCAACCTCCATCAAGAAACCTGCCATACTATAGTGAACACCAACCTTATTGGAATGGCTCAGTAAACATACAGTGATATTTTTCTGGGTGAAGACAGTCACAGAGGCCTTTTTGGAAGCTGCTGGCCCAGCCATCAGCCCATTCATCATTCCCTAAAGACCACATCCACCAATGTCTTGCTGCCATTCCTAATTAATTATGATAATTAGTAGTAGACTGGGATCATCCTGTCATCCTGTCAATCAATGCAAAATTAGACAATTTGTTTTAAGAAGCCATTACTCATTTGTGCTTTACTTGATCAAAACATTTGAAATTAAGACCACTGCTTTTCCTCAAGTATTGTATATCAGAGTGTATTTCAGGCTTTGTTAATCTGGAAATAATACCAGCTACATTAAGAATCATGCTTATTCATGATGATTCATGAGAATGCTAATTAATTATGATAAGCAAAAACAAAGAATAGGTTTGACAATCTTATGTGAAAGAAGCAGCTCCACAGTTTTTGGAGACCTACCTATTGTTTCAAAGACTAAAGTGCTGATACAGACAGAGAGAGGTTCACTTCACTTCACCTCATCTGAAATGGCTTCATTTCCCAAGCCTTAACTAAGTTTAAATCACACTATATATTAGGAGCTCATTAATTAACAACTTAAGGAGTCAGTGGACCCATGAAATGGTCTTTAATGGCATATTTAGTCATAAATCTCTTTAAACTATATTTAATGGCTGTAATTCAGGGAATTTTTTTTTTATCAAGTTTTAATTAGATGTGTGATAACAATAGTCATTGAACTTGAGCGCTATTAGAAGACTAATACAGGTCCATTGAGTGAGGGTGACAAACAATGATAGGACCTTATATAGTACTTCATAAGTAATAAACAAACAAACAGACAAATAAATAACCATATTCAAACAATCCTGCAGTACTCATTTAAGCAGGTCGATATTTGAAGTTCAACATTAAAAATAGATATTTAAAGATTTCATATTGTTGTTAGTGTTGCAGGCCTTTGTTTGATGAACAATAAATGGGTAGGCTTGAGACAGAGACCAGATGTCTTGTGTGGTTTGTGAAATATAAACAATTTGTTATTCTTTCATTACAAAATGTGCTTCTGTTGCTTATATTACAATTTATTTAAAGCCAAATCTAATCTGCTAGTTTGTATTATATATAATGAGTAATACAAAAAATATGACACTAGGATTATGGTGTATTCAGAAAAAATGACTGGCTTTAAATTAAATTGAGCAAATCAAGCATGGCATAGTGGTGCTGTGGGTAGCCATGCTGCCTTACAGTTTTATGGTCCAGGTTTTCTGTGTTTCACATTGACTTTAGGGCTTTAACTATACATGATGCAGTCATAAAAAAAACGATGTAAACTGCATTTTAACTGTGTATTAATGTAAATCAATTGTTTCAGGTGGAACAAACAAAGACAAGTTTAATTACATGTAAGAGATGAGTTTTATGTATTAAGTAACATTCCATTGTCTGTACCACTTATCCAATCTATCATCGGGTCATGGGGAGCCTCACATGGGGATCCTCATCTCAGGTGTCATCGGCAGTAATTCCAATGTCATTGGCATCAAGGCAGTAATTTGGATGGACCTGGTATGCACATTTGAATCATGCAAACTATACACAGTCCCTTCTAAAAGGCCCATTGTTTCCTTTTGCTATTCACCGGAAGACATTTAGGTTTGAGATTAAAAGTCAAATGGGATGACATCAGTTTTAATTTCCAGATATTTCCAACTAGATGTGTTAAACAACTCAAAATATGCCTTGAGGAAAAAAGGTAGAAGGCATATGCTATTTACTCCCACTTGAGATAGTAGCAATAGTTTTCGCTATATATGCAGATATTGCCAGCAGGCTGTAGAGTCCTTAATGTGGTTCTGATAGAAAGGTGTCAGAATACACAGTGCATCACAGCTTGTTACTTATGGGGCTGCATAGCCGCAGACCAGTCAGGGTGCCCATGCTGACCCCTGTGCACTGCCGAAAGCAGCAACAGTGGGCATGTGAGCATTAGAACTGGACCACAGAGCAATTGAATAAGGTGGCCTGGTCTGATGAATCACGTTTTCTTTTACATCACACGAATGATGCAGTATGGGAAGAAGGCAATCGAGCATCTGTGGGATGTGCTGTACGAATAAGTCTGATCTATAGAGGCCCCACTTCGCATCTAAGAGGACTTAAAGGATCTGCTGCTAATATCATTGTGTCAGATACCAAGGCAGACCTTCAAGGATCCAGTGGAGTACATGCCTTGAAGGGTCAGGTCTGTTTTGGCAGCAAAAGGGGGAAGTGGTCATAATGTTATGGCTGATATATATAAATAAACATAGACATAAAGCATACACTACATGCACATACAACATATCATTAACCTTAAAATAACACATACAGCTTCTTTTGGAAAATAGGAATATTCACAGATTCACAGAACTTCTTAGGCTTTTCTGCATTATTCTCTGGCTCCTTTTGCACTGACCTTGAGGATAAATCGTTAATGGATTTTTTGGAAAAGACACTGTATGCAGTCTTTCATGCCCTGTTAGCAAACTAAAGTTCTTGTCTCCTTTTTTGGTGTTCAGAGCTGTTTTTATTGTACCAAACTGCATGGATAAAATTATATACACTTTGAAAGTAAAACATACCTGTAAATTTCCTCTATAAATGCTTCCCTTAGCATCATATATCAAAACACAATTCATTTACAGCACTTTAGCTGATAGTAGAAGGAATCAATGTGAACCCTTAGTTGTAAAAGTAAAAGGGGTAGAGGGACAAATAAGTTGAGACTGAATCACCAGTGAGCCATGAAGAGCCACTATTTAGTGTATGATTTTTGTGCCAGTGTCTGACTGTGTGTGTGTGTGTGTGTGTGTGTGTGTGTGTGTGTGTGTGTGTGTGTGTGTGTGTGTGTGTGTGTTTGCTCTCATTCAGTCTCAGATGTTTTGATATTGTGTACTATAGCTAGAAAATCTCTTTGGCTAAAAGGCATAAGAAGACCATTGTCATAAATAAAATACTATGATCTTTGCCAAGGAAGCTTAAACAATCCTTGGTACATTTCTTGTACCAAGAAATGAAACTTTTGTTTGTAACACTAATACATAACTTCCTAATGAAAGTCCTGGCCCCCAATTTTTTTCTTTGGTAGTCAATCAAAATGGGAGTTAGGAGTGGAAAAGGAGGGAGTCATTTTGCATAATCAGAGCACACCATCTGGAACAATTAACAGAATTCCACAGAACTCAGAGGATCAGTCAAATTGGCTTATTAAAGATCCCAAATTATGCGAGCAATAAATGTGTGGAAGCATACCACAGCCTAACATCACTATTTTAAATATGCCTTGATGTTTGATAAGGGTGAAAAAGAGATTAATATATGCAAATTGCATCAAGCATTTAAAAAAGCACCCCCTGACTGTCACTGTTCTCTTTTTCCCTGTATCTTATTATGAACCGTTATGTTTTATTCATATACCAACTCACCTGTCATTTCATAAGCTTTAATACTATAAGGGTATTATTAAAGCTCATGAAGTGTTGCTTTAATTGGAAAGCTTTGTTGCATTTCGAATTATTTAGAGCAAATTATAGGCAGATGCATATGCTTTAATAAGGAGTCTCATATTGCTTTGTGGAAATCAAAAGCCATTTTCACTTTTTTTAGCTTGACATTTTGCAACCCATGAAAATTTTGTAGCATGTCAAAGTATCTCACTCCCTTGAACTGTTCCTTCCCTCTAACAATTAAACTACATTTAATGGATCCATAATAAGTTAGGTAAGATTTACTGTTAATGGAATGTCTCCTGTATTATTGTTATTATTACTGTAGTGAATGGGGAATTGTTTGTGAATAGTATTAATTTAACAATGCAAAAAAGCAAAAAAGAGGCATATCTATCAACATTCCTTACAAAATTTGGAATGATTGGCAAATAAGCCTGTCCAATTTTGTGCCCAATATCTACATGCCAACAAAGTAGTGGCTGTAGATGTTGGGCAAAACCCATTTCTCTGAAATGAGCCAAGCCTGTCAAGAGAATGAAGGTTGAAAAATCAATGTGAATTAGTTTTTAATATGCTGGTAATAAATGTCAAAGCAGCTGTGCCTTCAACAAATAATATGGCTGGCTATGATAGGCTCACATTGATGTTCTTCCTCCAGACTGGGCTTTTCGTGTTGGGTTGCTTTTTTGGTCACTTTTATCAAGAAGTGACGGCAAGTTTAATCAAGGAAGCAGGCAATTCATCAATCCTAAAGGAGCTAGTGTTGCTAGCCTGACAGGGTGCACATGCTTTTAGACCAACCTGAACCTGGGCAGCTGTCAACACGCACACACGCATGCACACACACACACACACGCACACACAAACACAGACACACACCTAGCTGTCTACTCCAAACCCCAGATCTGATCTTCAAATTATATCCCAGTTAATGAAGACACATTAATAAACCAGTATAAGGTAGGAAAAAAAAAGAAAAAAAAGATTGACAGATAGCATGGCATATGTCTGCCTGTCAATTAAGCTCAATTGTCTAAGAGACAGATTTACAATACATCAGCAGCAATTCAGTTCACAGAACTTTCTTTAATCATAACAGCCTCACTCTATGGGAAGTCAACCTGCTATTACCAACCATGTCACAAAGCAGTGCACATGAGAGTCACTGATAGAGGGTATACAAAATGTCTGCAAAAACAAAAATTCTAATATTTCTATGCAGCTGTATGCAGCAAACCTACATTGAACATTAAAAATTAAATGTGAAGTTTGAATTAACATAGATTCCATAACAAAATGACTTACATGTGTCCTTGAATAAAGATAAACTCTTACCATATAAATAGCAATCATGTTCACCACATGGGGTCTCTCTATAGCTAGAGAAGACACAAAACCAGCTCAGCTGCACACACTCATAGGTTCACACTCAGTATAGCAAAACGATGAAGACAGTCAGTGAATGTAAGAGGTCGGTAGGACATCTTCATGAATCTCTTATCTCGCATGTCTCTGTGTTGAATATTTAATCATATCAGTGCTTAATGCAATGTCAATATAACAGCCATGTGATGAGTAATTACAGACAGCTGGTAAATGCTCTCAGGTGGCTAAAGTGGGTTTCTATGAAAAGTCTGTGCTCACTCTTTCAAATGATTGTGCCATTTGTTCATTCACGCATATGCTACATATGGAGTAAAAGCTGTACACTTTCTTGGTATGTAGTCATTGGAACAGAAGCTATCTGATATCCACTATCATGTGCAACCTATTTTCAGCATTCTCATTTACTCAGGCTCTTGAAAAGTTTCTGGCCTGCTTGTATTCATTAAAGCATCTATCAACACTGAGAGTCATAGTTGTAGATTAATAGAAAACTAGTATTGCTTGTTTGTCACAAGCAAAAAATTTAGATTAAGTGACCATAAAACAATCTTCACCCTCTTCGGCTTTGAATAGCAGCTTTGAATTTAAAGAAACCACCAATGCTACCAATGTTGATTTTTTTCACTTTGTGGTGAAAAGACTTACAGAGGGGACTAGCTACAATTCTCTATTGAAAACACAGAGGTGGTGCTTTATCAAGAGGATTAATATATAAAGGTAAGTTAAACAGTGTGTGAACATAGTTACATGTTACTGAAATTAGTTTGATAGACCAGTGGTGGCCAGCGTCCCTAAGTAGCAGCTAATCTAGACAAGTGTTAGTTGTTTGTTCTTTGCTACAACCAGTGGATTGGGTAATTTATAATCTAACAGTAACAATATTAGTAACAGTAGCTTGCATAGTCAAACAGTAGCTTGCATAGTCAAATATCTATGTGCATAGCTCAAAATTAGAAGCTACAAAAATGCAAAAAGTCTCCTGCCTGAATAACAGTAGCGGTTTTCTATTTATATTTTTATTCAAGTTGACTTGAGGCTAATTAACTAATTAATTAATTATGTTTTCTGAAGTTAATTAACAAATTCTATTAAAGGAAATCTGAATGACATCAGGCATGAGATTAATGACTATGCTTTCCTCCTACATGTCTCCTTAAAAAATAAAATAAAACAATAAAATAAGAATAACAATAATAAAAAATCTTGCACCAAAAGTGGAAATATGAGCTATTACTTCCGTTTTCAATATGAAGTACTTATGATTTGGATAGGCATTCACGTACATTACAAAACTCAACTGACTCAACAGTTCTGGTCGGCTCCTTTTTGAGAAGTTGGAGGTTGGGGACTGTGTTCTGTGATAATACCATCTGTTTTGTAACTTCCACATATGCCCCAACCCCCATTAAACACACACTCCCCCCTCCTCCACCCAGCTTCTGAGTGCCAAGGAGTGGTTGTCATGGAGTCTATGACAATAAAAGTGCTTTCTAAGCCCTGTGCAGTGCTATACACATACTTAACCAGAAGTATGGTTGCGCGCGCACACACACACACACACACACACACAAAAATCACCTCATCAGCCTTGAGAAGGTTGCTATATTTGGGCCCACAATACTGTATGGGCTATAACATATGGTAGTCTTTGTTTCTGCTGTCTCACTGGAGAACTATCATGTAGCCATTTTAAAATTATTTATTTAAATAATAAGCTCTGCTTATTTGTTGTGTTCAATAAATAGTCTACATTTCATAGAAATATATCTGCCTCATTAAAGGCAAATTAAACAGTGTGAACATAGTTACTGAGATTAGTTAGTGTTTGATAGCCCAGTGATGGCCAGTTTCCCTAAGTAGCAGCTAATATAGACAAATATTAAGTATTTCATTAGTTGTTTGTTCATTGATACAACTAGTAGACTGGCTAGCATACAAGCAAATGTTAGCTATGTTTGTTCATAACAATAGCTTGCATAGTCAAATAGCTATGTTCATAGTTCAAAATTAGCAGCTAAAAAAGGCAAAAAGACACTTTGGTTATCAGTCAAAATAACTTTGTATTGATTTGTTCCTTCCTTCTAAGGAGTCCCAGATCAAGTCAAATAGAACCCGTTGGAGATGTCTACTGGGTTTTTAATGTATGCATAACAGGGAATTAAGTAGCCCACTTGATGGTGTGCAGACCTCACAGCCTGGCAGTGGATGTATTGATCCCCATGAGTGAGTCAGAAAGTGCTCACCAATTTGTAGGATTTACACAGCTAGGGTACAAAGATTGTCTTCGGAGTCAATCCAGCTATAAAACTTTGTACAATACAAAAACTACAGACACATCACAGAGCACACACTGGCACACACATGCACACACACACACACACACACACACACAATAAGAAAGTAAGATTGTGTGATACTGATTGATCTCTTTTTCATCTTCCCTCCATGACCTCATGCATGACTCAAGCTCAGACAAAATAAAAAGAATTTTAGACAAAATAAAAGTATCTTGAAAGCGTTATTTACAAATAGGAAATGCCTTTATATATGTGCTGTCGATTGCAATACACTAGTTGTCTTCTTGACAAAATCATGAGTAGTGCTCATTTCAGTGCCCAATAAGTTGCTGATCTGATTACTTCAGGTGTCTTGGAGGAAGAAAATAACATTGATTTGGAAGAAGAGGAGGTATATGAAGAAGAAGATGGGGAGAATGATTCCTTATCTCAAACTGACAAAGAAACATTTTTTGTCAAAGAACAGAAAAATATCATGGTCTTCTTTACCATATTGCAAACAGGGTAGGATGGCAGCAGAAAATGTCATCAGGGCCAACAAGATATGCTGTTTCCGATGCCCAGCACATCGTCTCAACATCTTCATTACACCAGCCATCGAAAAAATCATCCTGGAAATTACCAATCTACATGGTTTCCAAAAATATGGAGACAAGTGGAAAATCGTGGATGAGACTGACCTGCTTGCCTACATAGGGTTGCTAATCCTAGCAGGTGTGTATAGGTTCAGCTGAGGCTACATCTAGTCTCTAGGATGCAGAAAGTGGATGAGTGATTTTCCATGCCATAATGTCAATGAATGTCTTTCATATTTTTTCAAGAATGTTACGGTTTGATAACAGTTAGTCAAGACCTGCAAGACGAGTGACAGACAAACTGGCTGCCATAAGCTCTGTGAGAAGTGGGTGAAGTGACAGCCGTACCTTTATAGTCCTGGGCCTGAAGTGACAGTGGATGAGTAGTTGGTTCCATTCAGAGGTAAATTGTTCTCTGCAATTTTTTTTCATAATTATTTTTTTCATAATCTGTGAATTACAATGTTGATTATCTTTTGTCAAAAGGTCACTGTCCTTTCTGGCAATATATGCCCAGCAACCCAGCAAGGTATGGCATCAAAATATGGGTGGCCTGTGATGCACAATCCAGCTATGCTTGGAAGATGCAAGTGTACACAGGGAAGCTGAACAGTAGTGGCCCAGAGAAGAATCAGGGGATGTGGGTTGTACTTGATGTGACAGATGGACTGAAGGGTCACAATGTCATGTGTGACAATTTTTTTTTTTTTTTTTTTACATCTTATGAACTTGGCCAGGGGGGCACGGTGGCTTGGTCGTTAGCACGTTTGCCTCACACCTCCAGGGTTGGGGGTTTGATTCCCGCTTCCGCCATGTGTGGGAGTTTGCATGTTCTCCCCGTGCCCCAGGGGTTTCCTCCGGGTACTTTGGTGTCCTCCCCCGGTCCAAAGACATGCATTGTAGGTGGATTGGCATCTCTAAATTGTCCGTAGTGTGTGATTGTGTGAGTGAATGAGAGTGTGTGTGTGCCCTGCGATGGGTTGGCACTCCGTCCAGGGTGTATCCTGCCTTGATGCCCAATGATGCCTGAGATAGGCACAGGCTCCCTGTGACAGACAATGAATGAATGAATGAATGAACTTGGCCAGCAGCTGCTGAAGAGAAAGATCATCATGGTTGGCACGATCAGAAAGAGCAAGCCTGAGTTGCCCCCTGCACTACTTGCAACAAGGTGTAGAGAGGCCTTTTCCTCAAAGTTTGCTTTCACCCCCACCAGAGAAAACAAGAATGCGGTCCTCCTGAGCACACTGCATAAAACAGCAGAGGTCTGTGCACGTGAGGACAAAAAGCCAGGTATCATTCTGGACTACAACCACAGCAAAGGAGGTGTGGACAAGATGGAACTTACAGCTGCAGGAGGATGACTGCGTGCTGGCCCTTGGTCATCTTTTATTACATCATTGATGTGTCCACATACAATGATTTGGAGCCAGATCGACCCTGCCGGGATGCCTGTCAAGCGAAACTTGAGGAGCGTGTTCCTGGAGCAGCTGGGAAAGTTACTTGTAACCACCCAAATTCAAAGAAGAGAGCTTCTCCCTCACACAGCAGGCTCTGCAGCACTCGTGAAAGCTCTTCAGAGTGCTGAATCTTCTTCTGTTTTATGTGAGGCTGCAGCTGGGGCAGGCAAGAGGATGAGATGCCAATACTGTCCCCCCAAAAAGGACTGTAAAACAAACATTATGTGCTCGATGTGTAAAATATATATCTGCAAAGTCCATGCTCACACACTGTACTACTGTCCCACATGTGCTAATTAGGTTAGATGTGTTGCCAAAAGGTTGGTTGATATTGTATTTGTATTTATAGTCAGGCTGTTGTTATTATAGTTACAGTTTGCCTGCTTGTTACCCTTCAATAAAATGCATTCAGAAATCCTTTTTGCTGCTTTAACTTTTATGAAAAATGATGATTTTAATATGATGATATTAATATGATGATTACTATCTTGCTAAAAACCTGTTATACCTGTGCAGGTACCTTTAGCAGTAGAAAAAATAAACATGTACTTTAATAAAAACGGTGCTGGCCACTTATTAAATATTGATAAAATACTGCACAATGACGAGAGAAAACCTAAACATTCACAGAGTTTGAGATGAATAATGAGGTTGTTTCTTCATGCAAAATAGATTTGAGGATTGAAATTAAATTTAGCTGCTTTACTTTGGAGGTTAAGTGAAGGCAGATTTTTTTACCCTTAGGACAAAGGGAGTATACAGAATTCTAAGACCACACAAGGGTAAATCCTCCTGATAAAGTACCACCTCTGTGTTTTCACTAGAGCACTGTAGCTATTCTCTAGATAGAGTCCCCTCTGTAGGTCTTTTTTCCACAAAGTGAAAAAAATCAACATATGGAAGCATTGGTGGTTTCTTTAGAATCAAGTAGAATAGAACAGAAGAATCGAAGTTGTTAATCAAAGCCAAAGATGGTGAAGATTGCAGTGTCTCCCATCCACATCCACTTTGATATCCCTGTGATGCAAAGACCTTTCTCCATATCTAAATTCATTTGATCATGTATTTTGTACCCGTATATTAACATTAAAGCAACAAATGAAAGATTTTTTTTTCCTTCTAATACTGTTTCAGAAACTTGTGGAATCTATAAAAAGGGCAATGAAGGTGTTCTGTTGATTGTTCTGTGTTCATTTTCTGGTTGCCCAAATCTTTTATTTTTCTGCCAGCTATTATGTTAGATGTTAGAATGTTAGAAACAGATATAACCGTTAATATATTCTTAGTATTCTTAATTAATTGGAAGCCACTTAATAGTCTGCTGTGGCTTCCATGCACTTGTTTCACTTTTGTTCAAATAAATAAATGCAGCAATTTCTATTATGGTCAAATAAACATGCTCATTGACAGTCTGTGGTATTTATGAACTGACGCCTGCAACTCAGATTTATTTTCGGTGATGGAGCTGACTTTCAGAATGTTCATTTACATCAGCATTTGCCCATGTTTGGTCTGGCCAAATAGTGAATTTGTAAAAGGTTGGCATCAATCATGTGAAACCCATTGTCACATTTAATGAAGACTTCCCTTTCATTTGCAAAGGTTGACTCAGATACAGAGGAAAAAAGCAAGGGGACATGACTTTTATTGAGTCAAGACATTCAAGACATTTTTGCTCTCTCTTCTGAAGTGGACCTTGGGTTCATAGCTATTGTGATGAAAGAAACAGAAAACATAAATGAAAGACTTAGTGAAGCTGTTGTAAGCATCTTCAAATTTGTCAAATGGATGCAACTCAATATAAATTCTGCATTATTTACCAATTTCAAATCACACTTGAGTATCACATGTTAATTAAATACATGTCTAATTCTTAAACCAAATGGTAAATGTATTGCTACTAAATTACCATCAGCTCCTTTATCCTCGGATTCTATTATCCACTGAAGTCATCATTCACAACCAGTCATACTGACATTGTCAATTAAAAGTATCCACTTATGCAAGTTCTGTATAGTCTGGTATAGACTAAAGTATAGTCTGGATGAGTTAAACATGAACTACATATAATATATGTAAATAAGCATGTAAATAACTAAATAAAAATGTATACTTTGAATTGTATATTGTGTTTTGGAGAGATTTAGAAACTGGTTTTGGAGAGATTTTAAAAACAAACTGTTAAGGTTATATATTTATATTGCATCAAGATTTAATTTAAAGATCAAAAATGTTGTAGAAAAGATGACATTAAAAGTTAGAGCAAATAGAGCAGACGTCTAATTGCAGACAAGGATAAAATATTTCCGTCTATGTTAAAGGACGAATGAACACTTCAATTGAGAGAATTCAAGCAATATTTAGAAAGAAATTTGGTAAAAATCTACTGTGAATCATATTTTATATACTAGTGCAGTCAATCATGAATTTTAATTTTAAAACAAAAACAAGATATAAGAATGTAATTTGTACTTGCACACTGTTCACAGTAATTATATTTATGAATATTTTTTTAAATACCAGAATACCAGATACCAAATCAGGTTCAATTATTTTCTTTAAATTACATCAACAAATCCCACCATTACACATTGTCAAATCGCACCATTACAACCACACTACAGCACAGAGAACATTTGTATAAAGCATTTGTGATGGTTTGGACAAATAGGTAAAACCCTTTAGAATGGCAAGACAAGGATAAAAATATCATTGAAGAAGCATGTGGGCTGAGATAGAGGACTGTGGAGGATGGTGTTTTGACACTCATCTGAGTTCCTTCATGACAACACCTCAACATGCAACTCAGAGCTGGTGGCCCATAGTGTGTAGACAGCTCCTTTATGCAGTTGCAGCGTATGCACGTTTCATTAGGCTCCTTTAAGTTGTGTGTCAAAAAAGAGAATGGGAGAAATCTCAGAGAATGTGACAGCAGAAACTCAGAGACAACAACAGATCTCACCTGATAATGCTATCATGGATGGCATTCCTCAGTTTGCATTTACTTGTGAGAAGAATTTCTAGCTTTCTGTTTGTTTGTTTTGTTGAGGGGTGGGGAGTGTAGGGTGCGTGGATGGGGATGTTATGGGGAGATTTGGCATTGAGGTGAAATCAGTTGAAAAAAATAGGTTTTGATGATGGGAGATACAACTGACAAAAATGTTCAAATACTGTGCAATGTGTGCTCTGTTAAAGGAGCTTTTATTTATTTGTTTATTTTTAATATAATAGATGCAACCAGTTAGAGAAAACCATCAGGTCAAAACCAACTAGCTCAAAAAGGTAAGTAAGGGAATTTCTATGAAATGTTAACAAAAACTATGTTTTATGATTGATCAACTTAATTGTCCAGCATTAAATTGGATATATTTATTCACTTTAGACGGGATATTACTTCCATTGGCCACTGAGAATAATTATTGTGAAAATACTATTATGAACACAATGCTAAGCATTTAAGACAATACATTTAAAACAATAACTAAGACACTGGAAATTCCAAGTGTCTTTCAATATATGCAGTTTCTTAGCCAAAAGCCTGAATGAACCATCAATCATTAAGTTGTCCAAATACTGTTTTTAATGCTTAAATTAGGTTAAAAAACTTTATCTCAATGTATCAGTTCAGTGAGAATCTGGAGGTATTATACTTATATTGCATTGCACCTTTTGGATGGCGATTCCCTGATTGTGTGGTTGCTGAATAGGAGTTCCCAGGTTGTCCAGTTTGCTAGAGGTCTGGTCGAGTTTGGAGTGACATCCTAGGAAACCAATCATATCATATAGAGTGATGAGTGGACTGGCTCACAAGCAGGTTTCAACAGTTGGCTTAATTCAGCAAAGATAATTACACAGGGTAACCAACAAAAGAACTAAACTTAGAAATTAAAGTCTCTCAAAGAAAATTAAGTAAAATAAATTAGGCAACCCACTGTTGGGCCAGGCTAGTCTATCAACTTAAAACAAAAGGAAAAGGAGAGACATGAATCTAACCAAAGCTGAATAGGCTAGACAGTGTTAAAAGAAAATAACAACAATAAGACTGCCTAGAGTGGACCAGACAAGAGATTCTTGGTATCATGGGCTTTTAGCATGTTTGAATGGCCAAACCCCAATGAGGTTATAACCAATCAGACATCATCTTAGTTTGTAGTGTAATTGGGCTATTCTCCCCTCACCTTAAATCAACAGGGTTACATAGTCTTGCAGTTCCTGCTCTTATTTTTTTTTTTTTTACAATTCTTGTCATGATTTTTAAGATGCAAAAATGATTCAAAAATGACTATACATGTATACTATAGTATACTATAGCTTACTAGACTATGCATTCTGGAAGGAGAGGGGGCACGGTGGCTAGCATGTTTGCCTCACACCTCCAGGGTTGGGGGTTCGATTCCCGCCTCCATGATGTGTGTGTGTGCATGTGTGTGGAAATTGCATGTTCTCCCCGTGCCTCTGGGTTTCCTCCAGGTACTCCAGTTTCCTCCCCCAGTTCAAAGACATGCATCCTGTCCAGGGTGTACCCTGCCTTGTGCCCATAGTCTTCTGGGATAGGCTCCAGGTTCCCTGTGACCCAGTAGTAGGATAAGCAGGTATAGAAAATGGATGGATGGATGGATGGATGTATTCTGGAAATGCAAAATCCAACAAATACACAATCAATTTACACTTTAATCCTGCCTCCGATTTTCTCTTTCTCAAACCTGCAGCTGGTGCCAAAAGCCAGGAAAGAAAAAAAAGTTCTGTCGTGGTGTCCTCTCCAGTGGATGTAATTGTCGAAATCCTAGCCTACATCCACCAAACATGGCATCAGGCACTGCTGGAGTTGTGGATGAAGCCGAAGCAGCTTCATGTCACAAATCTCAGCTGGTGTATCCACCGGCTATCCCAATTGCGCCCATTACTACTGATCGAGGTCTCCTTTGAAAGAATTGGGATGGACCTCATTGAGCCATTAAAATGAACTGCATAACGACATAACTTCTAGTTTTGGTGGACTACACAACAAAGTCTCAGCATATAAAGTTACTGTATTTATGTCTCTACAAGCTTTATAAGTATCATCTGCAAACCACTGGCCTCATTGAATGGTTTAACCAAATGCTTAAAAACGTGATTCATAAGTTGATTTGCAATTATGCATGGAACTGGGATAAATGGCATCAGCTGCTGTTATTCACAGTACAAGAGGTCCTGAAAGCCTGCATGGAGTTTTCCCCATTTGAGTTATACGGATATGATCCTCGTGGCATCTAAGATAACAAGTTCTTTAAAAAATGGAGGAGAAACCTTCTAAAAGAAAAAAAAAAAAAAAAAAAAAAAAAAAAAAAAAAATTTAAATGTTCTTGACCTTAGAGCAAAGCTCCACACACTGGCTCATTTGTCCCAGGAGAATTTGCTACAGGTGCAAGAATTTCAGTTCCAGTTGTGTAATGGAGGTGCTTAGCTAGGGGTATTTACACAGTGAAATAAAGTGCTTATTTTGCTACCCACATGAAGCATTAAATTACTTCCCAAGTGGGAAGAGCTCTTATAGGTCAAATGGCAAGTGGGCGATGTCAAATATGAAATGAGATGAATGGACAGTGGCAGGGCACAGCACATTTACCAGCCTAACCCTCTTAAACCATGGAGATAGATTGTCCCTGTGATGTTGGTATTGGTTGTTCTAGAGACAGAAGAGCTGGGATCAGAGGTTTATCTAAAAATGTCTTGTTCATACATCCCATTCCCTTTGTGGAGACCTCCTCTCAACGTTCCAACTCACAGAATTTACCAGGTTGCAGTGGAAATTTTCTTACGTTATGTCTTCTTATCTCTCCCTGGTTGCATCTCATAGAACACCACACTGAGACACCTCCAGGGGTGGTGGTACCCTATTGTTTACCTGAACACAAAAAAAAACAAATGATTCAGTAAGAACTCACAGCAATGCTCGATATGGGATAATCAAAAATTTGCACAGTGATAAGTCTAGCCCAGTGGTTTTAGTGCCTAAGACAGATGGGTCAGTCCGGTTCTTTGTAGACTTCTGTGTAGAGCCTCGCATTGACAAACTGCTCAATTCAGTTAGGTCCAATTTCCTCTTGCACAATCCTGCAGATTGAGTTTGATATGCATAAAGAGGTCACCATTTACATCTACAAACTGATAACAGTCAGACAAATAAGACCTGTGCTAGGAGAAGGCCATTCCCTTAATTCCAACTTTTTAGCCTATCAAGGAAAATAGTATGATCAGTTGTGTGAAAAGCTGCACTAAGATCAAGGAACCACCTGCCTAATATTGTGTTGGTCCCCCATTTGCTGCCAAAACAGCCCTGGCCCATCAAGGCATGGACTCCACTAGATCCCTGAAGGTGTGCTGTGGTATCTGACACCAAGATGTTAGCAGCAGATCCTTTAAGTTCTCTAAGTTGCGAGGTGGGGACTCCATGGAACTGACTTGTCTGTTCAGCACATCCCACAGATGCACAATTGAGACCTGGGGAATTTGGAGGCCAAGTCCACACCTCAAACTCATGGTTGTGCTCATTAAACCATTCCTGAACCATTTTTTCTACAGCCATCAAGGAATACCATTTACATGTAAGGGTGTATATGGTCTGCAACAATGCTTAGGTAGGTGGCACATGTCAAAGTAACATTCACATGGATGGCAGGAAGGTTTCCCAGCAGAACAACTCTGATGACTTCCCATAGTGCATCCCGGTGTTGGATCTATGGCTGGTGTGCCATGTGTTCCCCAGGTAAGCGATGCACACACACCAGGCTATCCATGTGATGTAAAAAAAAAAACGTGATTCATCAGACCAGGCCACCTACTTCCATTGCTCCATGGCCCAGTTCAGATGCTCACATGCCCATTGTTGGCACTTTCAACAGTGCACAGGTAATTCATGTTTTTTTAATTGACTACCTAAATAGCTCTTTAAATATAACAACCCTACATACCTTACCACCCCATAACACCCAGAGTAACTATTGTGTGAACTATGGAAAAATTTTCACCATGATTGAGATCAAATTGGAAAGAAAGATCTTTTTTAATGGTTTAATTAAAGCCTTAGTCTAGGGGTAAAGGACACAACATAAAAGGAAGACTGAGACAAGAAAAATATTTACATTTTATATTTTGGTTTAAGACTCAAATGAAAACATATGGTCCCAAGCCCGGAAAAATGGGAGGGTTGCGTCAGGAAGGGCATCCGGCGTAAAACATTTGCCAAGTTGTTGTGGTGACCCCGAACAGGGAACAGCCGAACGCAACTCAAATGAATACCTCAGGAGTTGTATTGGAAAAAGAAACAAAGAATTTGTAAGCCCCATGTGGGTGGGAAATGAGGAGGCATGAGGCAGACAAGATTCAACTTCATTGTGTTGATATTTTCTTTTCATTTTTCTCAACTCCACTTTTCACATTCAGGTGCACACACTGCTCAAGGTTTGTTCTCTCTCTCTCTCTCTCTCTCTCTCTCTCTCCCCCTCTCTCTCTCCCTCCCTCTCCCCCTCCCCCCCTCTCCCCCCCTCTCTCTCCCTCCCTCTCCCCCTCCCCCCCTCTCTCCCCTCCCTCTCCCCCTCCTCTCTCCCTCCCCCCTCCTCCCCTCTCTCCCCCCTCTCTCCCTCCCTCCCCCCTCCCCCCTCTCTCCCTCCCCCCTCCCCCCTCTCTCCCCCCTCCCCCCCTCCCCCCTCTCTCCCCCCTCTCTCCCCCTCTCCCTCCCTCTCTCCCCCTCCCCCCCTCTCTCCCTCCCTCTCTCCCTCCCCCCTCCCCCCCTCTCTCCCCACTCTCTCCCTCCCTCTCTCCCTCCCCCCTCTCTCCCCCCTTGGCTGCACCAATCAGGACACAGGACCAATCAAAGTGCAGGACCAATCAGAGTTGTTCCTGGACACATACCCTCAGGTACAAAGAAGAAAAGCAAACACACAACAGAGTAATGGGTCTGAATTTTGTTATTTATAAGATTTGAAAAGAAGTATAGCTTCTGATGCCATGGAAAACAAACACAATTTCAAAAATCTAGAAGAATTTTATTTGTGTAACAGATCATCATCATCACTAACATCATCAGAACATAAGAATGTGAAAAACAACTGCTTTGTAAATTAGACAAATATTGGCATCTTGCACTAACATGAAAGTCATAATCACATTTTAGTGTGTAGGTTCACAGGATGACTAAATTATTTATCAGTTCTTTTAAATTTTGTCTCTTTTTTCATTTAGGTCTAATTGTAATGCTCAGTTGCTTTGCTATGCTCTGCTACTTTGTTGATAATGCTGGTTTTATTACTAAATGCAGGCCCATAACACAATTATATCCTTGATTGAATTAATAAAGATTTTACACAGAGTGGATGTGATTTATTACCTTGTAGTGTCAGCTGGTTAATTAACCTGTCCATGGCACTTTGGTATAGTAGGCAGCTTGGCTGCTTTGCACTTCTATCAGTTTAGGTTTCAACCTCAGTTTGACTGAGTATCTGTGTGGGGTTGTATGTTTGATGTAGATGCAAAAGAAACAAACTACATTGAAAGCTTTGTTCATGTAAATAACTTCAGATGGCAGAGTAAAAGATAAATTTGTCTTGAAATAACATTTTATTGAGCAGAACTAATGTACACATTTTAATAAATTAAATTCAAAAAAATTTTTCGGTGTAGCTTTAGTTCTGCTAGCTTTGGTTGTTGTTCTTGTCACGATTTCCTACCTTATACTCTGGGTGCTGAGTGTTCAACCGGCAACTGGCAGCATGAGTTCATGCCCATGTATGTTCTGTTTATGTTCTACCTTGTCTTCTATTTATTTACTTTGCCATTTGTGTGTGTGTGTGTGTGTGTGTGTGTGTGTGTGTGTGTGTGTGTGTGTGTGTGACTTGTCTTTGGATTTAGATTTAGCCTTGTATGTTGAACTGTTTACTTTGTTTTTATTAAAGCTTACTCTATCTGCACTTACATCCAGTGAAATCATTGCTGGCCGGAGATCATGGTGGTAAACTTTGCACTCCGACCTTACAGGTCATCAAACTCACCCATTCACAAGCTACTATGACAGCCTCCACTGCTCAAGGGCTATCTAATAAGGTTAATGGGGCAGCATCCACTTCTCAAGAACTCCCCCCTGAGGCCAACAGGACAGCCTCCACCACTCAAGAGCTCCCTCCTGAGGCAGATGGTGACCCAATCTGGCATCATCCCAAATTCTATTGCCAGCTGTGCTCCTGACCAAGGTTAATGCAGGGCCTCCCAAGGTCAGCTAAACAAAAGGGCCAATGTGGAGGCCTTACAGACCCTGTCTTAAGCCAATCAACAAACAGAGCAGACGATACTTCACATAGGAACTAGTGTGCGCTCTGATTATATGTCTGGGCAGAAACCCAGAAGTAGGCTCAAAACTCGGGAGAGGGCTAACAGCCCTCTGGAGGCGCACGTGGGCTCACTCCAAGACCTGCTGACTTTTACAAGACCACTGGGACTTCTGAAGGTTCCCCTGTCCAGGGAAATAACTGAGGTTGATACCCAAGCACGCACTGGAAAGGAGTCAGCCAGGTTGAGGAATGGGTGAGGGAATTCTGGGCATATTCGGCCCATGGGAAGAATTCACTCCAACGATGTTGTTCAGTGATACAATAAGACCTGAGAAACCTCCCAATCTCTTGGTTAAGAGACTGGGCACAGGTGGCACAGGACCTGACATAATGCTCAACATCTTGTCACAGAGAGGGCCACCAAAACCTATGCTGTATGAGTTGTGAAGTTCTGTGAATACCAGGCTGGCCTGAGCTGAGGGATTCATGAACCCACCGTATGACACATTGACAAAGTATGCTTGGCACATAGAGTATGGTTGGTGGGCACGTGGGAGGTGGAGGTTCTTTGACATGAGCTCGCTGGATCTCCTCCACCAGATTCCATTGCATGGAGGCCAAGATAGCTGTGGGCGGACAAATGGTTTCTGGAGGAGAGGGAGAGCTCTTGGTATCAAATTTCCTACACAAACCATCCGCCTTACTGGGGCAGTAGGTAAGAGTAGGTAGAGAAGTGAAACCGAGTAAAAAACAGGGCCCACCGTGCCTGGCGTGGGTTAAGGAATGTGGCCCTGAGAAGATACTCAAGGTTATGATGATCAATGAGGACAAGGAAGGGATGGCGTGCCCCCTCTATGCCAGTGACGCCACTCCTCTATGGCAGCCTTGATGTATAACAATTCACGATTCCCAAGGTCAGAATTAATCTCTGCTGGTGTAAGTTTGTGAGAGTAAAAGGCACATGGGTGAAGTTTGCTAGGATCTCCATGTTGCTGGGACAGAACAGCTCCTATTCCACAGATGAAGGCATCAACCTCTACTACAAATGGAAGATTGGGGTCAGGATGCCGGAGGATGGGTGCCGTGGTAAAACTCACTTTAAGTTTAACAAATGCTTCTCGGCTTGTTCATTCCATGCTAGTCTCTTGGGCTTACCCCGTAACAATGACGTTAAAGGACTGGCTATGGTGCTGTAGTTGCAAATAAACCTAAAAAAAAGTTTGTGAACCCCAGGAAACGTTGTAACTCCTTAATGATGGCCGGCTCGGGCCAGTCGGTAACAGTTTGGACCTTAGCCTGATCCATCTCAACTCCCCCCTGAGAGATCACATATCCCAAGAACATAATGGAAGAGTGGTGGAATTCACACTTTTCAGGTTTAACATACAGGTGATTAGTCAGCAGGTGGGTAAGCATGGTACAAACATGATGTAGGTGATCTTCAAAGTAGGTGGAGTAGATCAAAATGTCGTCGATGTAAGCAATGACATACTTGTTGAGCACATCCTTAAACACCTTGTTGATGAGTAATCCAATAATCAGAAAACAAGAAAACAGTCAAAGGTCAAAAACACAGAAAATCCAAACAGCAATGTAGCACAATTCATGGTTTGGTAAGGTCGACTAGGGACGATACTTCACGTAGGAAATAGTGTGCACTCTGCATATAAGTAGGCTCAAAACTCGGGAGAGGGCTCCCTCTGGTGTTCCGGACTAAGCTGAGATGTTACAGGTGTACTTTTGGTGATTTATTTTGCACCAAACATACCATTTGGTATTATAGAATTATTAGACCTTTTGGTATTGATCTTATTAGACCATATGTCAGAATGGCCGAGATGTACCCAAGTGCAGAACATGAACGAGAGTTCAAATTTAAAAGTCTTTAATGAGTGTAAAGGGAAATACAGGACAAATAGTATTAAGATGGAGGTAGATAGTAATGCAGTAGGTCATATAAACTTAGGTATTTCATCAGCAGTGTTAGTATATACACTCACAAACATTCATGTAATAATCCACAAACAAAATATAAACACAAAGTCCCAATATGATGTAACCAGAAAACAGGCAGTATGTCCAATAGCAGTAGAATCGAAAACAACAGGCAGAAATCCCAGTCAGAACAGTTCCACTAAAGCTGAAGACTTACAGGGAAACAAACAATATTGTAGGGCAAACTAACAAGAAATGGAAAACTGGCAGGATCATAAACTGGGCAGAGCACATACAGGAAACAAGGTGGGATGACTTTCAGACATATGGGGTGAACTGAAGAGACACAAGACATCTGGTGAGGAGCAATCACACAAAATGGCTTATCCAAAATGGCCACTGCCTATCATTGTGCAGGTTCCACTTATGCTGCCAAAATAGCTCTGACCCATCAAGGCATGGATTCCACAACATCTTTGAAGGGGTGCTGTGGTATCTGGCACCAAGATGTTACCAGCAGATTCTTTAAGTCTTGCAAGCTAGGATAGGACTTGCTTGTCCAGCACACCCCACAAATGCTGGGATTTAAATCTTGAACTCTTCCTGAACAATTTTTGCAGTGTGAAAATCTGAAAGAGACTATAATTAATGAATACATAGGCATGAAGGGGTTTACTTGGTCTGCAACAATATTTAAGGAGGTGGTATGTGTAACATCAATATTAAATGGCAGTACCTAAGGTTCCAGCAGAACATTGTCAATAGCATCATACGGTCTCTGCCAACTTCTTCCCGTAATGCATCCTGGTGCCATCACTTCCCCAGATACAAGAAGCACACACATACAGAAAACACTTCTGTGCCCATCATAGGTGCTTTTGACGGTGGACAGGGATCAGCATGACCCCTGCAGCTATGCAGCTCCCACACACAGCAAGCTGCAATGCACTGGGTCTTCTGACACATTTCGAATATAGCCAGAATTAACCCTGCAATTTGTACTACAGTTACTCTTCTGTGGGATTGGCCCAGAGGCCTTTACTTCATATCAGTGAGCTTTGGGTATCCATGACTGTGTTGCCAGTTCGCTGGTTATCCTTACTTTTGCCATTTTTCATAGGCACTAACCACTGCATAACAACCCACAAGACCTGTTGATTTGAAAATTTTCTTTCTGTTAAACAATATATAAAATTCAGAACTGTTCCCTTGGATAGCATAAATGAGGAAAAAACAGTAATATTTAAATACAATAAATACACGTGACATATTAATAAACAAAAGCATAGAATTACATAAAGTTAGCAAAGACACAATCTTTTGACTGATTGTAAAAGGGCTATATATGTATTCCCTGATTTAACAATTACCCATGGTTTTGCTTTTTCGTTAATTCCACTGGAACCTGCAGCCTTGATCATATTCCTTTTGAACCCATACCATCATTCCAGTGGAGCACATGGCAGGTGCTATATGAATGCAATAATAATAATGCATTCTCAAAGGCACAATGAGAAAAGAGTGGAGGACAGGAGAGGAGAAATACATAGCACTTAAACAGAACTAAAACATCAGGGGAATGCCTTTCATTAATATTAGATAACCACCATTCACTCCCACACTTCCCAAATAAATACATAAATAAGTCCAACTTAAAGAAATGCAGGGCTCCAGTAGAGATAAACAATGACTCATAGTTCTCCTCTTCTTCTACCTCCAAGGAAAAATGTCTATTTTATTCTTTTGCACTGTCATAAATTATGTTAAAATTGCATTCATGAAGCACTGACATTGAGTCCTGCAGTACTGTATGTCTGTATGTGGGTATTCACTATATGCATATAGTATATGTTTTAGGGGGAAATGTGTAGTTGTGTGGAAGTGCTTACTAGTATCTATATATTTCTAGAAGTGTGAGAATTACCATCAGTGTGTCCTTCTGATCAAGCAATTTTGTATCCACTAGAAAATTTCTTAAACATGTCTGCAGCATGGGAAAGTGTTCAAATCATAGCTACAAAATCAGATTCTCATGGTTAATGTGCCTGCTCTGGTTTTCCACCATGACATGTTCTATGATGACTTCTGCTTTGAGAGTGATGTACTACTGTAACTTTTGTGAGGGAGGCACATTCACATTCTAACATAACACATTTTCACAAAAATCCACAAACACACCATGTGCCATCAGCACTTCAATGAAAAATAGCTGCCCCTTTTCAGGTAAATATGTTCCCTTATGCTACACATCATCTCCCAACATAACAGCCTAATACTCTGGGTAGTCTGTGGCAGTCTAACTTGTCTGCATTTCAGAAAATGTTGCAGTCAGAAGCTGTTTTGTGGACATTTTCTGTGATAATAAATTGCAAAAAATACAGCAGGATTCCTGAAAGAGTGCAGACAGCATGACTTGGCATTAACATTTAGGCAGATGTACAGTCACTGCCATTGCTTATTTACTACCAGTCAGTACCATATTTTTTATCAATGATTTTATTCTTGATTTTTTAATATAACTTCAGCTCAGATAAATCACAAATAGTTTATTTCCCACCACATAATGTAATAATAATTTTTCAGAATAGGCTTTTGTCATACATGATTACAGTGGAAGCCCCTTTGATCAACAGACAAATTGTTTTGTCTTTTGTCTTTGTTGATGCAGAAGTCATGTTTTCTTAGTATCAGGGACTTTAAAACAATGCGGATGCATGTTTTAAGATGCTAAGCTGAAGCTTCAAATTTTAAATTTGTGTGATGCATACTAAATCTCTAATTGAACATCAGTTGGCAAGCAACAAGGGATGGGGTATGGTAGGCTAGCAACAGTTGGTCATTTTCATTTCATTTTCACATGTTTGAAGGGTTGCAGTGATAAGAGCCACTGTGTCAATAACAAATATAATCAGATACATTATATGGCTAAATATTTGTAGACACCTGACAGTCAAACTCATATATTGATTTTTCAACATCCCATTGTTTGTATTTTATAACCTCTACTCTTCTCTGAAGGCTTTCCACTACATTTTGAAGATTATGGATTTGTGCCATTTAGATTTTTTCAATGGGTAATGCTCAGGGCTCTGTGATGGCCTTTAAAGTTCTTCCACTTCAACTTTAGAAAAACATTTATTCATGTACTTCCCTGTCTGCAAGATGTAGTGTTATTCAGGAACATGTTTGGGATTGACCCTGATATATTCTGAATATATCATGGCATGCTCTGCCCTAAACTGACTGTGGCCCTGGACTGACTGCATGATACCATTTGTTTATAACTATCTTATGATATAATACCATTTGTTTATGATTATCCTATGACTCTGATTTCCTTTGTTTTGACCTAGAATTCTTTTCTGTTCTGATAACCATGTGCTGAACACAGACTCTCCTTGACAGTTTCTTCTTCTGTAATTTAGAAAATCCTTTTCGTAACAAACTTGACAAACTGCCAGTAAACACATCAACCACCACGTTTGTGTCTGCTGACATCTTTTGTTTATCAGTAGATAACACTGAATACTACACTGTTATTCTCTATAAATACTCCTTGTTTGTCTCAATAAAATTTGAAAAGTTTAGCTATTCAATCACTGTCTCTTTGAGGTTTTTTGATAATTTCTTCCCTGATATCAGCTCAGGGATAGCGGCACCAGCACACCTCAGACATGTTCTCTATGTGAACTTGAACATTCTAACTGCCATCTGAGCTCCAGTGAAGGGAAATCATAATACCATAGCATAGAGACATCCTATGCAGTTATGTGCTTAATTTTATGCGTTTTGGGAAGGGTTTGATAATTATGTGTCCCCAAAATTTTGCCCATATAGTGTAAAATCTACTGCATTCTTTTCACTATGTAAAGAGTTTGTTTGAGGTATTATTTAACATTCAGTGCATATATCCTTTTCAAATTTATACAGATATTATCATTGTACTTATGTACTTGTATTTATAAGCATAAAGATAGATGTTTTTTTTTTTATTAAATTCATAGGTAAAAATAGTAGTATACAGTGACACCAACATTAATACTTTGTTGCAAAGCCATTGCTAATGATTACAGCTTTGCAACATCAACAGTGAAAAGTTATGTGGTGTTTATTTTTTTTAGCTTTTATTTTTTTTTAAAGAAATGTGGTTTAAGTTTGAATCATTTCTCTTTCAAAGTCTTCAATATGTCTCCATACGTTACTGAGAGTTTAGTGTTCTTGAAATCATATGCACAACCCTTCTTTCTCCAAACTTTACATATACCATGCTTCTATGCTTCTGTTATAGTAGAGGATTTTGTGTGGGGTGTAGAAACGGAGATGATCACAGTATATCTAGAACTTATTTTTGTTTCATGTTTATGTAACCTTTACCATATTGTCCAAATACTTTTTCCCTTATGATTGTTATGACTGTACATAATCACTTTTTCCCTTATTCCCTTGATTATACTGACATCTTATACTATAGACATCTTACTACCCTCAGTGTCAGTGTAAACATATATTTATATATATATATATATATATATATATATATATATATATATATATATATATATATATATATATATATATATATATAATATATATAATAAAACACACACATATATATATATATATATATATACAGTGGTGTGAAAAAGTGTTGGCCCCCCTCCTGATTTCTTAATTTTTTGCATGTTTGTCACACTTTAATGTTTCAGATAATCAAACACATTTAAATATTAGTCAAAGATAACACAAGTAAGCACATCATGAAGTTTTTAAATGAAGGTTTTTATTATTAAGGGAAAACAAAATCCAAAACTACATGGCCCTGTGTGAAAAAGTGTTTGCCCCCCTGTTAAAACATAACATAACTGTGGTTTATCACACCTGAGTTCAATTTCTCTAGCCACACCCAGGCCTGATTACTGCCACACCTGTTTGCAATCAAGAACTCATTTAAATAGGACCTGCCTGACAAAGTGAAGTAGACCAAAAGATCCTCAAAAGTTAGACATCATGCCGAGATCCAAAGAAATTCAAAAACAAATGAGAAAGAAAGTAATTGAGATCTATCAGTCTGTAAAAGGTTATAAAGCCATTTCTAAAGCTTTGGGACTGCCGCGAACCACAGTGAGAGCCATTATCTACAAATGGTGAAAACATGGAACAGTGGAGAACCTTCCCAGGAGTGGCCGGCCGACCAAAATTACCCCAAGAGCGCAGCGACAACTCATCCAGGAGGTCACTAAAGACCCCACAACAACATCCAAAGAACTGCAGGCCTCACTTGCCTCAGTTAAGGTGAGTGTTCATGACTCCACCATAAGAAAGATATTGGGCAAAAATGGTTTGCATGGCAGAGTTCCAAGACGAAAACCACTGCTGAGCAAAAAGAACATAAAGGCTCATCTCAGTTTTGCCAGAAAACGTCTTGATGATCCCCAAGACTTTTGGGAAAATATTCTGTGGACTGACGAGACAAAAATTGAACTTTTTGGAAGGTCTGTGTCCCATTACGTCTGGCATAAAAGTAACACCGCATTTCAGAAAAACAACATCATACCAACAGTAAAATATGGTGGTGGTAGTGTGATGGTCTGGGGCTGTTTTGCTGCTTCAGCACCTGGAAGATTTGCTGTGATAAATGGAACCATGAATTCTGCTGTCTACCAAAAAAACCTGAAGGAGAATGTCCGGCCATCTGTTTGTGACCTCAGGCTGAAGTGAACTTGGGTTCTGCAGCAGGACAATGATCCAAAACACACCAGGAAGTCCACCTCTGAATGGCTGAAGAAAAACAAAATGAAGACTTTGGAGTGGTCTAGTCAAAGTCCTGACCTCAATCCGATTGAGATGCTGTGGCATGACCTTAAAAAGGTGGTTCATGCTCAAAAACCCTCCAATGTGGCTGAATTACAACAATTCTGCAAAGATGAGTGGGTCAAAATTCCTCCACAGTGCTGTAACAGACTCATTGCAAGTTATCGAAAACGCTTGATTGCAGTTGTTGCTGCTAAGGGTGGCCCAAACAGTTATTAGGCTTAGGGGGCAAATACTTTTTCACACAGGGCCATGTAGTTTTGGATTTTGTTTTCCCTTAATAATAAAAACCTTAATTTAAAAACTGCATGATGTGTTTACTTGTGTTATCTTTGACTAATATTTAAATGTGTTTGATTATCTGAAACATTAAAGTGTGACAAACATGCAAAAAAATAAGAACTCAGAAAGGGGGCCAACACTTTTTCACACCACTGTATATATAAATAAATTATTTTAAATGCTCACTGAGTACACAGATGAGCAGAATCCTTTTCAAAATGCATCTGAAGTATAAATATTAAAATGCTAAACGAAAAAGTGAAATTAATTTTTATCATCATATCCAGTAGTCTTCTATAGACTAGGTTGTGCTCTGAAAATGCTTTCTGAAAGTGTAGTCTATTATATACATTAAAACAGATCACGCCAGTTTAAGAGAAATTATAAGATTATACTGTTAGATTCTAAGGCAGTGCAGCCCAATTACTGCGAGGGGGACTCACCCTATATAAGAGCATGGCAGAAACAGAAGGTGAAGCAGAGTTCTTTCCAAGGTTCTACAAACCCTGTGCCATACTCTGTGTTAAAATGGATATCCTGCTGTCCAAATAATAGCTAGAGCCTGAGAAACACTCTAAAATTAAGGTTATAGACAAGGTAGCCAAGGTATACAAGGTAGCTCTTGAGAGCTTGTTTAAACCAGAGACCAAAGCTGTCAGCTGTATTTGAGCCTCTAACAAAATGAGAGTAATAGTAAAAATTGTCATGTGTGATCCTCTCCCATGCTATCAAGTTGTGTGGGACAGGGTCAGAAGTCGCGCCAATGAGTGGCTGTAATGATGGGCTTGGTTCCCAAGTTACTGTTACTACTACTCCTCAAAAGATATTGGCAACAAAGCCTGAAAAGGTGGCACCAGAGGACAGCACAGCACATACTCCACTCATTGTGGTGGGGGACCTCAAACGTGCAGTGGCAAAATTCCACAAACACATTACCTGCCCCTCCAGGATCCTGGACCATTGCTACACTCCATTCAAAAGATAGCTAGAAGGTGCAATCTTATCCATTGTTTGGAAAATCAGACCATGCTGCCATCTTCCTCATGCTTAGATACAAACAAAGACTGAAACAGTACACTCCAGTTCAAAGGAAGGTTGTATGCTGGATGTCTACGAAACCACGTCTAAAAATAATACATTGTTCCCTTAGCTATGTGCCTAAATGTTTTAAACTAGCGGTTATGAAACTCCTAATTAAAAACCCCGACCTCTGTCAGCTTTCCAACTATAGGCCAATATGAAACCTCCACATTGACTATGCAGCTTTTGACACCACTGACCAAACTATTCTACTTGGAAGTTGCTTTCAGCTGCTCCCTGTTCAGGATTGCCACAGCAGACCAACTTGTCCACACAACAGCTTGACACAGGTTTTACGCCGGATGCCCTTTCTGACACAACCATCCCATTTTTACAAGCTTGGGACTGGCACTGCATCTAGTGGCTGGGAATTGAACCCTGGCCTTCTGCATGGTAGGTGCGAAACCTACCACTGAACCACCAATGCCCTACCAACCTATTCTATTTGACAGGCTAGAAAATGTTGGTGTTAAGGGGCCTTCGCTGGCTCAGGTATAATTTGACTGCTATCAGTTCATAGATCTAAATGGTGACTTCTCTAAGCTCTCTAATGTTCGGTGTTCCACACGGTTCTGTTTGAGGTCCACTGCTTTTCTCCTTATATGCTACCTCTTGGTGTAATTATTCACAAACATGGTATTAGCTTCCAATGTTTATGCTGATGACACACAGCTATATGTTTCAGCTAAGTCAGATGATAGACACCAGCGTATTAAGATTAAAGAATTTGTAAAGAACATTAGACAGTGTATGAACAAGATAGAAGTGCTCATACTAAGACCACATGCAGCCAGAAGTTGTCACCAAATGTTAATTCACCTTTTTCATAATTTCAGTTTAGCTGTTTATCTGTTACAGGTGGGAAAATGATCAAAAGCTTGTTTCTGTCGGGGGGCATGGATTTAGGACCCTAGTGCGAGACACAACAGGAACTAGGGAAAGAGTCTTTAATGTAGAGTGGATGAACAGTGACAGGATGATGGCCAAACAAGCATACAAGAAACTAATATAGGGCAAAGGTGGAGCACAAATCAGCAAAATTACTGAATAACGAAAAGTCAGAAACAATAGTCCAGGGGGCACTGAGGGCATGACAAATTTCTTGCAAAGAAAAAGTCCAAGGCAACAAAACAAACAGCGTAATCCACACACAGTGTGAGAAAACGGTCCAAAGTCCAGCTGAGAAACAACAAAGCAGAATGGCAGAGTCCAAGGGCAGGATGACTCGACAGCAATGCAGAGATATCATCTGGTGAGGAAGGCACGTCGACAGTGTCTTTAGATAGCGCTGAAGAAGGTGAACCCGGAAGTGCTCCATTCTCAATGGCTGCCGCCCCAGAAGCATGTGCCATGATGTCCCGAGCCTGGAAGTGCGTGCTGTGATAACACGAACCCGGAGGTGCACACTGTAACAGGCGAAAACGACAGTTTCTAATGAAAGAATTTATTAAAGAATTTCCCTTTTAAGGTAAAATTATAATGAAAACAATCATTAGTAGAGCATCTTCCTCTACCACCTGCTTATCACTGATTAACCTGCAGTAGTAGACATAACGCTACAGCAGACAGCTCACATTAGCTGTTACCCTAAATATTAGAGCAAATGGTATTAACACAGTTTCTTAGATAAGTGAACTACAAGAAATAAGTACAAATTAAAATTTTGAAACCAACATGAATAATTAACATAGATCAGATTTAAACTCGATTTACACAGGCTTTTACTACTTGAATAATATTCCCACTAGTGCCACACATTAAAGCAAGCTCATCAGTGTAGAAAAAGATGATCAAGTATCAAACCAAGATGCAGACCTTTGATGGTATATCTATCCATATACATCTGAAGATAAATAAGCCATAATACTTCAGAATGAAATTTAAATTTGTTTCCAAGATGGCGGTGTGGCAGTAGAACGCAGCAGCCAATGCGGATCAAAAATGGTGCTATTGCCCTCAAATAGCCCGACTACCACGGCAAATGGACACCAGATACAACAGTGTTCATGTGTACGATCGCCAGACACTAATAGAGTATGGAAATCATGCACAAGCCAACATGACGATCTCGGAGACCAAGCCCTGAGTCCTCTGCGTCGCCCGAAGCCGGTGGCCGGGTGAGGAGTCGACAAAAGCGGTGCGCAAGAAAGCGGAAGCACAGCAAGAGGACGGGTGTCTGAGCTAGGCTAAAAACAAACCCTAGCTAGCCAGCACTCCTCTCCATACTTCTTTGCAATGTCTGCTCCCTGGACAATAAACTGGGCTTTAAACAATAGACAGGGTTCTGGACGCCACCATTCAGCTAGACGGGCTAACCGAAATGTGCCGACAGAAATGCAGCTCTGTGCGGTAAGACTTGGTGGAGGTGGCTTGTGTGTCTACATCAACGCGGGCGGAATGGTGCAAGAACTCTGTGCTTGTTTATAGCTACTGTTTATGGAGTTGAGTTTGTGGAGTTTGTGACTGTTAGATGCAGACCATTTTATTTACCATGGGAATTCACCACCATATTCATTGTTGGAGTATACATTCCCCCCAGAGCTAATGCTAAAGATTCTCTGTGTGAGCTCTACAGAGCTATTAGCGAGATTCAGAATGCTCACCCTGACGGACTGTTTATCACTGGATATTTCAACCATGCAAATCTCAAGCCTGTTCTTCCAAAATTCCATCAGTATGTGGACTTTGCAACCTGAGGAGTGAACGCACTGGATCTTGTTTACACAAACATTCCCTGTGCGTGTCATGCAGAGCCCCACCCCACCTTGGCTACTCAGACCACATCTCTGTTATGCTAAGTCCAGCATACAGACCACTCGTCAGACGCACTAAACCGGTTCTGAGAGGCTAAAACCTGGCCAGCAGGAGCCATCTCTGCTCTTCAGGACTGTTTTGAGTGCACTGACTGACATGTTCAGGGAGGCTGCAACCAACGGCAATACCACAGACTTGAAGGAATATATGCAAGTGCATCGATGACATGACCATCTCCAAATCCATCACCACACGCTCCAACCAGAAGCCGTGGATGACCGCAAAAGTGCGTGCGCTGCTAAAATCCAGGGACTCCACCTTCAGAGCTGGAGACAAGGATGCCCTAAGAACAGCGCCGTTGTCCCAACATGGCTAAAGACCACCACTATCATCCCCGTGCCAAAGAAGTCTCCAGTGTCCTCTCTCAATGAATACTGTCCCGTTGCACTCACACCCATCATCATGAAGTGCTTCGAGAGGCTCGTCATAAGGCAAATCAAGAATCTGCTGCCACCATCACTAGACCCCATACAGTTTGCGTATCGTTCAAATCGCTCCAGGGATGATGCCATCAGCACAACTCTCCATCTGTCCCTCACACACCTGGACAATAAAGACATTTACAGGTGCATCTCAATAAATTAGAATGTCATGAAAAACTTAATTTATTTCAATAATTCAACTCAAATTGTGAAACTTCTGTATTAAATAAATTCAGTACACACAGACTGAAGTAGTTTAAGTCTTTGGTTCTTTTAATTGTGATGATTTTGGCTCACATTTAACAAAAACCCACCAATTCACTCTCAACAAATTAGAATACTTCATAAGACCAATAAAAAAACATTTTTAGTGAATTGTTGGCCTTCTGGAAAGTATGTTCATTTACTGTACATGTACTCAATACTTGGTAGGGGCTCCTTTTGCTTTAATTACTGCCTCAATTCGGCATGGCATGGAGGTGATCAGTTTGTGGCACTGCTGAGGTGGTATGAAAGCCCAGGTTTCTTTGACAGTGGCCTTCAGCTCATCTGCATTTCTTGGTCTCTTGTTTCTCATTTTCCTCTTGACAATACCCAATAGATTCTCTATGGGGTTCAGGTCTGGTGAGTTTACTGGCCAGTCAAGCACACCAACACCATGGTCTTTTAACCAATTTTTGGTGCTTTTGGCAGTGTGGGCAGGTGCCAAATCCTGCTGGAAAATGAAATCAGCATCTTCAAAAAGCTGGTCTTAAGCTGGCTTAACAAGAGGAATATGACAACTGTAGCCAGATTCCTTGACATGTCTGTGTGTTGTGGCTCTTGATGCCTTGACCCCAGCCTCAGTCCATTCCTTGTGAAGTTCACTTGAATCGATTTTGCTTGACAATCCTCATAAGGCTACGTTTCTCTCGGTTGGTTGTGCATCTTTTTCTTCCACACTTTTTCCTGTGTGCTTTGAATTTATTTAATACACGAGTTTCACAATTTGAGTTCAATTACTGAAATAAATGAACTTTTCCACGACATTATTGATTCATAATAATTTATAATAATTTATAATAATTTATTGAGATGCACCTGTATGTTCGAATGCTGTTCATCGACTTCAGTTCAGCATTCAATACAATCATCCCTTAGCACCTGATTGAGAAGCTGAGTCTGCTGGGCATCAACACCTCCCTCTGCAACTGGATCCTGGACTTCCTGACTGGGAGAACTGCAGCAGATAGTGAGGACAGCTGAGAAGATCATTGGAGTCTCTCTTCCCTCTGTTACGGACATTTACTCCACATGCTGCATCCGCAAAGCCCACAGCATTGTGGATGACCCCACACACCACTCATACACACACACTTCACCCTCCTGCCATCTGGAAAGAGGTATTGTAGCATTCGGGCCCTCACATCCAGCCTGTTGAACAGCTTCTTCCCTCAGGCAATCAGGTGTCTCAACAGAGAACTGAACTAAACTGAGGAACATGGACACACACCTGATCTTGTTTACATGCACACGTCACTTTAAATATTTATACCACAACTAAATATTATAACTGTGTGAACTATTTCTGCTGCTATTCTTGTACTCACTGTACAACACCGTTCTTTGCACTCAGTGTACAATACTGTTCTTTTTTTGCACACAGTTGGCGTTATGTGTCTTGTTTGTCTGCACTGTTTCGTCATTCCCTGCACTTATGTTATATGTTCAGTTTAAAAATTCTGCACCTTAGTTTAGCTTTATGATTGTCCACGTCACCCTGTATTTTGTTTTTTGTTCTGTGTAGCACCTCTGGTCCAGGAGGAACGTGGTTTCATTTCACCATGTACTGCATCAGCTATATATGGTTGAAGTGACAAAGCTTCTTTGCCTTTGATTTTGTCCATTAAATTTAAAGGGAAAAAAACATCTTAAGATAAGGTTTGTTAATTTGTTAACATTAATGGGCTATATTTAACTAAGTTGGCCTGTTTTCTTTGCTAATTGTTTGAATAGCATTGATTTACATAATATTACATAATTAGCTAAGCATAATTAGCATTTGACACATTGATATCTACACTTTCAATTAAGTATAATGTATCTGTACTTTATCCACCCCTGCTTCTCCATTTTCTATCTTACGGTTTCCTCATGAGTTCACTGTGAAGATTCCTGAAGATCAAGCACTCAAACAATGATGTGACAAAGATTAATATAAAAACAAAATGTTTCCCCTGAATGTGTTATGCATGTACAGGTTTTTTTTATATAAATCATGTCAGGTCATTTTGGAATTAAATGTTCCATGTTACATATTTGTTTTCTCATGATTCATCTATACCATTTAACAATATGATCCCATACCTGCTTTGTAAGCTTGTGGGCATAGGCTTCAGCCGATGTAGAACAAAATATGTCCTACAGAAAAAATACAAAAAAAAAATCATACAGAAACAGGTGATCATTATTTAGTTTTAATCAGAATCACTTCACGGATGACAGGTGTATGATTGTCATTTGTAGCTTGTCTAATTCTTTTATAAACAATGTATAACTCTTTTCAATAGCATTAGTAATTAAAACTTTTTACACCCCACCCCCACCTCATAATGCCCTGGCTTATTGCAATTGCAATTGCCTTTTGTTTATGCTGACAGCAGGCATGAGATACTAGCAGAAAAGAAGGTGGGGGTATGCCTAGGCATGGACGTCAGGCCCTCTAATGCTGTCTTGTCTGTCCTTCTGGCTGTTTATCAGTCCAATATTTGTTCTTCCTGTCTTTCTCTGTCTAACTAGAAAGTTTATTTTAAACTTAACTGCCTGTTCTTATTTTATCCATTGAATCTCCATTTCTGTCCCTTCATGGCTAGTTAAAGTCCTTTTAGTGATCTATCTGCTTTTGTGGCTAAACCCATTTTCCATGGGATTAGTGGTATTTTTTGTTCTTATGGAGGCTCAGCAACTGGCTCTACAGTACTTTATCACACTTCAATGTATTCTTACAGTCTTTTTACCCATTTTTATTCTTTCCTTGTTTTTACGTTCATTGAATAAACAGATGGCTTCTATGTCAACCAGTGGAAGGACAGCATATTCAAATCCAAGGTTACATCCAATCCCCCTCTGCTGAAAGCGTATGTGAAATATGTAACACACTCACCCATAGTGTCAGCAGTTGTCTGAATGTCCCCTCCTCATTAAACTCTGATCATTTACCAATCAATTGAAAATTAACAAAACAATGGAAATTCACTGTAAAATATATGCACCGAATTTGCTTAATTTGAACATCTTTATCATGTTAATAAAATATAGTGAATACAAAAGAAATTGTGTTCAGTGGAGGCAAGTGTGATTCTCACATGCCTCACCTGTCATCATGAAAAGTAAAAACAAATGGTGATAAATTTAGTAAATAGTTAAAAAAAAAAATTATAATAAAAAGTTAAATTGCAACTTTTATTCACTGACCTATGCTATGAATGTAATTTCTGCATGACTGTCAAAATTGCTAAATTAGCATCTTTCCTGTTCAGATACAGGGGAGAGAAATAAAGTCAGGCAGTGACGAGCTTAGCCTCACCTTGGATTGTGCAATCCCTCAAAAACTGGCAAAAGTCACAGAGCCCATGGGTTTGTGCTTGCTCTGTTGTTGCTCTTCTCCACAGAGCAAGCACTGATACACTAGCTGAAAAACATCCAAGTTAAATGCACCACAGCAGTTCGCATATTTTTATTTTTTGTCTGATAGCAAAAATAGATTATTTAACAAGGTTTAACAAAATTTTAAAGCTTAAAAATTTCTCAAAACTTGAGGTAATAAATAACCATTAATCAATGTGCAAGCAGACAACATTTACAGCATTCGGCAAATACCCTTATACAGAGCAACTTGACAGAATCAGGTTAATATTAGATATTATTTATAGGTTTCTGTAAAAAAACTATATGTCAGATCTTTTCCCAAATTTAATGTGATATGACAGCCAACAACATTCAAATGAAAAACAAGTATAGATGATTTATGGGGGAAAGAAAAAGAATTTTATAATAGCCTTGTTTCACAAGTGTGCACATCCTTTTATAATTGATTATGTGTCTGTGCTCAGAATTTACATTTACATTTACATTTCTGGCATTTGGCAGACGCTCTTATCCAGAGCGACGTACAAAAGTGCTTAATTAAATGTGAATTAAATCACATTCAAACAAAAATGTTCAAAAATCATACACCTGTCATCAGTGAAGTGATTCTGATTAAAACTAAATAATGATCACCTGTTTCTGTATGTTTTTTTTTCTGTAGGACATCTTTTTTTTACAAGATGTAAATGACAAGGTTTTTATCCAACTACTGAAGCCTATGCCCACAAGCTTACAAAGCATGCATGAGATCACAATGGTAAACAGTATGAATCAGCAAGAGAAACCAAAAGAATCTCCAAACCATTAAATGTAACATCAAACATCATGTCAAAGTGCCAGATACAGCCCAGGTCTAAACCACACTGAAAAGGTGTGAGATGACTTGAAGAGAGCAGTGCTCAGTAAATATTTCTTATTTTCCCTAAAACATTTCTACATTTAGTTGGTTGCTATAACATATTAAAGGCAGAAAAACACCTGACATCATTTACATCACAAAAACCTTTACATGCATAACACATATGGATAAAACACTGTTTTGCATCATTGTTTGAGTTCTTCATCTTCAGGAATCGTCACAGTGAACTCATCAGGAAACCATGAGTTAGAAAAGTTGGTGGTTAAAGTATACAGGTGCATCTCAATAAATTAGAATGTCATGGAAAGGTTCCTTTATTTCAGTAATTTTCACAGCTTCTTTGGCAATGAATGTTTGTGGCTTATCCTCCTTGTGAAGGTTGTCAATGATTGTCTTCTGGACAACTGTCAGATCAGCAGTCTTCCCCATGATTGTGTAGCCTAGTGAACCAAACTGAGAGACCATTTTGAAGGTTCAGGAAACCTTTGCAGGTATTTTGTGTTGATTAGCTGATTGGCATGTCACCATATTCTAATTTGTTGAGAGAGTGAATTGGTGGGTTTTTGTTAAATGTGAGCCAAAATCATCACAATTAAAAGAACCAAAGACTTAAACTACTTCAGTCTGTGTGCATTCAATTTATTTAATACACGAGTTTCACAATTTGAGTTGAATTACTGAAATAAATGAACTTTTCCACAACATTCTAATTTATTGAGATGCACCTGTAGATACATTATACTTAAGTGAAAGTATAGATAATGTGTTAATGTGTCAAATGCTAATTATGCTTAATTAATTATGTAAGTCAAGTAATTATTTAAATCAATGCTTTTCAAATCATTAGCAAAGAAAACAGGCCAACCTAGCTAAATATAGTCCATTAATGTCCATTCCATTGTCTGTACCACTTATCCAATCTATTCTCGGGTCACGGGGAGCCTGTGCCTGTCTCAGGCGTCATCAGGCATCAAGGCAGGATACACCCTGGACGGAGTGCCAACACACACTCTCATTCACACACACACTATGAGCAATTTAGAGAATCCAATCATCCTAGAAGCATGGCATGTCTTTGGACTGTGGGAGGAAACCTACCAAGCACGGGGAGAACATGCAAATTCCACACATACACAATGAGCAGGTGCAAGACTGAAACCCAGGACACTGGAGGTTGTGAGGCGAACGTGCTAACCACTAAGCCACTTAATGTTAAAAAATGAACAAAATGTAATGTTTTTTTTTTCTTTTTTTTCCAAATTAAATAGAGTACAGGACTCCGGTACTCCATCAGAAGAGGCAGATGATACCTCATTTATATGAGCATACTGAAACATTATAATGGGGAAGGCCCAGTGTGCTATTATTTATATTCAGATGTACATGGATAGCTATACCATCAAAGGTCTGCATCTGGATTTGATTCTTGATCATTTTTTTCAACTCTGATTAGCTTGCATGAATGTGGCACTAGTGGGAATATTATTCATGCACTCAAAAAATGATTCCCCCTCTTAGATATGATACATTTAAATATAGTTTGCTTTGTTTGAATATATAAATTTTAAAAGTATGCATGTATATTCAATAGCTGTAACACAAAAAGTATTAATAGTTTCACCTATGAGAATCATTAACGCAAAGTAAAGAACTGGTTTATAAACGCACTCTGCTGACTTTTACATATCCATGTTGCAACCATTGCTACTCCTCCACAAACATGCATGTACAACACTCAGTTGAATGGTAGTTTAGGTTATGCTTTGGTATCAACTTTAACAGTTAGCGTAACATCCAGGGGAAAGAGAGAATATACACAAATCTAGTATATTGTACTTTTTCCCATGCATGCAGCTCTTACTAACAGCAGCACCGCCACTGGGCTTTTCCCTCTGCTTTCATGTGCAGGCAGGAGAGACTTTATGAGAGTTTATGATACTGTGGCTTTGGGGACATGCAATGTCGGTTTCTTCTGTACAACATCAGAAGGATTCGGCCATTTCTATCCACACAGGCTACTCAGGTGCTTGTTCAGTCTCTGGTCATTTCGAGATTGGACTACTGCAACTCTCTTCTGACAGGTCTACCTCTGAACGCAATTCGCCCACTGCAAATGATACAAAATGCAGCTGCACGACTTGTTTTCAACCTGCCTAAGTTCTCCCACACCACCCCACTGCTGCGTTCCCTCCACTGGCTTCCGGTAGCTGCACACATCAGATTCAAAACACTAATGCTTGCCTACAAAGCTAAGAATGGACCAGCGCCATCTTACCTCAAAGCTCTCTCTGCACCTGCACCTCGCTCCCTCAGATCCGCTAGCACTGCTCGACTGGTTCCACAATCTCTCAGAGAAAAAGGTAGGTATACATCTAGACTCTTCTCTGTTCTGGCACCAAGGTGGTTGAACAAACTTCCCCTAGATGTCCGTACAGCCGAGTCACTGGCCATCTTCAAACGGCAACTGAAGACTTACCTCTTCCTGAAGTACTTAAACTAGCTCCTATTTTTCCTTGTTTATGTATTATGTTGTTGTTTTTATAAAAAAAAAAACAAAAAAAAACAACTAACCCAAATAAAGTTTTTAGGCTAATGGTATCCCAAGTTTGTGTCCTATTGAACCAGTGTTAATGTATTTATTGACTGAGAACTAAAGCACTTTTGTATGTCGCTCTGGATAAGAGCGTCTGCCAAATGCCAGAAAAGTAAATGGGACATTTTCTCCTCTGTTGCTCTGAAGTTGTCCAGAGAGCTAAGGGTAGATACTGCTCACTGTGCTCAAGATTAAGCAGTAATACAGTGGGGCAAAAAAGTATTTAGTCAGCCACCAATTCTGCAAGTTCTCCCACTTAAAAAGATGGGAGAGGCCTGTAATTTTCATCATAGGTACACTTCAACTATGAGAGACAGAATGAGAAAAAAAATTCCAGAAAATCGTATTGTCTGATTTTTAAAGAATTTATTTGCAAGTTATGGTGGAAAATAAGTATTTGGTCACCTACAAAAAAGCAAGATTTCTGACTCTCACAGACCTGTAACTTCTTCTTTAAGAGGCTCCTCTGTCCTCCACTCGTTACCTGTATTAATGGCACCTGTTTGAACTCGTTATCAGTATAAAAGACAACTGTCCACAACCTCAAACAGTCAGACTCCAAACTCCACTATGGCCAAGACCAAAGAGCTGTCAAAGGCCACTAGAAACAAAATTGTAGACCTGCACCAGGCTGGGAAGACTGAATCTGCAATAGGTAAGCAGCTTGGTGTGAAGAAATCAACTGTGGTAGCAATTATTAGAAAATGGAAGACATACAAGACCACTGATAATCTCCCTCGATCTGGGGCTCCACGCAAGATCTCACCCCGTGGGGTCAAAATGATCACAAGAACGGTGAGCAAAAATCCCAGAACCACACGGGGGGACCTAGTGAATGACCTGCAGAGAGCTGGGACCAAAGTAACAAAGGCTACCATCAGTAACACACTACGCCGCCAGGGACTCATCTCCTGCAGTGCCAGATGTGTCCCCCTGCTTAAGCCAGTACATGTCCGGGCCCGTCTGAAGTTTTCTAAAGAGCATTTGGATGATCCAGAAGAGGATTGGGAGAATGTCATATGGTCAGATGAAACCAAAATAGAACATTTTGGTAAAAACTCAACTTGTAATGTTTGAAGGAGAAAGAATGCTGAGTTGCATCCAAAGAACACCATACCTACTGTGAAGCATGGGGGTGGAAACATCATGCTTTGGGGCTGTTTTTCTGCAAAGGGACCAGGACGACTGATCCGTGTAAAGGAAAGAATGAATGGGGCCATGTATCATGAGATTTTGAGTAAAAACCTTCTTCCATCAGCAAGGGCATTGAAGATGAAACGTGGCTGGGTCTTTCAGCATGACAATGATCCCAAACACACTGCCCGGGCAACAAAGGAGTGGCTTCGTAAGAAGCATTTCAAGGTCCTGGAGTGGCCTAGCCAGTCTCCAGATCTCAACCCCATAGAAAATCTTCGGAGGGAGTTGAAAATCCGTGTTGCCCATCAACAGCCCCAAAACATCAAGCTCTAGAGGAGATCTGCATGGAGGAATGGGCCAAACTACTAGCAACAGTGTGTAAAAACCTTGTGGTGACTTACAGAAAACATTTGACCTCTGTCATTGCCAACAAAGGTATATAACAAAGTATTGAGATGAACTTTTGTTATTGACCAAATACTTATTTTCCACCATAACTTGCAAATAAATTCTTTAAAAATCAGACAATGTGATTTTCTGGATTTTTTTTCTTATTCTGTCTCTCATAGTTGAAGTGTGGGAACTTTTTAAGTGGGAGAACTTGCACAATTAGTGGCTGACTAAATACTTTTTTGCCCCACTGTATATGCATTTCAGAATTTGTATAATAAATGACTGTGGCTTAACAAACATTTGTGAACTCACAGATGAAATCATTTTACTATTACATGCTATGTTTTATTATTTTAAATGTTTTCTTTAAATAAAATTGAGAGTTCAATTAATTTTTTTACATGCTTTCGTTTTATTATATGTACTTTCAGTGGTGGGTGTGCTTTCGGCTGCTCCCTGTTCGGGGTCGCCACAGTGGACCAACTGGTCCGCACAACAACTTGACAAATGTTTCACGCCGGATGCCCTTCCTGACGCAACAGTCCCATTTTTCCAGGCTTGGGACCGGCACTGCATCCAGTGGCTGGGGTTGAGGCATTGGCTGGGAATCAAACCCGGGCCTTCTGCATGATAGACAAGAAACCTACCACTGAGCCACCAATGCCCCTTTATCATATGTACTTTCTGTAAAAAACCTCCTACTGATAGTGAGTAATTGGCATAAGCTGATCTGTATTATGGTCATTTATTCGGGGTGATATATGCTTATTGTCTTTATTCTCCTTTTCAGGATAATGCATGTGGCACTGCAAAGAATGCAGTTTGAAACTAGCTAACAGGTTTTTATTGCACTTTAGCATTTAACACCGCATGACGCGAACTTCACATTCTTAGTGTTTAGTTTATGGTTTGTGGTGTTCAGCATTCTCCTTAACGCAAGTGTTGTGTGTATGCATTGTTGTTCAGGCCTCTGCCACTGAGGATGTAGAAAGGGACATCACAAACACAGTCATGGAGATTTACATGATCCGAAGAGATGGTGCTGAGGAGCCAGAGGATGTGGGAATTGTGATCACAAAAGACACTCTGTAATTTGAGTTGAATCATCTTATCCATGTTAATTATTTATGTTGGTTTTAAAATAAAATTTTTTATTTATGTCTTGTAGTTCACTTATCTAAGAAACTGTGTCACTGCCAATTGCTCTAATATTTAGGGTACAGTATTACATCCAACATCCTACTACTCAGGTGTCACGGGCCGGAAGACGGAGCAGACCCAAACGTGGGGATAAACGTCAGACAGGGGTTTATTGAAATAATAATACTGATACACAGGCATACAGAGGAAGAAGACTAAATACAGAACAGAGGGAAAGACGATAATGACGAGGACAATACTAACGACATTAACAACTACATTCAAGACGAGGATTAGCCAGGAACACAAGCACAGACACCACTATAAATACGGAACATAATGAATGGGAACATTAGGAACAGGTGAACAGAGGTGGGAACACATTAGGATAAGGCGGGGCTAAAACAAACACATGGCATAAACAAACAAAACACACAACCACTTCTGAAAGCCTCCTAGTGGTCCAACGGGGAGCTTTGCCCCCCGTAACATCAGGTTAATCAGTGATGAACAGGTGGTATAGGATGATGCCTTACCTATGATTGTTTTCATTATTATTTTATCTTAACAGGTAAAGTCCTCAATAAATATTTTTCATTGGAAGCAAGCTTGATCATTTTCACACCTGTCACAAATAAACAGCTAAACTGAAATGAAAAAAAAGGTGAAGTAACATTAGTTACACTCTAAGCAAGCATCAACAATGCGAATTTGATCTGGTCAACTCTTGGAAACATATGGAGTAATATAAGTATTTTGGATTATCTTAAATGGTATAATATTTAAAATGACAAAAAATCCATTTGTGGTTTATTAAAAACAGCAACAAACAAATCCAAAACGAAATAAAAAAATAGGTTGATTAGAATGGGCACAATGGTAAAAATGCAATAAAGACAGTGCACAATGCTATCAGATCCAAAAGCATGTAGGTCAAAAATGCACAAATGGAGGTTGGTAAACGATGGAATCAGAACACAATGGCACAAGAAATGGCTCACTAAGCAAATAAATCACTTACTTAAAGTGTTTTGTGCCACGTTTGTCATGAGCATGGCTTTTAAATGCTAAAAACCCAGAGGTGTGCTTAACCTGGAAGTGGCTCAAAAATCAGGTGATGGCTCTCTTTGGCAGGAAGTCACCACTGGAGTCATTACAGGTTCCACCCTCCTCGGAACACCTCCAGCTGTTCTTCTATGTGAGGGCGCACCAGGGGTCTGGGTGCTGGTCGAGTGGGGTGATTTCTATGAACTCTTCAGTAAGGAAGGGGTCCAGGATGTCTTCAGCATTCACCCAGAATCTTTCTTCTGGGCCATATATCTCCCAATCAACCAGGTATTGTAGTCGTCCCGCTCTCCTCCGTGTCCTCCTCTCCATCCACTATGGAACGGACAATGTTGGCCAGTGCACCGTTAATGTCCAATGATGGAGGGGGTTAGTTCTGGTTCAGTGATAACTAGGGGAACATTAGTGGGCTTGTGGTGTGAGACATGGAAGGATGATGAGATGCAGTAATGGGAAGGCAGCTGTAAATGGTAAGTGACTAGGTTGAATTGACATAGGATCTTGAATGGCGTAATTGTGACACAGTTTGAGTTTGATGTTCTGATTGGAGAGCCACACCATCTGGCTTGGCTGGCTGGCTTGGTTATGTCACCCACTTGGACAATAAGGATACTTATGTAAGAATGCTGTTCATAGACTTCAGTTCAGCATTCAATACAATCATCCCTCAGCACCTAATTGAGAAGCTGAGCTTCTTGGGCCTGAACACCTCCCACTGCAACTGGATTCTTAACTTCCTGAATGAGAGATTTCAGTCAGTCCAGATTGGGAACAGCATCTCCATACTGAGCACTGGGGCCCCTCAGGGCTGTTTGTTCAGCCCACTGGAGGTTGGTATCCCAAGACACACTGGAATGGGGTGAGGTTGGTGGAGGAGTGAGTTAAGGAGTTCAGTGCATATTCTGCCCATGTAAGGAGCTCACTCCACTGGTGTTGTTCTCGGCTGCAGTAAGTCCACAAGAAGCGTCCCAGTTCCTGTTTTAGCCACTTGACCTGGTCGTTCACTTTGGAGTGGTATCCTGATGTAAGAATGACACTGATCACCAATTTCTTGCAAAAGGTCTGCCACATGAGAGTTAAAATGTGCCCCTTGATCAGTCCTCTGGTAGGCCGCAGTTTCTGAAGACATAGTCAACCAACAGTTTGACTGTCTCCATGGATGTGGGTAGCCATTTCAGTGTTTTGTACTAGCTTGGTGGTATAGTGGATTCTTGGGTGCCCTGAGCTTGGGGTGGTGTGTTCAGAGTGAAAAAATTCTCCATGATGTCCCACCAAACAGGGGCGATGATAACAAAGGGTGGCAGGATAGATTCGTGTGTTGTTGGCTTATTGATGGGGTCATGACAATTGGAGAGGCCATCTGCCTTGCTGTTATTATTGCCCATGCAGTATGTGATGGTTGAACTGGGTGAAGAACAGGGCATTCTTGATGTATTCTAGATTCAGGTGGTCAGTAATAACTTGAAATGGAAGCTGGGCCTCCTCCAGCCTTTGCTTCTACACCTTGAGTGCCACCTTGATGGACAACAGTCCCTGGTTGCCAACATCATAGTTGCTCTTGGCGGTGGTCAGATTACACGAGAAGTATGTACACTGCATCAGTAGCCAGCTACATTGGCAAGTGCATTGATGATGTGACCATCTCCAAGACCATCACACGCTCCAACCAGAAGCCGTGGATGACCGCAAAGGTGCATGCGCTGCTGAAGTTCTTTTCCCACCAACCGGACACCTATATTGAAAACTCCACTAAATGTGCTTTCCTTCAGACATTACTCACTGAGAGAGCACTGTTGGGCCTCGGCCGTGTGGGATGGGGATATTCAGGTACACACTTATGCTTATTTCACTCAGCTGTTGAAGGACGTTGCTGAACACCCTGCTGGTGGTTGTGATGTATCCATTCAGCTCCAAATGAAGCAAGACGCTGATTCAGCAGCTGACTGGGTGGAATGATATTGTATTGAAAGCCATGTTACAAGAGAGCCTTCAACAAGCGTTACAAGCGGGGTTAGCCTTTAGAGATGAGGACTCTATGCTGGCCCAATAGATTGCCATGGCTATCTGCCTGGATAATCTCATTTGTAATCAAAATCAGCACATATACACTAGGTTCAACCTGGCAAGTACAACCACACCAGTGCCCACGCAGACAGACTGCACCCAGACTTCACCAGAGGAATGACTACGCTGACAACGTTATCAGCTATGTTTTTACTGTGGCCAAGCTGGTTATCGCTGTGTCTTCTATCCAGAGAAATCAGAAATCCAAATTAACAAGGTGAGCCGTTTCTGTACCATCTTAGTGTTCAGTTGCCTACCTATCTCCGTAATACCTTATTTTGTCCCAGAGTTGATGGATTCGGGTTCGGCCATCAACCTCATTCAACGCCAGCTCATTGACCAGCTCCAGATTCCTACATTCAACTCCACCGTCCCACTACGAATCATGGCAGTGGACAACCAACCCATTGGGAGTGGTGTCATCACACAACAAACCATACCCCTCACTCTACAGATTGGCTTCTTTCACATAGAGGAAATTTAGTTTTATTCGTCACCTCTTCACCTGCTAACCAAATCATCCTAGGATTCCCCTGGCTCAGAGATCATGATCCACATATATCATGAACTGTCAGAGAACTCACTCAGTGGCCCTCACTGCCAAGACCAATGTTTTTGATGTTTCCTCAACATGCCTTGCCACAACACCTCCATCGAGAGCCCTGAGACATCCAGAATGACTTCCATCCCTTGGGAATGTTTTAGCAATGAAAAGGTATGACTTCCTCCATATCACCCATGGGATTGTACTATAGAACTGTTACCTACCACTACATTCCTCAAGGGCTGAATTTACCCTCTCACTGCTCCTGAAACTAAAGCCATGACGGAAGATATTAAGGGGTGTGCTGTCCGCCAGCTTCATCCAACCCTCCAACTCACCTGCTGCCTCTAGATTTTACTTTGTTGCGAAAAAAGATGGCATATTAAGATCCTGCATTGAATACCTCTGTACAACATCCTTATCCACTGCCATTGGTTCCACCAGCCTTGGAACAGCTCAGCAAAGAACTTCACCAAGTTAGATTTGAGGAGCGCCTATAATCTGATATGAATATGGGAGGGTGATGAATGGAAAACTGCCTTTGTCACATCAGGAGGACATTACGAGTACGTTGTTATGCCTTATGGTCTCACCAATGTACCTGCAGTCTTACAGTCATTAATTAATGAGATATTCAAGATAAATCTCTGTATTATCATCTACATCGATGACATACTTTAAGGACTATGAAACTCACATCTCACAAGTACGCTTCGTACAGGTTGCTAGTTGTTAAAGATGGAAAGTGTGAATTCCATTAGAAAAACATAACCTTCTTGGGATATGTCATCAGCAACAGGGGAGTGTAGAAGTACTCTAGTAAGGTCAGTGCAGTAACTGAATAGCCTATTCCTTCCAGTATTAAGGAGTTACAACATTTCCTTGGCTTTGCCAATTTCTACCGGCAATTCATCCGGAATTATGGCCACATAGCAGCCCTGCTCACCGCCTTGCTTTGGAGGAAGCCCAAAAAACATAAATGGACTGAAGCTGCTCAGGCAAATTATGATGTTGGCAACAGGGAATTGGTTTCCATCAAGGAGGCTTTGGTAGTATGGAGACACTGGCTGAAGGGAGCACGGCATGTCTTTCAGGTACTCACTGACCACAAGAATTTGGAGTACATTAAAGTAGCCAAGCGACTAAATCCACGGCAAGTGCGATGGGCCCTCTTCTTCACAAGATTTAACTTTGTGGTAACTTATCGCCCTGGATCTAAAAACCGTAAAGCTGACGCTGTCATGATCCCATTCACACTGAATCTGACCCGAACCCATTTTGGACCCGGCTGCCATATTATCCCCCATATGATGGGACATAATGGAAGAAATTCGCCAGGCGCAACAAAGTGAGGACCCCCCTGCTGAGTGCCCCCAGCATGCTTGTACTTCCCAGCCACTCTTCATCACCATACCATTGAATGGGTCCACAATGCTTATAGCACAGAACATCCAGGTATTTAACAGATGACACAACTCCTTCACGATGCCTTCTGGTTGCCGTCTCTAGATACAGACATTAAAATGTACATAAACTCCTGTACCACCTGTGCTCAGGTTCAAACCCCCCACCAGTTACCAGCAGGCCTCCTCGAACCACTTCCCATACCTCATTGCCTGTGGTCACACATTGCAGTGGATTTCATCACAGACCTCCCTGTCTCCCAAGGTTTCACCATCTTTCTTGTTGCCATATACAGATTTTCCAAAGCTTGCAAGCTCATCCCTCTAAAAACAACTCTGGGTCAACTCTCATGACATCCTATATTCATCCTTAACCATTGAGTTTCACCAAGCTCACCCTGATCGTCCTGCTCCTAGACCCCAGGGTCATCCTAGAAGAAGAACACCAGGAGCTGTTCCTGGGGGGGCGGGTATTCTGTCATGAATACACCCACTGTCATGAATGCACCGCCTTGGGGATTCTCCACAAAGTATCATCAGACTTTTGCTGCATACCAAGCCTTACTTTCATTGCCTGCTTATCCCTGTGTATGACCTGTGCTTCTGTTTTTTTGGATTGCTTATTATGTTTTCACCCTTTAAATTTGTTTGCATCATGGAATGCTTTTTCCAGTTACTGTGATTTACTGCCTGTTTCTTGACCCTGCTCTTGCTTAATGTTTGGGATTATACTGCCTTCTTTATTAGACTTGTTCAGTCTAATAAAACCTGGATCCTGCTCAACCTCCATTACAGTTGTTATGTAGCTCAATGTTAGTTTATGTAGCACCAGGGTTCTGAATGAAACGTTGTTTCATTTCACTGTGTACTGCATCAGCTATATATGGTTGAAATGACAATAAAAGCTTCTTCACTTGACTTGACTTGGTAGCATATCAACCACCACCATCTAATTATTATTATTATTATTATTATTATTATTATTATTATTATTATTATTATCAATAGTAGTAGTAGCAGCAGCAGTAGTAGTTGTAGTAGTAGTAGTAGTAGAAATATTTCTTATATCCTGCAAGTCAGTAATATGCACTGCTTGTTGTTTTGAAACCTACAGCAAAAAAGAAGTACAATCCATCTTTTCCACACCTATGTTGTGCTAATTTAATAAAATCTTTGTGCAGTATTGATTTTGAGGTGGGAATAACCACCCTCTAACCTTTCCCCACACTTTCCTATCAATTTTCAGATAAAAGTAATACCGCTCACTAACACAACACTGTTTTATAATGTGCTGTTTTCTGGAAAGCATTCTGTGAAGAATAACACAGCTATTGATCTGAATTTGTTTTTGCGATGTAGGTCATGTAGGACAATTGAACATACAATCAGGATTGCAAAAATCTAAAAAAGAAACACATCCATGTTGTACAAAAGGAGCACAATGAATAACAATGTCCAAAGAAAGTTTACAAAGAATATCAATACCTCAGATATGGTTGAAAAGTATATGTAATAGCTAATGCATCCAAAATTAATATGAATACATATACATTCAGAGGGTAGATTATTAAAGTTTTGGTTTTGTGTTTGTCTGTAGCTTGACAAAAGACTTCACACTGGGGACTTCCATTTAGGCAAGATATGGAGTAGTGTGTGTTTAAGGAGGGTCCTGCATAATTCCAATAAATATCAGTATTTATGCACATTGTTGCCTACCATCTAATCTTCTTCTTCTTCTTTCGGCTTTTCCCTTCAGGGGTCGCCACAGCGAATCATCTCTCTCCACCTATCCCTATCTTCTGCATCCTCAACCCTTGCACCCACTAGCTTCATATCCTCATTAATTCCATCCATATACCTCCTCTTTGGCCTTCCTCTTTGCCTCCTGCCTGGCAGCTCCATGTCCAACATTCTCCTACCAATATACTCACTCTCCCTCCTCTGAACATGTCCAAACCATCTTAATCTGGCCTCCCTAACTTTGTCCCCCAAACGTCCAACATGAGCTGTCCCTCTGATGTACTCGTTCCTAATCCTGTCCAATCTTGTCACTCCCAAAGAGAACCTCAACATCTTCAGCTCTGCTACCTCTAGCTCTGCCTCCTGTCTCTTCCTCAGTGACACTGTCTCTAAACCATACAGCATGGCCGCTCTCACCACTGTCCTGTACACCTTCCCCTTGATTCTCGCTGATATTTTCTGATCACACAGAACTCCCGACACCTTTCTCCACCCATTCCAACCTGCCTGCACTCGCTTCTTTACCTCTTTCCCACACTCTCCATTACTCTGGACTGTTGACCCCAAGTACTTAAACTCCTGTACCTTCTTCACCTCTTCACCCTGTAACCTTACTGTTCCACTTCCCTCCCTTTCATTCACACACATGTACTCAGTCTTACTACAACTGACTTTCATCCCTCTTCTCTCCAGCGCAAACCTCCACCTCTCCAGGTTTTCCTCCACCTGCTCCCTGTTCTCACTACAGATCACAATGTCATCTGCAAACATCATTGTCCAAGGAGACTCCTGTCTGACCTCCTCTGACAACTGGTCCATCACTATAGCAAACAGGAAGGGGCTCAGAGCCGATCCCTGATGCAGTCCCACCTCCACATTGAACTCCTCTGTCTGACCTACAGCACACCTCACCACTGTCCTGCTCCTCTCATACATGTCCTGCACCACTCTGACATACTTCTCTGCTACTCCTGACTTCCTCATACAGTACCACAGCTCTTCTCTTGGCACCCTGTCATACGCTTTCTCCAAGTCTACAAACACACAGTGCAACTCCCTCTGACCATCCCTATACTTCTCCATCAAAATTCTCAGAGCAAAAATTGCATCTGTTGTGCTCTTTCTGGGCATGAAGCCATACTGCTGCTCACAAATTTCCACAACCTTCCTTAACCTAGCTTCCACTACTCTTTCCCATACCTTCATTGTATGGCTCATCAACTTTATCCCCCTATAGTTACTGCAACTCTGCACGTCACCCTTATTCTTAAAGATCGGCACTAACACACTTCTTCTCCATTCCTCAGGCATCCTCTCATTCTCTAAAACCCTGTTGAACAAACTAGCTAAAAATTCCACTGCTGCCTCTCCTAAACACTTCCAGACCTCCACCGGGATGTCATCAGGACCGACTGCCTTCCCACTTTTCATCCTCTTCAAAGCCTTCCTGACTTCATCCTTTCTAATCTTATCTACTTTCTGTTCCACAGAGTTCACCCCTTCTACTCTTTTTTCCCTCTCATTTTCCTCATTCATCAGCTCCTCAAAGTATTCCTTCCATCTCCTCTGTACACTCTCCTCACTTGTGAGCACCCTTCCATCTCTATCCTTAATAACTCTAACTTGCTGCACATCCTTCCCATCTCGATCCCTCTGCCTAGCTAACCTGTACAAGTCCTTCTCTCCTTCTCTAGTGTCTAACCTAGTGTACAACTCGTCATATGCCTTCTGCTTGGCCTTAGACACCTCCCTCTTCACTCTGCGCTGTAACTCCTTGTATTCCTGTCTATTCTCTTCAGTCCTGTCCATGTCCCACTTCTTCTTGGCTAGCCTCTTCCTCTGGATACTATCCTGAACTTCCTCATTCCACCACCAAGTCTCCTTATCTTCTTTCCTCCTTCCAGATGACACACCCAGCACCTTTCTCCCTGTCTCCCTGATCACTTCTGCTGTAGTTTCCCAGTCATCTGGCAGCACTACCTGACCACCCAGAGCCTGCCTCAACTTCTGTCTAAATTCCTCACAACATTCCTCCTTTTTCAGCTTCCACCACTTGGTTTTCTTCTCTATCTCTGACCTCTTCTTCTTACAGACCATCAGAGTCATCCTACACACCACCATCCTATGCTGTCTGGCTACACTCTCTCCCACTACCACTTTACAGTCACTAATCTCTTTCAGATTGCCTCTTCTACATAGGATGTAGTCTACCTGTGTGCTCCTACCTCCACTCTTGTAAGTCACTCTATGCTCCTCCCTCTTCTGAAAATAAGTGTTAACCACACCCATGTCCATCCTCTTAGCAAAGTCCACTACCATCTGTCCTTCAAGGTTCCTTTCCTTAACTCCAAACTTGCCCATCACCTCCTCATCACCTGTGTTCCCCTCACCAACATGTCCATTAAAATCCGCTCCTATCACCACTCTCTCACCCATGGAAATACTCTCCATCACCTCATCTAATTCACTCCAGAATCTCTCTTTCTCCTCCAACTCACAACCTACCTGTGGGGCATAACCACTAACAACATTCAACATCACCCCTTCAATCTCTAACTTCAGACTCATCACCCTGTCTGACACTCTCTTCACCTCCAGGACATTCCTCACAAACTCCTCCTTCAGGACCACACCTACCCCATTTCTCTTACTATCCACACCATAATAAAACAGCTTGAATCCTGCTCCTATACTACGAGCCTTGCTACCCTTCCACCTGGTCTCCTGTACACACAGTATATCCACCTTCCTTCTCTCCATCACATCAGCCAGCTCTCTACCTTTCCCTGTCATAGTACCAACATTCAGAGTTCCTATTCTCAGCCCTATACTCTTACCTTTCCTCTTCTCTCTCTGTCTGCGCCCTCTTCTCCCTCCTCTACTTCTTCGACCAACAGTAGCCCAATTTCCACCGGCGCCCTGTAGGTCAACGGCGCCGATGGCGGTCGTTGTTAACCCGGGCCTCGACCGATCCGGTATGAAATTCGTACTGACGATTCGCATGGTTAAATTTGGCAATGTTTTACGCCGGATGCCCTTCCTGACGCAACCCTCTCTATTTATCCGGGCTTGGGACCGGCACAGAAGTCACTGGACTGTGACCCCCATGGCTAGATTGCCTACCATCTAATGTTTACATTAAAGATTATTTGATTGGGTCGATTTCTGGTTTCTGATTACTGTTTCTGGTTTTTTGCCTAATCCAGTCTCTGGATTAACACTCCACTCTAAGTATTGTGTGATAGATTATTATGGCCGAGACTCTGTTTGTGTTGTTTAAAGGGTATTACAGTGTTTTACGTACAAAAGACATTTTAAATATGTTCAGTGTCTGGACATAAGTCGGTCTTTGTCACACTTTCTTGATTGATGTAAATGCATATGTGTAGTGTTGGTGGTTAAGCTGAGTTAAAGTGGGCCTACTGTTGTAATGATTGAGTTATTGTGCATTTTTGTTATTGTTTGATTTGTACACTGCAGGTTTCCATCCTTTCTTGGTTCTCTAATCATGAGAGTGAGGTGTATGGATTGGATCCAATTGGAGTACTACCAAATAGTTTCACATTGTTTGGGGATGTGGATATTGGATGTGCATGGGTGGGATTGTTTGCGGTGGGTGGGTTGCACATGTAGTGGTTTTCTTTTTTTTTTATAGAAGGTATGCTGTACAAGGTATGCTTGTACAAGGCAGGTATTTGCTTGATTCCATAGATTCAGGATTCATCAGGTAATTTGATATCTGACCCAGAAGGTATCAATGCTGTCTTTAAATCTTTTTATTCTACCTTATATTCATCTGAATCTCCTTCTGCAAATCTTGAAGCCCCTTTGGGTATAAAAGAAATTACACAAGCAATTAAAATAATGCAATGCAATAAAGCACCCTGGCCCGATGGCTTTCCAGTTGAGTTTTTTAAGAAATTTCTAATTAAATTGTCCCCATTACTTTTGGATGTGTACATGGAATCCTTAGAGAAGGGCTTCCTACCACAGACACTAACACAAGCATCCATAATTCTGCTTTTAAAGAAGGATAAGGATCCCAAGTCTTGTAGCTCTGTTTTTACAGAATGTAGATGCCAAGACTTTGGCCAAAGTGTTGCCTTTTTGCCTGGAAAACATACTTCCGAAGATCATATCTGAGGAGCAAACAGGTTTTATTAGGGGGAGATTTTTTAATGTTCGCACTCTTCTAAATGTAATTAATTCCAAACACTCTGCTGTAACACCTGAGGTTGTGATTACATTCGATGCTGAGAAAGCATTTGACCGAGTAGAGTGGAAATATCTTCTCTCAGTCCTTCAAAAATATGGATTTAGGAATAATTTTAGCTCTTGGATACGCCTTTTATATGCTTCTCCCATGGCAAGCATACACACCAATAATGTAAGATCCAGCTGTTTTAGTCTGGGATGGGGAACACGGCAGGGGTGTCCACTTTTCCCTTTGCTGTTTGCATTGGCCATTGAACCATTTTCCATCGCTTTGATGTTGTCATCTTTGTTCCGGGGCGTGGTTTGATCAGGCATTGAAATTAGACTGTCACTTTATGCTGATGATTTACTATTATATATCTCTAATCCAATTTTGAGTCTAGCAGATATTTTATCCATTATAGAAAAATTTGGATCATTTTCTGGGTATAAGGTAAATCTTCAGAAGAGTGAGTGCTTCCCTGTTAATGCTTTGGCTTTGGGACTTTTACAGACAGACGTTCCAGTTAAAATAAGTAAAACAGGATTCAGGTATCTTGGTATCATTTGAGACATGTAAGGTGCCAGCAATTTTGTATGAAGGTGGTAGTCAAGTTTATAAGAAACACCACCTATCTGAAAATAGAAAATAGACCAAAGGAATAGGGATTAAACTTTTAAAATTTTAGTTCCCCCAGGTATGCTTACTTTTTCCCATCTAGAGATGGTATTTAACTTCAGAAGAATAGCGAGTGACCATTCTTTGTAAACATAAACAGATCCTCTGTGAAGATCATCAAGAGCACAAAATTTCTTGATGTTCACCTGGCGGAGAACCAGAGGACTGAACACGCTTTTGCCACACTGCCCTGCAGCAATGTGTTTTGTGGCTATCCACAACACTAGGGGTGCTGATGTGGTGCTGTCTGTTCCGCACCCACACTGTAGTTGCAGGAGGAATGAAGAAATACAGCAGAAAAGCGGCTGTTCAGGCCTCGTCATCGCACTATGTATCTAAATCTTTAATCACAGGTTTTAATCAAGTGGATATAAAACCCTTGATTAAAAATCCCAACCTCGATACCAGTCAGCTGTCCAACCATAGGCCAATATCAAACCTCCCCTTTATATACAAGATCCTAGAAAATGTTCTACTTCTGGCTTCTGGAGAGGGCTGTGTTTCCCTGATTTTGACACCATTGATCATACTATTCTTCTAACTAGAAAATGCAGTTGGTGTTAAGGGAACAGCCCTCGTCTTGCTCAGGTCTTATTTGACTGATAGATATTAGTTTGTATATGTAAATGGTGACTCCTCCATGCATACTAAGGTTAGGTGTTCCAAGGTTTTGTTTTAGGCCCACTGATAACCCTCTTTCATCACAGAAATGCTAAGATAAAAAATATATAATGTTACTTCATGATGCAAAAACACTAGTTCATGGTTTTGTTACCTCATTGGATCAATGTCTTACTGTCTGGATGTTCCAATAGGTGCATAAGTAAGCTCCAGTTAGTCCAGAATGCAGCAGCTGGTGTCCTAACTAGAACCAGAAGACATAACACAGTATTCCTATGAATGATCTTGCACTGCAGTACCTGAATAAACTTTTGGTTGTCTATAATCGGCCACACACTCCCACTTTATTAAAACAAGATCTATGGGAAACTCTCTGCATGGTCTAGCAAGTAAACAAATTGAGTGTATGCCTTACTGTGTGACATATTAATAACATTTAACTGGAAAAGCCTACTAAAAACACAGAAGCTTGGCTAAAGATTGCAAAAAAAACCTTTTTTTACTTAAACTGAGAATAAGCTGAGGAGTGTGGACACTTATGCAACCATATTATTGATAGATGGTCAAGTGTAAGGATCTTGGGTTTGGTTGAAATTGTGATGGCTAGATGACTGGGAAAAAGTATCTCCAAAATTCAGTATTCAGTGTTTAGTACTTACCAAAAGTAGTCCAAGAAAGGATATCTGGTTAACTGGTGACAGTGTCATGGGCACCCAAGCCTTATTGATGTATGAGAGAGCACCAGCTATCCTGTCTGTTCTCACAGAAGAGCTACTGTTGAAGAACTGTACAAAGTGCCAAAAAATATTTAATGGTGGTAATAAAATAAAGTTGTTAGAACACACAGTGCATCGCAGCTTGCTGTATATTGGGCACTTCTCATTTGGCCCAGAGTAGTAATATTGTCTGTTTTGCCCTCACTTATGCGCTTGCATCTGAATAGGTACAAATCCCCACAGTCACATTGCAAAATCTAGTGGGAAACCTTCCTAAAAGAATGGGGGTGATTATAGTCACGTCAAGTCAAGAAGCTTTTATTGTCATTGTCAACCATATATAGCTGGCACAGTACATAGTGAAATTAAACATTTTCTCCAGTACCATGGTGCTACATAAAACAACACAGAGCTAAGCCACATAAAGTGCATCATGTGCGACCTAGTGCAAACAATGCAAGACAAAAGACCAAACAGACAATACTAGAACGACAAAATAGCACAGATCAGTATACATTCTGCATATTATACAGTATATTCTGCAAAAATAAGAGTATTGTAAACAAAAATAGTTCTTGTAAACATATATAAACTGTGTAATAACAGCAGTTTGTAGCAGTATTGAAATGTGGTGTGCAAAAACAGCAACTAAGTAAATATGCAAGACAGCATGTGCAAAAGCAACATGTAAACAGTTTTAGTATAGGTGGTGCTATAGACTGGGATGTATACTGAATGTATATTTTGAGTGTGTGTTTGAGTTTGATGCAGTTCAGTTCAGTTAAAACAAGAAAGGGGCCACTTTAAAACTGAAATGTCGCCATGGAAGAAATGAAGCTGATGCTATGGGCTGTCTGCTTTGTAGCATAGAGGGCTAAATCAGAAAAGGTTTTTTTTAGAATCAGAAAAGTTTTTATTGGCAGGTACAGCAAAGGGTTCGCGAAGAACACTTTACAGTACTAGGAATTTGTCTTGGTGTCAGGTGCAAACATATACACAGATAAAATTTTAAAATAATAAAATAAGCTATAATAAATTAAATAAAGCTGTTAACAGCAAGTGACTTACGTGTTGCAATTTACAATGTAAAAGTGTAAGTGAAATTGAAGGAGACTGTCCAAACATATATACAGATTATACACAATTCAGAATGATAATAAATATGTACACAGAAGTTTGAATGTGCATGAAAAGAAGAGCAATTTAGAATGTAAATATGTATATCCAGTATGTACAATCGAGAATGAAATAAATATTGTATACAGAAGTTTGAGTTTGCAGAAGATGTAGTGCAGTTTAGAATGTGAAAATGTCATTGTTGTCTGTAAGTTCTTGGGGGGGGGGTCATCTGGGGGTAAGTGGGGCACTGTTCAGCAGGCTGACTGCAGTGGGGAAGAAACTGTTCTTATGGCGTGAGGTCCTGGTCCTGATGGACCAGAGTCTCTTTCCAGAGGGCAGGGAGCGAAAGAGTTCATTTCCGGGATGAGAGGGGTCGGCTGTGATCTTGGCTGCACGTCTCCAGGACCTGGAGACGTACAGCTCTTGGAGAGATGGGAGACTGCAGCCAATCACCTTCTCAGCTGAGTGGATGACACGCTGCAGTTTGGCCTTGTCCCTGGCTGTAGCTGCAGCAAACCAGACTGTGATGGAGGATGTGAGGATAGATTCAATGATGGCAGTGTAGAAGTTAACCAACATCTTCACAGGGAGGAGAAACTTCTTCAGCTGCCACAGGAAATACATCCTCTGCTGAGCCTTCTTGGTGAAGTCCACTATCATCTCCACTGTCTTTAGGGAGTTGAGCTCAAGGTTGTTCATGCTGCACCATGACACCAGACAATCCATCTCACCCCTGTAGGCCGACTTGTCCCCATCAGAGATGAGGTCGATGAGGGTGGGGTCGTCAGCAAACTTCAGGAGTTTGACAGACTGGTGACCAGATGTGCAGCCGTTGGTATAAAGGGAGAATAGCAGAGGAGAAAGGACACAGCCTTGCGGTGATCCAGTGCTGATGTGCTGGAGGTCAGAGACATGCATTCCCAGCCTCACGAACTGCCGTCTGTCTGTCAGGAAGTCCGTGATCCAACTGCACATGGAGTCAGGCACATTCAGCTGGAAGAGCTTGTCTCTGAGCAGAGCTGGGACGATCGTATTAAAAGCAGAACTAAAGTCCACAAACAATATCCTGGCATAGGATACTGGGGAATCCAGATGCTGAAGGATGAAGTGGAGGGCCATGTTCACAGCATCGTCTACAGATCTGTTGGCTCTGTAGGCAAACTGTCGTGGATCCAGGAGAGGGTCTATAATGTCCTTGAGGTAGGAGGCGCTCAAAAAACTTCATGACCACAGAAGTCAGGGCGATGGGTCTGTAGTCATTAAGTCCTGTGATATTTGTCTTCTTGGGGACTGGGACAATGGTTGAGGTCTTGGAGCAGGCTGGCACATGGCAGGTCTCCAGTGAGGTATTAAAAATGTCTGTGAACACTGGGGACAGCTGATTGGCACAGTGCTTCAGGAGGGAGGGGGAGACGGAGTCCAGGCCTGTAGCTTTGCGGGTGTTCAGACGTTTAAACAGTCTATTCACCTCTTCCTCTTTGATGGTGAGAGGTGTGAGGGGAGGCGGGTGGGGTGTCGCTAAGGTGTGGAGCTGTGTGGGTGATACAGGTATGAAAGTGTAGGAGGAGGAGCTACTGCTGATGAATAGCTGGTGGGGGGAGGACTGGTGGGGGTCAGGACTGTTCCATTGTCTTTCAAAGCGGCAGTAGTACTCATTCAGGCTGTTGGCCAGTTGCAGGTCATTCACAGAGTAGGGGGCTCTAGACTTGTAATTGGTGATTGCTTGGAGTCGTTGGTTTGGAATTGCTGTTTCATTCTCTCACCATGCTCTGTTTTAGCTCTTCTCACCTCCTCGCTAAATCTGTACTTAGCCTCCTTGTATTTTCCTTTGTCCCCACTTCTGAATGCGGCCTCTTTCTCTGACCTGAGCCGTCTGAGTATGGCAGTGAACCAGGGTTTGTCATTGTTATAACTCACCCTGGTGCATGTTGGAATGATGCTGTCCTCACAGAAGTAAATGTAGGACGACACAGTGTCTGTGTACTCATCCAGACTGTTGGTGGTAGACCTAAAAACATCCCAGTCTGTACAGTCCAAACATCCCTGAAGTTCCTCCACAGCCTCACTGGTCCACTTCTTTGATGTTCTCACAACAGGTTTGCAGAGTTTTAATTTCTGCCTGTATGCAGGAATCAAATGCACCATGATGTGGTCAGACTGGCCCAGTGCGGCATAAGGGACAGCACGATAAGTACCACTGATGGTGGTGTAACAATGGTCCAGTACGTTCCCCTCTCTGGTCGGGCACTTAATAAACTGTTTGTATTTTGGCAGTTCGTGTGAGAGATTACCTTTATTAAAGTCTCCTAGGACAATAGCCAAGGCATCCGGGTTTATCCGTTCCACACTCTGTATCTCGTCAGCCAGCGCGCGCTGCACTTCGCGCACATTACCTTGCGGCGGGATGTAAACACCGATGAAAATGAATGAGGAGAACTCACGGGGCGAGTAAAAGGACTTGCAGTTAATGATGAAGGCCTCCAGGTCCGGGGAACAGAATTAGACAGTACTTTCACATCGTTACACCAACTGTTGTTAATATAAAAACAGATTCCACCACCTTTTGTTTTGTCGGAAAGCTCTGTGTGTCTATCCACTCTATAAAGATTAAATCCGCCCAGCTGTAGCGCAAAGTCTGGTATAAGATCACACAGCCACATTTCCGTGAAGCACAAAACACAAGATGTAGGAAAGTCTTTGTTTTTGTTCATCTGTAGGGTCAGCTCATCCATTTTGTTGCAAAGTGAGCGCACATTAGAGAGGAATATCCCAGGGAGCGCTGTGCGTAATCCACGCCGGTGGAGCCGCACGAGCACACCTGAGCATTTCCCTCTTCTGCGGGACTTCACTTTGTTACGTGCCTCTTTGATTAAAATCACCAGTAAATCCATGGTAGAAGCCAGAAAACTCGGAAATAAGTCCACTGGGGTAGTAGCTCTGATGTTCATGAGCTCTTCTCTGGAATAGGAGCCACCAGAATTGTGACACAAAACTGAATAGGAACACAAAACAAGCAAAAGTAGAGCGCACCGAAACACTGTGGCTGCCGTCCGTGGTGCCATCTTGAAGACATCAAGAAGACATCAAGAAATCTGTGGCTTGATGGAGTTCGAACCTCACTGCTGAGCCCCTCAACGCAGACAAGCTCCTGATACACCTGCAAAACCATCATTGTGTGCAGCGCTGCACTGGCTTGACCCACAGCCATGTAGGTCTTCCCTATAAGGGCTGACATGGCCCGACAGGACTTCAATGGGAGCACAGGCTTTCTCTATGCAACCGATGGAGGGGAGAGATAGCTTGCAAGTGTCTCTTCAACCCATCCACAATGGCTGAATAGTTAGCAGTGGCCAAGGAGAACAAACAGGCAAAATAAGGATTATTCCAAGACCTCCACACCTCAGTGTGGCAGTCTAGGAAAAATGGGAGATGTCTGTGCTGTCATCAAACTCAGAGCAGGCAATGATAACCTTTTCATCAGGCTAACCTAAGCTTAGCAACAGCTTGCTCCTCATTGCCCACATTTGAGATCCTCAAAGTCCAACAATGGACAATAATAATAATAATAATAATAATAATAATAATAATAATAATAATAATTCCTCATATGGGTTAGGAGAAATCGCAAAACCAGCGAGTCATACGGTGCAGGCACTTGGCTGGAATACAGCCCAGGAATACAGCCAAGTGAGAGAAAGCAATCAGTGCTGTTCATGCTGTTGAGTTTTGCATGCTGTCACCAAGCTCATTCCATGTTTGCTTGCTTATATTTCCAGCCAAGCACTTGTGCCACATGGCTCGAGTCCCACATCTGTCGAGGCAGCGTGACGGATTTGGTCTTTGTTTCATGGCTTTGTGAATCCCTTTCGTCCTCTCAGCTGACTCTAATACTTCCGCCTCAGCTCTGGGAGCTCACTTTGCAATTTCTCCTGACCTAGATGAGAATGCTATCTGCATCGGACTCAGACGAGCTTGATATGGGCAACAAGGAGCAATGTGCTGTTGCTAAGCTTAGCTTAGTTTGGCATGATGAAAGGTGTCTGACTAACTTCACACTGCCTTTCACCTCCATGCAGGCATCTCACTTTTTTTTCCATACCTCCACACTGAGGTGCTGAGGTTGTGAAAAAAATTCTTATTCTGTCTGACTGTTCTCCTCAGCCACTGCTGACTACTCAGCCACTGTGGACTTTGATGAACAGGGGTATGTGGCGATGCCTAGGGTTGAAGGGACACTTGCAGGTTTCAGTCCTGCAGGTTAAGCTGTTGCGATGCTGCACACAATGGCAGAATTGCAGTCATACCGAGCTAACCTGCTAAAGAAGCTCATCTGCAGGAAGGTGCTCATCAATGAGGTCTGAACTCTGCCAGGCCACAGATTTAGCCCTCTGTGCCACAAAGCAGATGTCCCATGCCATCAGCTGTTTCATGACTCTATTTAGTTGCCACAGAAAGGCAATCTGACAGAGATAAAAGAAAGGGAAAAGAAACCGTTCTTTTAGATGTCTTGATATCTCCTAATGGCCTGTTCTTCCTTTACCATGGTGGAGCTAGAGATAGGCCAGTACCCACCATTCCCCCGCCTGGCCTGCTGAGGCAGGAAACAAAGGCTGGCATTGCAGCCACCCCATGCAGGTTCCCCAGGCATGTGGGCCAGAAAGGAATCCTAATGCCTTATGGCTAGGGTTCTCAGGGATGCCCCTTAAGGGCCATTTCCACTGCTGCCTACCCTGCCACCTCCGGTTTGAGTAGCCTCTTTGAGGGCCTATCACCCTCTACACTGAGGTATATGTGGCAGCCATTGCTGAGAGTCATGTGCCTGTTCTCTGGTCTCTCACCTCCTGCACGGTGCCATGCGGCTGAGGCTTTCCTGTAGATCATGTCTTCCCTCCTGGTACCTCTAAGTGGTCCTGGAGGGGCTTTTCCAAGCCCCCTTTGAGCCAATGGAGTCAGCCTCTGAGGAGTTTCTGACCCTGGCGAGGGCTCTTCTATAAGCCAGTCATCCGGCCTTTCTGCAGGCCTTCTACACTGTAAAAACCCAACTTAAAAAAAGTTTAAACAACTGCTTTTATTGTGTTGGTTGAGCAAATGTCCATGAAAAAGTTAGCAGAACATCTCTCATTATATCCCAAAGTTTTCCTCATTAACTTAAAAAATTAGTTTTCTGAAAAACACTTTTAAATTTCAATCAAAAAACCCTCTGCAAATGTATACATGTCATGGATGGCTTGGCTAATGCCCTGTTGGAATACTAGGGAGCATTCCAGCAGGGGTTTGTTTGTGTCTGTGCCATGTATCTTTGTTTGTTTTGTGTTCTCACATGTTTGACCCGCCTGATCCTTAGCCTGCTCCCGCCTCTGTACACCTGTCCCTCATGTTGCACTGATCATCTCCCCTATTTATACCGGTTGTCTTGCTTGTGTTGTTTGCTGAGTCCTCATCATAAGTGTGTGCCTTTTCTGGTCTTGGGATTTTGTTTTGTGTTTAGGTTTCTTCCCCGGTGTTCCTGTGTATGTGTTTGCTTATTTTATAATAAACCCCTGTTTCATGTCTATCCCTGCACTTGGGTCTGATTTCTCCTGCCTGGCACCACATGCATGTGACAATACAATTGAGTTAAGTTAATGTAATAAATTCTGACAGAGACCCCCTCATGAACATTAACATATTAAAAACGTTAATATATTATATATTAAAAGTGTAGTAACCATGTTTTTTCTGTATTGTTTGGCAAAACCATGAATCAAACCCATGATTATTTTGTAGTAACCACGGTTTTATTACAGTAAATATGTTTTTTTGGTACAAACCCGATTCCAAAAAAGTTGGGACACTGTACAAATTGTGAATAAAAACAGAATGCAATGATGTGGAAATTTCAAATTTCAATATTTTATTCAGAATACAACATAGATGTGTTACGGGTAGCAGGGCTGAGGGTGAACCACTAGGGGGCCCTCAGTAGGGGTTGTCATGTCATGTCTGTTTATGTTTATGTTTTGGCCATGTGTGTTAGTTAAGCCCTGCCCTGTCCTATTGTGTGTTGATTGATGTTTCACCTGTTCCTAATGTTTCCTGATTATGTTTCCTATTTATAGTCCTGTCTGTCTGCTTTAGTTGCTAGTCCTCGTTTGTATTTAAGCCAGTGTGGTGTCGCGGTTTTCTGTTATGTTCATGTTCATGTTCATGTCTCGTGTTTCATGTTAATAAACCCCTTTTTGTTCACGGAAGCTTCGCGTTGGGTCTGTTATATCCAGCCGGACACCGCCGGCCGTAACAGAAGGACTAGCCCAAACCGAACAGATCCAGCGTGAAGCTTCAGCGAGAAGGTTAGTTTTTTCGTTTCCGGGTTTTATTCTTTTGCTTGTTTTCGTTTTGCGCTCCGGTTCGGAGTGGTGTTTTTCGGGGGGGGTTTTTGTTGATTCCGCCCCTCTCTCCGCCCGTGGTTAGGGACAGGAGGAGGGTTTCGGCAGAAAATTTACATTTTTGGAGGATTTTTGATTTTTCTCGTTTCGTCCATGTTCCGTGGGGGGCGTCGCCTCACGATGTAGCTTCCGTGAGGGGCGTGCCCCCATTTTTATCCAGCGAAAGAGTTCCGGCCAAGGGCCGGAGTTTCAAGTTTTTGTTTCCGGCTCTCGCTCTGCTTAGGTTCCGGTGGGGGACGTCACCCCACGATGTAGCTTCCGTGGGGGGCGTTGCCCCAATGCTCGCCAGCAGAGGAGAGTTCCGGCCAGGGCCCCGGACCTTGAATTTTTTTTTATTGTTTTGGGTTGCTTTGACTCTCGCTCCGCCCATGTTCCTGTGGGGGGCGTCGCCCCATGATGTAGCTTCCGTGGGGGCGCTGCCCCACCTGTTGTTCAGCGGAGGAGAGTACCAGCTGCACCTTGCTCCCACCCTCCCGCCCCTTGGGGAGTTCCAGACCCCAGCGAGACGGACATCGTCGCCACGGAGCCGTCGTTCGTCGGTGGACGTCGCTCGGTGCGAGTGCTCGGCGGTGGACATCGCTCGGCGCTGCAGCTCGGCGGTGGACGTCGCTTGGCCCTGCTGCTCGGCTGTGGACGTCACTCGGCTCTGCGGCTCGGCTGTGGACGTCGTTCGGCGCCTCCGCTCGGTTGTGGACGTCGCGTCGGACCCTTTGGCCTTGCCGTCGGGTCCTTTGCTCCCCCCACTTGTCTCGCTCCTGCTTCTCACTCCCCCCACGTGCCTTGCCTTGATCCTCGTTCCCCCCACTTGCCTCGCCTTGGTCCTCGCTTCCCCCCACTCGCCTTGCTTTTGCTTCTCGCTCCCCCCCCAAGTGCCTCGCCCTGCTCCTCGCTCCCCCCACCGGCCTCTCTACGTTCCTAGCTCCTCCCCAGGACCCATCGCTGGACCGGACTTTTTGGGAGGGGCTAGGGTTTGGCGCGTCGGGAGCCGCGCCTTTGAGAGGGGGGAGATGTTACGGGTAGCAGGGCTGAGGGTGAACCACTAGGGGGCCCTCAGTAGGGGTTGTCATGTCATGTCTGTTTATGTTTATGTTTTGGCCATGTGTGTTAGTTAAGCCCTGCCCTGTCCTATTGTGTGTTGATTGATGTTTCACCTGTTCCTAATGTTTCCTGATTATGTTTCCTATTTATAGTCCTGTCTTTGTCTGCTTTAGTTGCTAGTCCTCGTTTGTATTTAGGCCAGTGTGGTGTCGCGGTTTTCTGTTATGTTCATGTTCATGTTCATGTCTCGTGTTTCATGTTAATAAACCCCTTTTTGTTCACAGAAGCTTCGCGTTGGGTCTGTTATATCCAGCCGGACACCGCCGGCCGTAACAAGATGACAATGTTTAAAATCAAATGTTTAAACTGAGAAAATGTATCATTTTAAGGGAAAAATAAGTTGATTTTAAATTTCATGGCATCAACACATCTCAAAAAAGTTGGGACAAGGCCATGTTTACCACTGTGTGGCATCCCCTCTTCTTTTTATAACAGTCTGCAAACGTCTGGGGACTGAGGAGACAAGTTGCTCAAGTTTAGGAATAGGAATGTTGTCCCATTCTTGTCTAATACAGGCTTCTAGTTGCTCAACTGTCTTAGGTCTTCTTTGTCACATCTTCCTCTTTATGATGCGCCAAATGTTTTCTATGGGTGAAAGATCTGGACTGCAGGCTGGCCATTTCAGTACCCGGATCCTTCTTCTACGCAGCCATGATGTTGTAATTGATGCAGTATGTGGTCTGGCATTGTCATGTTGGAAAATGCAAGGTCTTCCCTGAAAGAGACGACGTCTGGATGGGAGCATATGTTGTTCTAGAACTTGGATATACCTTTCAGCATTGATGGTGCCTTTCCAGATGTGTAAGCTGCCCATGCCACATGCACTCATGCAACCCCATACCATCAGAGATGCAGGCTTCTGAACTGAGCGCTGATAACAACTTGGATTGTCCTTGTCCTCTTTAGTCCGGATGACATGGCGTCCCAGTTTTCCAAAAAGAACTTAAAATTTTGATTTGTCTGACCACAGAACAGTTTTCCACTTTGCCACAGTCCATTTTAAATGAGCCTTGGCCCAGAGAAAATGCCTGTGCTTCTGGATCATGTTTAGATATGGCTTCTTTTTTGACCTATAGAGTTTTAGCCGACAATGGCGAATGGCATGGTGGATTGTGTTCACCGACAATGTTTTCTGGAAGTATTCCTGAGCCCATGTTGTGATTTCCATTACAGTAGCATTCCTGTATGTGATGCAGTGCCGTCTAAGGGCCCGAAGATCACGGGCATCCAGTATGGTTTTCCGGCCTTTACCCTTACGCACAGAGATTGTTCCAGATTCTCTGAATCTTTGGATGACATTATACACTGTAGATGATGATAACTTCAAACTCTTTGCAATTTTTCTCTGAGAAACTCCTTTCTGATATTGCTCCACTATTTTTCGCCGCAGAATTGGGGGAATTGGTGATCCTCTGCCCATCTTGACTTCTGAGAGACTTCATGTTGCCAATTGACCTAATAAGTTGCAAATTGGTCCTCCAGCTTTTCCTTATATGTACATTTAACTTTTCCGACCTCTTATTGCTACCTGTCCCAACTTTTTTGGAATGTGTAGCTCTCATGAAATCCAAAATGAGCCAATATTTGGCATGACATTTCAAAATGTCTCACTTTCAACATACGATATGTTACAGTGGGGCAAAAAAGTATTTAGTCAGGCACCAATTGTGCAAGTTCTCCCACTTAAAAAGATGAGAGAGGCCTGTAATTTTCATCATAGGTACACTTCAACTATGAGAGACAGAATGAGAAAAAAAAATCCAGAAAATCACATTGTCTGATTTTTAAAGAATTTATTTGCAAGTTATGGTGGAAAATAAGTATTTGGTCAATAACAAGAGTTCATCTCAATACTTTGTTATATACCCTTTGTTGGCAATGACAGAGGTCAAACATTTTCTGTAAGTCGCCACAAGGTTTTTACACACTGTTGCTGGTAGTTTGGCCCATTCCTCCATGCAGATCTCCTCTAGAGCTTGATGTTTTGGGGCTGTCGCTGGGCAACACGGATTTTCAACTCCCTCCAAAGATTTTCTATGGGGTTGAGATCTGGAGACTGGCTAGGCCACTCCAGGACCTTGAAATGCTTCTTACGAAGCCACTCCTTTGTTGCCCGGGCGGTGTGTTTGGGATCATTGTCATGCTGAAAGACCCAGCCACATTTCATCTTCAATGCCTTTGCTGATGGAAGGAGGTTTTAACTCAAAATCTCACGATACATGGCCCCATTCATTCTTTCCTTTACACGGATCAATCATCCTGGTCCCTTTGCAGAAAAACAGCCCCAAAGCATGATGTTTCCACCCCCATGCTTCACAGTAGGTATGGTGTTCTTTGGATGCAACTCAGCATTCTTTCTCCTCCAAACTCAACAAGTTGAGTTTTTACCAAAAAGTTCTATTTTGGTTTCATCTGACCATATGACATTCTCAACCCTCTTCTGGATCATCCAAATGCTCTCTAGCAAACTTCAGACGGGCCCGGACATGTACTGGCTTAAGCAGGGGGACACGTCTGGCACTGCAGGATTTGAGTCCCTGGCGGCGTAGTGTGTTACTGATGGTAGCCTTTGTTACTTTGGTCCCAGCTCTCTGCAGGTCATTCACTAGGTCCCCCCGTGTGGTTCTGGGATTTTTGCTCACCGTTCTTGTGATCATTTTGACCCCAAGGGGTGAGATCTTGCATGGAGCCCCAGATCGAGGGACATTATCAGTGGTCTTGTATGTCTTCCATTTTCTAATAATTGCTCCCACAGTTGATTTCTTCACACCAAGCTGCTTACCTATTGCAGATTCAGTCTTCCCAGCCTGGTGCAGGTCTACAATTTTGTTTCTGGTGTCCTTTGACAGCTCTTTGGTTTTGGCCATTGTGTAGTTTGGAGTCTGACTGTTTGAGGTTGTGGACAGTTGTCTTTTATACTGATAACGAGTTCAAACAGGTGCCATTAATACAGGTAACGAGTGGAGGACAAAGGAGCCTCTTAAAGAAGAAGTTACAGGTCTGTGAGAGCTAGAAATCTTGCTTTTTTGTAGGTGACCAAATACTTATTTTCCACCATAATTTGCAAATAAATTCTTTAAAAATCAGACAATGTGATTTTCTGGATTTTTTTTTTTTCATTCTGTCTCTCATAGTTGAAGTGTACCTATGATGAAAATTACAGGCCTCTCTCATCTTTTTAAGTGGGAGAACGTGTACAATTGGTGCCTGACTAAATACTTTTTTGCCCCACTGTATCTATATTCTATTGTGAATAAAATATAAGTTTATGAGATTTGTAAATTATTGCATTTCTTTTTTATTCACAATTTGTACAGTATCCCAACATTTTTGGAATTGGGTTTATAAAACCATGGTAAATTTTTGTAAGGGACTGTCCTCATATATATATATATATATATATATATATATATATATATATATATATATATATATATATATATATATATATATATGACCAAATGAAACCTGAAAATAAATAAGACATATTGAGAAATATTTTTCAGTTTTTGACTTGTTGAAAAAAAGTGATAGCAACATATTGTATTTTCCTGTCCTAATGTAATATTATGTAGTACTTAACTCAACTTAAAGAATTTGAGTTGTGCAGAGAAACAAAAAACAATTGGGCCAACTTAAAAAGTCTTGTAGAACTAGTAGTACAAACAAATAGTTATTTTTTGTATCACTAGCGACTAGTTTTAAGTCAGTATAACTGTTATTCCAAAAAGTTGAGTAAACAAGAAAAAGCTAGGGGAAATTGGTACTAAGGTTTTTTTGTTGTGAAGGTTTAAAATTTTTTACAGTGTACCGTCCACCCCACGAGTTGGCAGAGCAGGAGAGACTGCACCCGTTGTGCCCAGTTCAGGTTCTTGGGATGCCTATTGCTCGAGCACAAGGCATAAGTCCTCTCCTTTTTCATCTGCTTTGGCGGTCGCAACAAAAGCAATCCAGTCTCCAAGCAGCACCTTATGTTGGTTAGTGGTAGCTATCTCCTAGGCCAGTGTGTGGCTTTATGTCTATGGATTACAAATCACTCCACTAGGTGTATCGCCTTATCCAGCACTCTGGCTAGGGGCGTTCTCCCCAGGACGTTTGTGCTGCGGCAGGTTGGTCCTCTCCGTACACTTTTATCAGGTTCTATAACCTGAAACTAGACCCCACTCTTGTGTCCTGGGTCTTACAGAATAATTCTCTGCTCCTGGCTCGTTTGTGCTCTTTCACGACCTCCGGGACAGACATCTCCCGGCATGTGGTGGCGTTGGTATTGGCGTTCTTATAGCGTCAGCCATGGTGCAGCATCAAGTTCCCTCAAAAGGGAACTACACCAGGTAACGTATGTAACCCGGTTCCCTGAGAAGGTAACGAGATGCTGCATCCTGAGTGTCCACTCGCGCTTCCTTCAGACAAGTAGAAGCTGGAGTAATGTGACATAGATACCCTTTTATGGTCTTGCTGGCACGCTCTGCTTTGTCACATGACCAACCCGAGCCCATAAATCGGCATGATAGAAGTGTTCCCATAATGTCAAACATGACGCAGGATCTCATTCCCTTCTCAGGGAACCAGGTTACATATGTAAACTGGTTTAGTTTTGTCTCACCTGTCTCACCTAAGGAAATTCTCCCAGAAGCTTTGTGGCTTATCAATATGCATTTTGGCAAATTCCAGTCTTGCTTTTTTATGATTTGCTTTCAGTGAAGTCCTACTCAGTCATCTTCCATTACATCCACTTTGGCTCAAACAGTGATCAATGGTGCGATCTGACACTCATGCACCTTGACCTTGGAGTTCACCTCTAATCTCTTAGTTGTTCTGAGCTTTTTTCTTACCATTCAAGGTCAAAGTTTGACAGCAAGGACATCAAGCTGCTTGGATATGTTATAGCCTTTACCTTTAACATACTCGGCTGTGATTTTCAGTCTAATCTCCTGAGACAACTCTCTTCTTAGCTATCTGTGGTGCATGTTCAGTGTAGTGCACACCATGATACCAAACAGCACAGTAAATACTTTTCACCCTTTAAATAGACAGACTAACTAATTACAGGACACACTTTAGTTTAACATGTCCCTTTGGTCAAATTATTTTCTAGGGGTACCATCATTTTTGTCCAGGCCAGCTTCATTAGTTTGTTTTTTAAATGCTTCTGTTAAACCACAATTCAAAAGCAATATTTGATTGTCCATTTTCTGTATTTTCTTTTTTATTTATTATTACTTTAGTCAGTTTCAAGTTATTTCAGTGACCATTGTGGGTTTTTATTTCTTTAATAGAAGGGTACCAACAATTTTGTCCACATGTGTAAGATCTGAGAGTAAGGATGAAAATCTTGCTACCACAGGAAAAACCCATGTGTATGACAAAACTGCTAATCAGAATTTAAATAAAATTAGCTGAAAGTTGTACAAATACACTTTGTGTATGGAGCTAAATGAATCTAAATTTTGTGTATGGAGCTAAATGAATCTAGAAAACAAAATTATACTATTCAAATAAATACATAAATATAACAGGTCTTGTGGTCCAGAACTGTGCAATTTCTGAACCAAGAAGTTAAGCAGCTGCTCAGGATGCTCTTGATGGTCCCCCTGTGGTCAGAAAGATGGGCTTTCCTCAGTCTTCAAGTACTGATGTTGCTGGGCTTTCTTGCTAATAGAGCTGGTTTTGTCTGACCAAGTGAGGTTCTCCACCAGGTGAACACCAAGGAATTTGATGCTCTTGACAATCTCCATGGAGGATCAGTCAGTCTTAAGCAAAATGTGGTCACTTTGTGCTTTCCTGAAGTCAACAACCATTTCAGTTTTTTGTCAACATTCAGAGACAATTTGTTGGCTCTATGGCTTACTCATCATTCTTGCTAATGGGACCCACCACAGTCATCTCATCAGCGAACATGATGATGTGGTTAAAGCTGTCAATTGCTGCACAGTTGTGAGTCAGCAAATTAAGCAGCATTGAACTGAGCACACAGCCCTGAGAAGCCATAGTGTTCAGTGTGGTGGTCTGTTGAGGTGGAGATGGGAGCATGGACATCCACTCTGTAGATGTGATTCTGCTTTCTCCTGCACTGCTTTTGATGTCCCCACTCCCAGCCTCTGGCATCAGGTCACACAGAGGACTGGAGGTCTGGTTGCTGCATCATAGATTGCATAGTTTTTCAAGCAGATCATCATGCTGGATGTAAGTAGCAGTCATAGTGTCGGGCATTCATAGACATGATCAGCAGTTACTCTGATATTCATGTACCATTTTATCTTCTTATTTTAATGCTCTTGTTTTTAAACCAACCTTACATAATACTCTTATTTTCTCATATTTTCTCATGGTTTAACAATGTAAGGTTTAACGCTACAAGAGGGACGTGAAGTATAGGTATGTTTAGTGTCTGTGTAGTGTAGTGGTGTACTTTACGTCTGTGTAGTGGTAGTGACAGTGTCAGTAACTTTAGTCTGACAGGCCTTTTCAGAAGTAGATGGAACTTGAACTGCTGCATCTAATTTTGTGCAAACTGAGTTGGGGCTTTGTTCAGACCATCTTGTCTACTTGTAGGAGTGCTGGTAACTTGGGACATCAAGGGATTAGATGTAATTCAGCTGAGTACAGGTTAAAGCTAGGGGAAGGACACAGGAGGGATATATGAAACAGCTGTAAATTTAAAAATGAATCACATAGCCGTTAATTTTAAATTATTTAGCATAAGGAAGAGCGGTATCTCTGAATAACTAACCTGTCTTGCCTTCCATGCTCTAATGAGCCTGTTTAACAAAAGTAAGCTGGAAAAACCCCATTGATAGGGATTAGAGACGCCCATTTTTATCTATGGTTGACATCAAAGTTTGATTATAATGGGAAGTGGACGTGTCAAAAAGTTAAATATAATGGTGTCCATAAAAGACCTAAAATTCTAAAAAGAAAAAACAGGTGGGGCAACTAACATAATTGATGGGTGTTGGTTTAGGATATCATGTAATGATAAGAGGAAAGAATAAAAGGACAATGTATTGGAGAGTTTATTTATAGTTGTTTGGATGTTCATTAGAGCAACTCAGTTTTTGTAACCAGCACTGTTTGCAATAAACCTTGTAACTGCATTCATCCAGTCTGCATGATTCATCTTCTTTAGTTTGAGTCTTGCTCAACTGAGCTAGTCAGGTCAATGTGGAGTTGGAGTCAGATATAGCAAATTGTTAGAAGATTAGCATTAGATAAAATATTTTCTACAGTGGCCATGTAATATTCCATGGAGAATTAATAAATACAAGTTATACTTATCCCTGGATGAATAGTTGATGGCTAAGGAAATATTATATTTGCAAAATTTCCCACTATGAGCTGATCAGATCATTTTTCCTCACATATGTTAGTAGAGAATGCAGGCACTTCAATCTAAATTCAATCTAAACTCCATTACAGCTTCAGAGCCAGAAATTCATGATTACCAATGTCATTATTGCATTCAGTAATGAACAGGTTACTGGGAGAAGAGGGCCACGGCATGGAATTTGGGCCATTCCCTGAAATGTGGTGACAGAATGGGCACTACACCCATTTTCATGTCTTCTAGCTCCATGACAAATGGCTTGGTGGGGTCTGGGTGAACTTATGGCTGTGGTCAAGCTGCAGAGGTCCTCAACTTGGCCACAGTAATGGTCCCTGTGGTATCATGCTCATCAACTCTCTGATTATTCTGGTCACCTGTACCTGTTTTCTGTCATGTCAGCTTGTTAACTTTAGTGTATGTAACCTCATCTCATGTTCATGTCTTTGCTAAGACTTTGTGATTCCCTTGTGTTACTACCCTAAGCCTTTTGTTATATTTAGGAGTACCTGGTCTCATAAATTTTTGTTAGTCACATTTCTGGATTCCCTTTGCTCTGTTATTGACTTAGATTTTTTGTCTTGTGGCTTGGACTCTAAGGATATGTGTTTAGTGACTTTATCTTTCTTTGTGATTTTGCTTCTGGTTTCCTGCCTGATCCCCTGTGTTATTTCCCTGTTTTTCCTGATTTTTAATAAACCTATTGGAACTCTACATGTGTTTACATTTGAGGGTATCTTATAGACTCAAATGTAGACACAAATAGACTAGTGGAATAGTGTTGGGCTACCATGAAGATGATCTGGGTTCAAGTCGAGTCTGAAAGAAATGACTTAAACCAGGAAATCAGAATAGTAATAAGGTTTGGTAATAACACAGAGTGTATACTGATCAAATAGTTTCTGTAATTAATAAAAGTGTTTTTAAACTGTGAGAGTGTGTGAATGGCTAATTGAACATTGTGTGTGTGTTGTGGGAAGTATAGTCCATGACAGCCATGTTTGTAGGATGTGGTATCTGCTGGGAATTACTGTGAAGTTTGTGACTGAAGGTGATGTGATGTACTTGCTTTGGCAGTATAAATGTACAATTATTTGTCATGCCAATAAATGAAAACTGAAAAACTGAGAGAAAGACAAACACACACACACACACACACACACACACACACACACACACACACACACACACACACACACACACACACACACACACAGTCTATTCCTAGTTCTGGCACAGAAACTCCTACAAACTCCTACATTTTCAGCCACTGAAAATAGCTGCTTGTATTATTGTATATAAAGCTTCTCTGTTGGCAGTGTTTCATACATAACCATCTTCTGTAATATGCAAAACAGATCATGCTATAACAATAAATATATAAAAGCTCACTGGTGTTTTAGAGCTACATATATGTCATCTATTATTATGAGTCATGAAATTCATGAAAATGGGTTACACAAAGCACAGAACATCCAAAATTAGCCCAGTATTTCTACTCTGTCTGTTTGACTACAAGTATGTATATAGCAAGCAAAGTTAAGTTTAAAAGCATCATCCCAGAAATATGCCAATTTTTCACTAGTATGGACAGGAGAGGAAAGTGCATTGGCTCTCTACATATCAGGAAGAAATGTTATTGCCTGTGTTTTAAGCCACACTTTTAAAACCCTTAATTGATTGACTAAATGACTTTCTAAAAGCAGCGTTCTGAATAGTTTGGCTTCTTGCAAAATCCAAGTAATAACCAAACATGAAAATAAGATGTTCAGCATTCATTGAAAGACATTTGAAGAAGATGAATTGAAGAAGCACCTAGACCTAGACATATCAACCTAATTCTATAATAGGGACAAAGAGTTGCAAGTTTGTCTGTGACAGAGGGATAGAAATAAGTGTGTGTGTGTGTGTGTGTGTGTGTGTGTGTGTGTGTGTGTGCTTTAGAGCCTGAGCATCCATGTGCATGTTTGTGCTTAGCTTATATAAAAAAAAAACAACTTTAAACCATGTGGCTAGACCTCCTGATATTTGAAAAAAGACACATTTAGAGCAATATGGCAAGGATTTCATCATCTCCACCAGTGGTAGATAGACAGCAAGAGAAGCTATAAAATGATTTCTATTGGCAAAATGAGTCCCAAATTGCAGTAAAATTAAGAGAAATAAAGTTAAATATTTTAGATCTTATTTTTGTTACGGGTAGCAGGGCTGAGGGTGACCACTAGGGGGCCCTCAGTAGGGGTTGCCATGTCATGTCTGTTTATGTTTATGTTTTGGCCATGTGCGTGTTTTAGCCCCGCCCTAGCCTAATGTGTGTTCCTTCCCCTGTGCACCTGTCCCCAATGTATCATGATTGTTCCCTGATTATGTTTCCTATTTATAGTCCTGTCTTTGTCTGTTTTAGTTGCTAGTCTTCGTTTGTATGTAGGCCAGTGTGGTGTCGCGGTTTCTGTTATGGTCATGTCTCGTGTTTCATGTTAAATAAACCCCTTTTATGTTTCACGGAAGCTTCGCGTTGGGTCTGTTACTATCCAGCCGGACACCGCCGGCCGTAACAGAAAGACTAGCCCAAACCGAACAGATCCAGCGCGAAGCTTCAGCGAGAAGGTTAGTTTTTTCGTTTCCGGGTTTTTATTGTTTTGCTTGGTTTTTCGTTTTGCGCTCCGGTTCGGAGTGGGGTTTTTCGGGGGGTTTTTTGTTGATTCCGCCCCTCTCTCCGCCCGTGGTTAGGGACAGGAGGAGGGTGTCGGCAGAAAATTTACATTTTTGGAAGATTTTTTTGTTTCGTCCGTGTTCCGTGGGGGGCGTCGCCTCACGATGTAGCTTCCGTGAGGGGCGTGCCCCCATTTTTAGAGTTTCGTCCATGTTCTCGTGGGGGGCGTCGCCTCACGATGTAGCTTCCGTGAGGGGCGTACCCCCATTTTTATCCAGTGAAAGAGTTCCGGCCAAGGACCGGAGTTTCGAGTTTTTTTTTTTTTTTTTCCGGCTCTCGCTCTGCTTAGGTTCCGGTGGGGGGCGTCGCCCCACGATGTAGCTTCCGTGGGGGGCGTTGCCCCAATGTTCGCCAGCAGAGGAGAGTTCCGGTCAGGGCCCCGGACCTTGAACCTTTTTTTGTTTTTGTTTTGACTGCTCCGACTCTTGCTCCACCCATGTTCCTGTGGGGGGCGTCGCCCCATGATGTAGCTTCCGTGGGGGCGCTGCCCCACCTGTTGCCAGCGGAGGAGAGTTTCGGCAGCACCCTGCTCCCGCCCGCCCGCCCCTTGGGGAGTTCCAGACCTCAGCGAGACGGACATCATCGCCCCGGAGCCGTCGTTCGTCGGTGGACGTCGCTCGGTGCGAGTGCTCGGCGGTGGACGTCGCTCGAAGCTGCTGCTCGGCGGTGGACGTCGATTGGTCCTGCTGCTCGGCTGTGGACGTCATTCGGCTCTGCGGCTCGGCTGTGGACGTCATTCGGCTCTGCGGCTCGGCTGTGGACCCCGTTCGGCGCTTCCGCTCGGCTGTGGACGTCGCGTCGGACCCTTTGGCCTTGCCGTCGGGTCCTTTGCTCCCCCCACTTGTCTCGCTCCTGCTTCTCACTCCCCCCACTTGCCTCGCCTTGATCCTCGTTCCCCCCACTTGCCTCGCCTTGATCCTCGTTCCCCCCACTTGCCTCGCCTTGGTCCTCGCTTCCCCCCACTCGCCTTGCTTTTGCTTCTCGCTCCCCCCCCCAAGTGCCTCGCCCTGCTCCTCGCTCCCCCCACCGGCCTCTCTACGTTCCTAGCTCCTCCCCAGGACCCATCGCTGGACCGGACTTTTTGGGAGGGGCTAGGGTTTGGCGCGTCGGGAGCCGCGCCTTTGAGAGGGGGGAGATGTTACGGGTAGCAGGGCTGAGGGTGACCACTAGGGGGCCCTCAGTAGGGGTTGCCATGTCATGTCTGTTTATGTTTATGTTTTGGCCATGTGCGTGTTTTAGCCCCGCCCTAGCCTAATGTGTGTTCCTTCCCCTGTGCACCTGTCCCCAATGTATCATGATTGTTCCCTGATTATGTTTCCTATTTATAGTCCTGTCTTTGTCTGTTTTAGTTGCTAGTCTTCGTTTGTATGTAGGCCAGTGTGGTGTCGCGGTTTCTGTTATGTTCATGTCTCGTGTTTCATGTTAAATAAACCCCTTTTATGTTTCACGGAAGCTTCGCGTTGGGTCTGTTACTATCCAGCCGGACACCGCCGGCCGTAACAATTTTGCCTTATCCACAGATACGTGAGGTGGAAAAACAGATATTGTGATAATATGACAGGGTCTGCACAAACAAACAAACAAACAAACAAAAAATAAATAAATAAGCTGTCAGTATCCCACAACTAAAAAAAACAATGGGAGCACTTTGCTTTTGTGAGGCTTTTTGCTTCCACTGCTTGTGCTGGACTGGTTAGTTCATTCGTTCCTTCATTTGCTTCATATCGCTGCTGGGTTCCACTTTGTCTCAAAAGTCCCTCCTACCCCTTGCACAGATTGGCTCAAAATTAAATTAAAGCATTTTCCCCCTGGATAAACAATTAGTTCAGAAGTAAATTATGACAGAATTGCTATTACACAAAAAAGAAAACAAAACTCCACATATGTTATAATATAAGCAAAATATATTGTAATTATAATAAAAAATGATGATGATCATTGTAAATTGTTATTATTTTGTTTAAATATCTTATATTTTATTTAGTACTGCCCTTCAGAAGCTACGTATGATATTTAAATGTTTCCCAAAACACAAAATAATAACAATTTACACTGATCATCCACATACACCCACCTGTATCTATATCTGGCTCTATATGTATCATGTTGCCTTCTTGAGCATCTGTGAATGTTAATACCTTTCGTAATAGCTGTGTATGAGCCCCTCAGTGTGAAAAGATGGATCTCAAATCATATAGCCTTTGTTGAAAAGGGGTCAAATATACAGAAAATGCTTGAAAGGCAAAGAATGTACAGGAACTGAAGGATTTTTATGAAAAAATGTGGCCAGTTTAACTGCTCATAACAAACAAGGGACTCATGAAGAACTATCCCAAAAACATCAAAACAGTCATTCATCATCCAGGTAACAATATTTAGAACATTTAACAGTATTATGAATAAAGGGTATGTAAACTTTTGAACAGGTTTATTTGTGTAAATTCAGTTATTATTTTGTCTTATGGACTATAAGTAAACATCTGTTATGTTATCTGTATTATTATTTTGCAGATTCAGAGGTATCTAAACTTATGATCTCAACTGTACAAACAGAAGCATACACAGTACAACATGTAGTGAAATGCTTTTTTGACTGTTCATGTTATAAAAAGAATAAAAATAAAAAGAATAAAAATAGTCAAAATTAAAAGAAAAATAAAAGAATTTGTCTTAAGAATGACAGATACAAGTCCTACACAGTGGCAAGAGAGATTTTGAGCAGAACAGTGGCCAAGGCACTATGTGATGCTGTTGGAGGAAAACGTTTCCTGAGTTGCACCTACAAACCACCCCAAAGGGGTTTAATAATATTCAGACCTGGTGACTGTGCAGGCCATGGGAGATATTCAACTCACATTAATGTGCATCAAATCGTTCTGTCCCCAGACCTGCTGTGGGTATTGGTGCATTTTCATCCTGATACACGGCACCACCTTCAGGGTACAAAGTTTGAACCAATGGATGCACATGGTTTTCCAGAATGATGCGCCATCCTCAAAAAAAGCATGTCTTCATGGACCTCACATATTGCACAGGAGCCTTGTTATTTCGATGGGGTTTGGGCTATAATCACTTGTGGCCTGCGATCAAAGACATTCTCAACAATCATGTGCTTCCAAATTTGTGGTAAGGGAAGAGCCATGTGTGTATGTGCATAATGGTCAGGGGTACAAATGCTTTTGGATATAGTGCAATTGAGCTATATGACTTACAGATTGAAAGTACTACATAATGCAGATAATTTGTTTATCAATCTATTTGTCCCCAATCCTATAACACAAAAATACTGTTTCTGGTATATTTTTAAGCATGATATTACTATGCAATTACTATAGACTGTCTCAGTCTGTCTCTCTCACACATAGCACACATTCCTTCATCTGGCAGGAGGTCTGGCTTGCTCTGACTCGCTGCACCTCACTGCCCTTGTGCAGTGACAAGCCAGTTGCGGCTCTCCCCATCACCGTGAATGCTACCATCTGGTGAGCCACGTGGACATCATAATCTCCCCTTAATTATGTTAGAGCAGCAATCAGTTAGTGCATTACAAGGCCTGGCGAAGAGCTTTTAAATCTTGGAGGAAATCATAAATAATTGCACTAACTACCTATTGCCAGATGTGCATCCCAACTTGGTGGGCATGAGATAAATAGTCATCCTCAGCAATAACACTGTTAAATGATATCAGAGGAGCTTTTTTTAAGCTTGCCTGGTTTAAATTATCTTTAATTATCTCTCTTCCTCTGTTACAGCAGACATAAACGGTAACTATAATGCTAATCTGCAGTGGTGTGTGTGTGTGTGTGTGTGTGTGTGTGTGTGTGTTTTTTACTACACATTATGCCTTGTCACAGATTTTTTTATATTGCTCCACCATGCTATTGTTATATACAAATATTAGATACAAATTAAATAAATATTGTTTTATTGTTTTAGGAGATTCTAAGTGAAAAAAAAAAGTTTTATAGATATTGAGAAGAAAACTGCCATTTCAGGGGTCTCCAACATGTCACTTGCAAGCTACCAGTCGCTCACGACCTACTTCTGAGTAGCTCATCTGAAGTTTCATAGAATATGTACAAAACTAATAAAATCAAATTAACCCAATAAACCTGTTTAAATTTCCTACCCCTTTCCGGTGTTGTACCGAAATCTGACTCCCCAGACAAATCATACTCCTGTATGATTGTGTGCACGTGCATTACACAGTTTAATACAGCCATTCATCAATCGATTTCACAGACAGCTAGCACCAAGACCATACATGAAAGCTTTATACAAATTTAAATCTATGAGCACAAATTGAAGTAGCTTGGATAAAAGATTATTAGGAATAAAGCTATGATTCTGCCAAAGCAAAACTGTTGAATGAATCTATCCTGCTGTACGGAGATCCAGGATGAGTGTGCTGTAGACATTTCTTATTAGTGCAGGTGGTTTTTCAGTGTAAAGTACTGTTTAATATTTCCCATTGCACATACATATGAATGCCATAAAAATACTATTATTTAATCACATAAAGTCCAAAAAAGGTGTCTGTTTTTAAAATTAATATTATCTTCAATAACAAAGGTGTTCCCTTTTTTTTTTTTTAAATGAAAATAGTCTTTTAGTCTTGCTGAAGCCATCAGGTTATGTACCATGGGACTTATGTGCCATAAGTAACACTTTGCTGATAAATAACAGAATCCATGTGAATTTACAAAGTCTGACAATATTAATTGATAAAGCTAGTCAGCAAGCCCATTTTGTTAAATCAGTTAACTTAACTCAACAATTAACATGCTGCTTAAGTGAATTTAAAATGATTTATTGCAAAATATGATTGTTTGATATTGACATTTTTTTTTAAACATTCACACAGAAATAGCTTATTCAGCTGGTTTGGTTTATGGCAATAAGCTATGTAAATAAATATTACTAATAATATAACGTGTAGCTTTTGGCCACCTTTTTTGTAAAATTTTGTCAAAGTAGCTCTAAGAGAAAAAAAGGTTGGAGACCCCTGGTCTATTTCATTTACCATGTATAAAATTCTCATAAACCTATTTTAAGGTAGACAGCAGGGAAATGGTTCATTGTACTAAAATAGATTGATTCACAATTATCCGCTTATTGTGAAAATACAAATGCCTGATGCATTCATCATGTTCAAATGAGGGGGTAAAATGAGAAAAAAAGATGTAAATGAGATACAAGTCTAAGGAAGGCCCTTCTGGTGCTCTGTCTCAATGAGAGAGACAGTAGAGATGACCTATCAATTGCCCATTTTAATCAGCATAGCAATAAGCCTCTCAATTATGCAACTGATTAGAATTCACTGCTTATTTGATTCAACATTTTTCTGGGGTGAGCCATAAGTACTTCTGTGCTCTGTTTATTATTATGTGTCTGAACTTTATTTTATCATATCTATAGCTAAGTTGAAGCAGTTTACATTTCATTTATTCTGACCAGAACTTATAAAAAAATATACAGAAGGTTGACAAAAGAGAATTTACATTATTGACTAAATATATATTGTCATTCATCATAATTTCTGGTTCCCACTTTGTCACAGTTTAATCATTCAAGGAAGATTAATCACACAAGATGCTGTCTTCCGGCACTGTGGCGTAAAATCAATGAAGCAGATTCTTGCTCTAAATCAGCATGTGTGCAATGTACTTTCCACTCTCAAACACTGAAGGTGGCCTCAACTGAGTACACTTTACCCAGTGGGAAATGAATAACAGTTTAACTTGTGTATTCTGATTCTGAACCTCTGATCACAGTCAAAGGAGAGATGACAAAATGAATGTCCTTGTGACAGCCTGAAGATACAACTGAAAGACCCCTTTGGGGTTATCATGAGCTGGATACCCATGACAGTCAACATTTATTGAAGCCACCCACAATTGGCTTTGAAAAGCAAAAAACATCAATATTCCCAGACCCAATGAGAACAGGGCAGAAGGAAGGCTAAATAACAAAATGATTAAGAACTAAGAATGGAAATTACTCAAGTCAAGTCAAGAGAAGAAGCCTTTATTGTCATTTTAACCATATGTCACTGACACAGTACACACTGAAATGAGAATTTTTTTCCAGGAGCCTGGTCCTACATAAAACAACATACATCTACAAAACAACACAGAGCTAAGGACTGAAAGTTAGTTGTCCTAGCCACATAAAGTGCACCGTGTGCAACCTAGTGCAAACAGTGCAAGACAAAAAGACAGGTACACAAAATACACAATATAGACAAAATAGCACTGAACAGTATACATTCTGTATAATATGTTATACAGTGCAATGTGGAAAATAGTAGAACTGTAAAGAAGAGGGTTCTTGTAAACATATACAGTGGTGTGAAAAAGTGTTGGCTAATTTCCTAATTTCTTATTTTTTTGCATGTTTGTCACACTTTAATGTTTCGGATAATCAAACACATTTAAATATTAGTCAAAGATAACACAAGTAAACACATCATGCAGTTTTTAAATGAAGGTTTTTATTATTAAGGGAAAACAAGATCCAAAACTACATGGCCTTGTGTGAAAAAGTATTTGCCCCCTAATCCTAATAACTGGTTGGGCCACCCTTAGCAACAACAACTGCAATCAAACGTTTTCGATAACTTGCAATGAGTCTGTTACAGCTCTGTGGAGGAATTTTGGCCCACTCATTTTTGCAGAATTGTTGTAATTCAGCCACATTGGAGGGTTTTTGAGCATGAACCACCTTTTTAAGGCCACAGCATCTCAATCGGATTGAGGTCAGGACTTTGACTAGGCCACTCCAAAGTCTTCATTTTGTTTTTCTTCAGCCATTCAGAGGTGGACTTGCTGGTGTGTTTTGGATCATTGTCCTGCTGCAGAACCCAAGTTCGCTTCAGCTTGAGGTCACAAACAGATGGCTGGACATTCTCCTTCAGGATTTTTTGGTAGACTTCATGGTTCCAGTTATCACAGCAAGTCTTCCAGGTCCTGAAGCATCAAAACATCCCCAGACCATCACACTACCACCACCATATTTTACTGTTGGTATGATGTTCTTTTTTCTGAAATGCGATGTTACTTTTATGCCAGACGTAATGGGACACAGACCTTCCAAAAAGTTAAATTTTTGTCTTGTCCACAGAGTATTTTCCCAAAAGTCTTGAGGATCATCAAGATGCCGGTATGTCCGACGGCTCTCCTGACCAGGGGAATAGTGGTGGTTGGTAGCCGAGTACGCACTGGAAGGGAGTCAGGCCGGTGGAAGGTTGACGAAGGGAATTCTGTGCATACTCGGCCCAACCAAGGTACTGGCTCCACGAGTCCTGGTGGCTGTGACAGATGGTACGGAGGTAGCAGCTGATCTCCTGGATTTTTCTTTCCGTCTGCCCGTTAGTTTGAGGGTGGTACCCAGACGATAGATTGACAGCCACACCCAGGCATGTGAAGAATGCTCTCCAGACTCTGGAGATGAACTGAGGACCTCGGTCAGAAACGATGTCCTCGGGAATGCCGAAGTACCGGAAAACATGGTTAAACATTAGTTCCGCCACCTCCAGAGCCGTGGGGGGTCCCTTCAATGGCAGCAGGCGGCACGACTTGGAGAATCTGTCGACTATCACGAAGATGCAGGTGTGACTCCTGGAAGTCGGCAGATCCGTGATGAAGTCGACCCCCAGGTGTGACCATGGGCGGCTAGGAACGGGCAGAGGAAGGAGCTTTCCCGATGGCAGATGGCGTGGGTCCTTAGACATAGCGCACTCCTCACATCCCTGCATGTACCTTCTGATGTCCGCTGCCATGTTGGGCCACCAGAAGCGATCTTTCAGCAGCGAGAAAGTTTCGTTGATCCCTGGGTGACCAGTGCCAAGTGAGGTGTGGATGAGAGAGGTGCATCGTGCTCTAGTGATGTACTGCAATCCAGGTGGGTAACCCAGCGGAGCATTGGCAGGTGGAAGGGTTTCCTCCGACCAGGCAATGGGGCTGACAATTATCCTCTCTGGGAGGATCGGTTCGGGTGTCTCAGGGTTCTCTTCTGGAGCAAACATTCGGGAGAGGGCGTCCGCCTTGGTGTTCTTAGATCCGGGCCGATACGAGAGGGTGAAATCAAACCAGATAAAGAAGAGGGCCCAGCGCGCTTGTCGGGGGTTGAGCCTCTTGGCAGCTCGAAGGTATTCCAAGTTCTTATGGTCTGTGAGAACTAGAAATGGATGTTTGGCTCCCTCCAGCCAGTGCCTCCACTCCTCAAGGGCTACCTTAACCGCCAGCAGTTCTCGATTGCCGATGTCGTAGTTACTCTCCGTCGGGTTGAGCTTACGGGAAAAGAAGACGCATGGATGGAGGCAGCTCGGATTCCCCTGCTGCTGAGACAGGACTGCTCCTACTCCTGTCATGGATGCATCCACCTCCATGATGAAGGGTTTGTCAGGGTCAGGGTGAATCAGGAGAGGAGCGGTGGTGAAAGCCTTCTTGAGGGTGTTGAACGCTTCTTCTGCGGCCGGAGACCAGGCTAGTGATTTGGGTTTGTTCCAGAGCAGGCTGGTTAGAGGGTTGGCGATGCTGCTGTAATTCTGAATAAACCACCTGTAGAAATTCGCGAACCCGAGGAACCGTTGAAGCTCCTTTACCGTAGTGGGTGCCAGCCAGTTTCTGATGGCGGTTATATTCCCCTCGTCCATCTGGATGCCACTACTGTCGATCTTGTACCCAAGGAACTGCACTGAGGGTTGGTGGAAGGAACACTTCTCCGCTTTGAGAAATAGTTCCTCAGGTGTTCTAGGACCTCCTCAACATGATGGCAATGTTCGGCCATGTTCCGGGAGTAGATCAGGATATCGATGTAGACCAGGACAAACCTGTGGAGAAACTCCCGGAGAACCTTATGGATGAAGTCCTGGAACACGGAGGGGGCATTGGTGTGTCCGTAGAGCATAACTAGGTACTCATAGTGGCCGGTAGGTGTGATGAAGGCGGTCTTCCACTCGTCCCCCTCGCGTATCCGGATGAGGTTGTACGCGCTGAGGAGGTCCAACTTGGTGAAGATAGTGGCACCTCGGAGGTGTTCCAGGGCCGCTGGAACAAGAGGAAGTGGGTATCGGAATTTCAAGGTAATCCGGTTGAGAGCGCGGTAATCAATGCATGGCCGTAGGCCTCCGTCCTTCTTGGCCATGAAGAAGAAGCTAGAAGCAGCACGGGAAGTGGATGGACGGATGTAACCTTGAGCCAGGGCCTCCTTGATGTACTCCTCCATGACCGTCTCCTCTGGGATGGACAGGGGATAGATCCTTCCCCTGGGCACTGGTTCACCCGGAAGCAGATCAATAGCACAGTCCCATGGCCGGTGTGGAGGCAGCTTAGACGCTCTCTTGGGGCAGAAGACGTCACTGAAGGGGGCGTAGCAGGTTGGGATCTCCAGGGGTCGGTTCACGAATGGACTTTCTATGGAGGTGGCCTGGACGTGGAGAGGAGTCGGGATCGGGGATTGTTGAACAGGCAGTTCAGGAAAACAACCAGGGAAACAGGTGTCGCCCCACTTCAGGACTTCGCCGGTCCTCCAAGAGAGGATAGGGTTGTGCTGCTCCAGCCACGGGCGCCCTAGAATGACAGGAAGGGGCCAACACTTTTTCACACTACTGTACACTTCTGTATAGCAGCAGTTTGAAATGTGTGCAAAACAGCATCAGCAGCAATTGAATAAATGTGTAAAAAAGGCATGAAAACAGTTATAATATGGGCAAAGTTATCGACATGTATTTGTATGAGTCTCAGGTTTGGAACAGATCAGTTCACCCAGATGAGTGAGTGAGTGTGTGTGTGTGTGTGTGTGTGTGTGTGTGTGTGTGTGTGTGTGTGTGTGTGTGTGTGTGAGAGAGAGGGAGGGAGAGAGAGAGAGAGAGAGAGAGAGAGAGAGAGAGAGAAAAAGAGAGAGAGGTTGGTACCGTTCAGTTCTGGATGTTGAGAAGCCTGATGGCTTGAGGGAAGAAACTGTTACAGTCTGGTTGTGAGGGCCCAAACGCTTCAGTACCTCTTTCCAGCATACATGAGGGCCAGTGAGAGTGGTAACTGGGTCTTGATGACCAGCCTCTTGAAGCACAATGGGTGTGAGTGCAACAGGACAATAGTCACTGAGGCAGGATACCGTAGACTTCTTTGGCATGGGGACAATGGTCTTGAGGCATGTAGGAACAATGGCTGTGCTCTGGGAAATTTTGATGATGTCAGTGAAGACATTTGAAAGCTGTTCTGCACATTCCCTGAGCACTCTGCAAGGAATGTTTTCTGGTCCAGCAGACTTCCGTGGGTTAACTCTGCATAGAGTTCTCCTCACGTCAGCTGTGAATAGACAGAGCACCTGGTCATTGGGAGGAGGGATGGTCTTCCATTCTGCACCTCAAACTGAGTGTAGAAGACGTGCCATCTTGCACACCGTCAGTGCACTTGCCAATGTAGCTGGTCAATCCTTCAATTGATGAAGTCACCTTTGGTTGCAGACTCCCTGAACATATACCTGTCAGTGCACTCAAAACAGCCGTGAAGAGCAGAGGTGGATCCTGCTGGCCAGGTTTTTACCTCTTTCAGAACCGGTTTGGAGCATCTGACAAGCAATCTGTATGCTGGAATTAGCATAACAGAGATGTGGTCTGAGTAGGTTCAGCAGTGTTGTGATAAGCTCCGCAAGGTACGTGCCGGGGATGTTTGTGTAAACAAGATCCAGTGTGTTCACCCTTCTTGTTCACATGTTGCCACTCTGCCATCTTGGAACTATAATTATAGTGGATATAACATCATCACCAACTCCACCAAACACCAGCAGGAGTAAGAGGACAAAAGCTTCAGGTATGCATCTGTAGGTAAAAAAAGTATGAATATGAAATAGGACTATATGAAATGGGTCCAACAAGAGAGCATGCTTGAGATGGGAGAGAAAGGGCTCTTGCTTTGACCCTGTCTGAGAATGAAAAACAATAATTACTTGATCTACATCCTACAGCAACTATGGGGCCCAGCAAATGAAAAGCTAGACAGAATAGAAAACATCATCTACTAGCATGGGAAATATCATCATCAGTAAGATCTAGGAAGCAACAAGAAATTGAACATCTGATCCAAGAGTGAAGATGGTGAAATCAGTAAAAGCAAGCCCCAGATGACGAAAGGGATGGCCTCAACCTACTCCAAGCTGATATCAACAGCCATCTGTCAACCATAAAGCAGAGTGGAGAACCTGAGGAAAAGACTTGGGAAGAAAAAACAAACAATAATGTAGTTCTACAAAAATCCTTTTAATTTTGTCAAAGATGTCTTCAAATCAGAGTTAAGTGGAATCCTGAAAACAGCAAGAACTGGAAGATTACCTGATAAAGACTTGAACCGGTGTGAGCAGGCATGAGATGTTAATCATGCTGGGAAAAACAATAACAGAGGAAAACAAATCCAAAAGCACAAAAACAAGAATTAGTAAAAAGAAAATAAGCAAGGTCATACACAAAACCAGCAGTCAAAGTGGTGGCAAGAGGGTGGCTAGGATGGAGTGTAGCAGGGATGTTACAGAATCCACCATGCGCCTTATTTCCACTATGTGCCTTATTTCCCATTCAAGCACATTCTGACCAGCTGCAAACACAGCCTCACACAAGGCCATTAAACTTGGTCCGACAACCAGGGCTTGAAAAATCAGGCAATAGCAATCAAGACCAAACAAACAACTTTTTGCACTCTGTAACAATCAACATGCTCAGGCCAATAATATTCAATCATGACAGAGAAACACTAAAAGGTCCTAAACAAGAAGCAGAACAGCTGAACTTGTTCATGTTCTTGAACTTGAGTCTGTTACTGAAATATGTTGGTAAATGTCAACAAGCAGCTAATTTTTCCATCAGAGATCACTGCCAGCAGCCGTATGCCAGACCTGGTACTCTAGTTCACTTCATGGTGGAGAGTCTACATTGTAGCATGCAACATTGTAGAGCCCTGTGGGAAGGCTCTATGCTCATTACTATAGTTCATTAGTCCAAAAGGCTGCACTATGCAGATGCACTTATCCAGAGTGACATACAGAATCAAACGACGATTATCATTTATACAACTAATTTATACAAGTAGTGCTTTGTTTACAACCTTCCAATCAGTATTTTAAAGCCATAACTGCTGAGCTACCACAGACTTAGTGGCAGAGGCACAATAACAAGGCCAGAGATCTAAGGTCTGTTTTTTTACAAGTGGGATGCAGAGAATTTTTGACCACAGCTACTGTAAAGTTGCTAAAGAAACTAGAGATTCACAGTCAGAGGCAGCTGAAAGATGCAGTCATTGGCTATGGATAAAATGCACAGACCTATGCTGTACCACCAAATAATAAGAGACTACTTCGAACACCAAGGGAGTATAAACATTAGTGAATGGTAGGCATGCAGCAGACAATTGAGGGCTGAGGACTGATCACACTATGGGTGGACCCACAACAAGTGATCGTCTAATGATTACTTAGTTATTGTATATAAGGTAGATTCTTTCAGGAGGGTGATGGGTTAGTCATTGACATCAAGGGTGTGAACCCTTAGCAACTGTCAAAAATCAAGATATTCTCAGTTGCATACCCTTCACTTGTCTGTGCAAAAGTTTTAGGCAGATGTGAGGAAATGTTTTAAAATAAGAATTCTTTAAAATAAATAGTTTTATTGATTATTTTTATCAATTTACAAAATACAAAATGAGCAAATCTGCTAAACAAAACAAGCAGTATTTGGTGTGACTTCCCTTCAAACAAGCATAAATTCTTACACATGCACACTTTTAACACCTGCACAAAGTCAGGGATTTTGTAGGATCAGTGTCAACTGTATGCTTAACCAGTGCTTAACTGTATGCTTAAGCAGATACTAATGATCATCAATTTCATACGTAGGTCAAAAACTGAAAGCAGCTGTATAGGAGGCTAAAATCTGGGAGAGAAAACAGCCAAATTTGTGACTAAGGTGAAACTGTGGAACTTTCCACACAAGGTAGTTATAGTACCTATAGTATAGTTATAGTAGTTATACTACATCAGCAAGGTCTCACCCAGGCAAAGATTTCAATTCAATTAAATTTTATTTGTATTATTTGCTTTTAACAATGAACATTGTCTCAAAGCAGCTTTACAGAACACAAGAAACAAAAACCATGCAAACAGTCCAAGATGTTAGACAAAATTATCCCTAGTGAGCAAGCCTGAGGCGACTGTGGCAAGGAAAAACTCCCTTAGATGGTATGAGGAAGAAACCTTGAGAGGAACCAGACTCAAAGGGGAACCCATCCTCATTTGGGTGACACCAGAGAGTGTGATATGAAGAATGTCCTTTCTGAATTTTTATATAGTCAATTGTGTGATGCAGATACAGCATATGTAGAATGTTATGTGTATATTAATTAGGAGGTTGTCGTCCTCAAAGTCTACATAGGGTTGGCAGCGTTGCTTTGAATATACCAATCCTCATGAAGCAGAACCCAGATAGAGCTGGTCCATCACTGCATGTCTCAGGGTCACCTCTGTCTACTGGAGCTGGCACAATCTCTATATGCCTCAGGATGGGTAGAAGAAGGAAAACAAGTGGAAAGGAATTAGCATAGCTGCTGTTCATAATATTAGCAGACGCTAGATGATATTCTTATATTTAATCAGATGTAATGGAATACAAGGTTATGGAATGTATTAAGTTTATGCCTGGCTAAAGAGATATGTCTTTAGTCTACGTTTGAACTGGGAGACTGTGTCTGAACCCTGAAAACTGTCAGAAAGGCAAAAAGTCCCAGAATATCAAAGTCTACAAAAGGGTAGAACACGCTTTTCTTTAAAAAGAAAAAAAGAAAAGAAAAGGGGGCTCTGCCCCCTTTTGTAGACTTTGATATTCTGGGCCCCTCCTTGAACCATTACCTTATTGTAGTGGAAGGGGTTTGAGTACCCGAATGAACCTAGGAGCCATGTTGTTGGGGGCCTAGTGCTCCTGGTAGGGTCTCCCAAGGCACGGGTTCTAGGGGTTCTAGGTGACGGGTTCTAGGTGACGGGTCAGACTAAGTGCGGTTCAAACCCCCTTATGATTAAAAACATATCAAGGACCGTTACATCGCCCGGATTGGCGTCACCGTGGCCCCACCCTGGAGCCAGGCCTGGGGTTGGGGCATGCAGGCAAGCGCCTGGTGGCTGAGTCTTTGCCTGCGGGACCCAGCCAGGCACAGCCCAAAGAAGTGTCATAGGCCCACCTTCCCAAAGGCCCACCACCCGCAGGAAGGAGCATAAGGGTCTGGTCAATATGTTTTACAGAGGAGGATGTCAGACAGACTTGGCAGACGCAAACATATTGTGAGGGTCTGTTGGGAATGTTTTGCTTATCCCTCTGCAAGGGGGGTCTTCAACTCCCACCTCCGGGAAAGTTTCAACCAGTTCCTGAGGGAGGTTGGGGACATTGAGTAAGAACTCTGGCGGCTGCATTCTGGACTAACTGTAGCTTGTTTATTGAAGATGCAGGACCACCACCTAGTAATGCATTACAATAGTCCAGTCTGGAGGTTATGCATAAAGTAGCTTTTCTGCATCAGATATAGATAAAATGTTCTGAAGCTTGGCAATGTTTCTAAGGTGAAAAAAGGCTGTTTTAGTAATATTGGAAATATTACGCCCAGGTCTTTCACTGTTGAGCTAGTAGTAATAGTACATCCATCTAAATGCAAGTTGAATTGTGAAAGCTTTTGTGTACTGGTTTTCAGTACACAATCAGTAATATCTCTGTCTTAACAGGATTTAGTAATAGAAAATTATCAGTCAATATTTTATATCTTTAACATACTCAGTTAATCTAGATATTTTAGATATTTCATTTGGTTTTGATTAGATGTATAATTGGGTATCATCAGCATAACAATGGAAACTAATCCCATGTTTTCTAATGCTGTTACCCAAGGGAAGCATGTATATTGAGAACAGCAGAGGTGCTAAAACTGATCCTTGTGGGACCCCGTATTTTACTGTCATTACACTGGACAGTTCTCCATTTAAATCTACAAAATTGTATCGATCAGACAGGTAGGATCTAAACCATTTTAATGCCTGTCCCTGAATACCTATGTGATTTTGTAAGCAATCTAGGAGAATTTTGCGAGCTATCGTGTCAGATGCCGCACTAAGATCAAGTAAGACTAAAATTGAGATGCAGCCTTGGTCCAAAGCTAAAAACAATTCATTTATGATTTTTACTAGTGCAGTTTCTGTGCTATGATGGGGCCTGAAACCTGACTGAAATTCTTCAAGGATATGTAATTTGATAATTCATTAGGATCTAGTTTAGTTTTTTTTAAGAAGAGGCTTAATAACTGCTAACTTGAAAGGTTTTGGGACATGACCTAAATATAACAAGGAATTAATAATGTTGAGAAGTGGCTTTCCAGCTGTATGTATCACTTCTTCCATCAATCTAGTTGGAATTGGAGCTAACAAACACATTGTTGAATTAGCCATGGTGATAAGTTTATAAAGCTCTTGCTGTCCTATACATGTAAAGCACTGTAGCTCTATATGTCAAGCTTTAGGCTGGACTATATCACAACATGCTGTCAAAGGTTGAACATCCATTATTTTGTTCCTGATACTATCAATATTTTCAGTGAAGAAAGTCCTCATTACTAAACTGTGATGGAATATTCTCTTCAGATATCTGATGTTTTCTTAGTCTAGCCACTGTGCTAAACAAGAATCTGGGATTGCTTTGGTTAGGCTCTCTATAGCTGGACATACTGTCTTTATATATGCGATTCTAAAACTTCTAATTTAGTTTTTCTCCAATTTCACTCAAGGTTACAGGTTGCTTTCTTGAGGGCGTGAGTATGACTATTATACCATGGTGCAGGTGTTTTATCTCTGACCTTTTTTAATCGGATGGGGGCAACAGTGTCTAGTGTGCTGGTGAAAATAGTGCCTATGCTGTTAGTTACTTCATCTAAATCATCTGCATTTAAGGGTCTAGTAAGAATTTGAGACAGATCCGGCAGATTATTTGTGAATTTGTATTTAGTGGTCAGAATAATATTTCTACCAAATTGATAACATGGAGAGACAATGCTAATATGTTCTACAAGTAGAGTGTACACTAATAGATGATGGTCTGTGATATCACTTTGAAGTAGAATATCTATATCAGTGACATCTATTCCATGTCTTATAATTAAATCTAGCTAATGATTAAAATGATGAGTTGGTCTAGTAATGTTTTGTTTAACCCCAAAGGAATTTAGTAAATCCATAAATGCGAGTCCTAAAGCATCATTAGCATTGTATACATGAATGTTAAAGTCTCCTACAATCAACACTATGTCAAAATTAATCAATAGGTCTGAGAGTAAATGTGCAAAATCTTTAAAAAAAATCACTGTAGGGCCGGGGGTCTATACATGGTGGACAGAGCAAGATATAGTAGGGATTTTTATGTATGTCAGTGATTGCAACATTAAGGACAAGCACTTTGAGTTACATAAAGTGCAAAGTGTGCTACAGGTGCAAAAAGTGCAAAGACAAGACAGTGAAAAAACAGGAAGAACAAAAACAACACAAGACAGGACACATAGCACCGATAAAAAACCATGTGCAATGAACAAAATGAAATGTGATGTGCAAACTTGAAAAACTCTAAAACCAGGTATGTAATTACATATATGTTTACAAACATATACATAGCAGCATAACGATGTGGATTGTGCAAAATTGCAGTAGCATTGAAGTAGTACAAATATACTTATACAAATATATTATTAAACATTAAAGCTGTTACGGTACAGAAGGCATGGAGACAGAGATTCACAGTTCGTTAGTTTATTGAACCCAGCAGCAGAGAGAAACTGTCGGAGTTGAATGATGTGGAGAAGAATGGAGATGGAGGATAGGAGATAGTAATACTGCCCTTGGATGTATTCTGTGGAGGAGCTGGATGTGATGACAGGAACAGGAACAGAAGTACGGGTAGAAGAGGAACACACACACACACACAGGGAGACACGGGATGCGGAGAAACACTAAACACTGGAGTGGAGGATATGTCTCAGCTTACAGAGTGAGTCCTTTAGTCTTAAATGAGACCGGACGGTGAGTGGTGTGTATGAGTGTCCTTTTATGTGGGAGGTGATTGAGATGGTGATTGAGATGGTGATAGCGTGCAGGTGTGTGTGGTTAGAATTCGGGTGAGTGAGTGCGCTGTGATTGGTTATCATTGGAGCCTGGCGTGTCTGTGACAGTACCCCCCTCCCTACAGCCCGCTGGCCCCGACGTCATGGCGGTCTACCTCTTCCACGAGGGGCAGATCTGTTGGGGTGCGCCGCGTGGAAGGTTTCCAGAAGGTTGGGGTCGAGGATGTCATCACGAGGAACCCATGAGCATTCCTCCAGGCCATAGCCCTCCCATTCCACTAGATACTCGAGTTGACCGCCACGGCGCCGGGAGTCCAGGATCTCTTTCACCCCGTAGGCGGTTCCGTCGTCCAGTAGGAGTGGGAGGGGGGGTTCAGCTGCTTCGTCGCCAGGCTCTGTGGAGGGAAAAACAGAGGGATGGTGAGGTTTAAGGAGTGACACATGAAATGTGAGGTGAAGGTGGTACCCTGGTGGTAGTTGGAGCTTGTACGTGACTGGGTTGATCTGCTTCAGAATGGTGAACAGACCAATGAACCTGGGGCTCAGCTTACTGCAGAGTAGATGTAGACAGATGTCCTTGGTCAACAGCCAGACCTTCTGCCCCGGTTGATAGGCAGGTGCGTCGGACCGCTGTCCATCTACGGCGACGCAGGGCACATTGCAGCTGATGGTGCATTGAGTCCCAGACTCTCTCGCCCTTGCGGAACCAGTGATCAACCTCCTGTACGTCCGACGGCTCTCCTGACCAGGGAAATAGTGGTGGTTGGTAGCCGAGTACGCACTGGAAGGGAGTCAGGCCGGTGGAAGGTTGACGTAGGGAATTCTGTGCATACTCGGCCCAACCCAGGTACTGGCTCCACGAGTCCTGGTGGCCGTGACAGAAGGTACGGAGGTAGCGGCTGATCTCCTGGATCTTTCTTTCCATCTGCCCGTTAGTTTGAGGGTGGTACCCAGACGACAGATTGACAGCCACACCCAGGCATGTGAAGAACGCCTTCCAAACTCTGGATATGAACTGAGGACCTCGGTTCAGAAACGATGTCCTCTGGGATGCCGAAGTAACGGAAGACGTGGTTAAAAATTAGTTCTGCTGCCTCCATAGCCGTGGGTGGCCCCTTCAACGGCAGCAGGCGGCACGACTTGGAGAATCTGTCGACTACCACGAATATGCAGGTGTGACTCCTGGAAGTCGGAAGAGCAGTGATGAAGTCGACCCCCAGGTGTGACCATGGGCGGCTGGGAACGGGCAGAGGAAGGAGCTTTCCCGATGGTAGATGGCATGGGTCCTTAAACATAGCGCACTCTTCACACCCCTGCACGTACCTTCTGATGTCCGCTGCCATGTTGGGCCACCAGAAGCAATCTTTCAGCAGCGAGAGAGTTTTGTCCCTGGGTGACCAGTGCCAAGTGAGGTGTGGGCGGAGTGAATGAGAGAGGTGCGTCATGCTCTAGTGATGTACTGCAATCCAGGTGGGCAACCTGGCGGAGCGGTGGTGGAGGCATTGGCTGGCGGAAGGGTTTCCTCCGACCAGGTGATGGGGCTGACAATCACTTGCTCTGGGAGGATAGGTTCAGGTGTCTCTGGGTTCTCTTCTGGGGCAAACATTCGGGAAAGGGCGTCCGCCCTGGTGTTCTTAGATCTGGGCCGATACGAGATGGTAAAATCAAACCGGGTGAAGAAGAGGGCCCAGCGAGCTTGTCGAGGGTTGAGCCTCTTGGCGGCTCGAAGGTATTCCAAGTTCTTATTGTCGGTGAGAACTAGGAACGGATGTTTGGCTCCTTCCAGCCAGTGCCTCCACTCCTCGAGGGCTAGCTTGACTGCCAACAGTTCCCGATTACCGATGTCGTAGTTTCTCTCCACCGGGTTGAGCTTACGGGAGAAGAAGGCGCATGGATGGAGGTGGCTCGGATTCCCCTGCTGCTGAGATAGGACCACTCCTACTCCTGTCGTGGATGCATCCACCTCCACGATGAAAGGTTTGTCGGGGTCAGGGTGGACCAGGAGAGGAGCGGCGGTGAAAGCCTTTTTGAGGGTGTTATACGCTTCTTCTGCAGCTGGAGACCAAGCTAGTGATTTGGGTTTGTCTCGGAGCAGGCTGGTTAGAGGGTTGGCGATGCAGCTGTAATTCTGAACAAACCGCCTGTAGAAATTCGCGAACCCGAGGAACCGTTGGAGCTCCTTTACAGTAGTGGGTGTAGGCCAGTTCCTGATGGCAGTTACCTTCCCCTCGTCCATCTGGATGTCACTACTGTCGATCTTGTATCTAAGGAACTGCACTGAGGGTTGGTGGAAAGAACACTTCTCAGCTTTGAGAAATAGCTGGAACTCCCTCAGGCGTGTCAGGACCTCCGCCACGTGGTGGCAGTGTTCGGCCAAGTTCCGGGAGTAGATCAGGATGTCGTCGATGTAGACCAGGACGAACCTGTGGAGAAACTCCCGGAGAACCTCATGGATAAAGTCCTGGAACACGGAGGGGGCATTGGTGAGACCGTAGGGCATAACCAGGTACTCATAGTGACCTGTGGCTGTAACGAAGGCGGTCTTCCACTCGTCCCCCTCGTGTATCCGGATGAGGTTGTACGCACTGTGGAGGTCCAACTTGGTGAAGATAGTGGCACCACAGAGGTGTTCCAGGGCCGCTAGGACGAGAGGAAGTGGGTATTGGAATTTCACGGTAATCTGGTTGAGAGCGCGGTAATCTATGCATAGCCGTAGGCCTCCATCCTTCTTGGCCACGAAGAAGAAGCTAGAAGCAGCAGGGGAAGTGGATGGACGGATGTACCCTTGAGCCAGGGCCTCCTTGATATACTCCTCCATGGCCTTCTCCTCCAGGATGGACAGGGGATAGATCCTTCCCCTGGGCACTGGTTCACCCAGAAGCAGATCAATGGTACAGTTCCATGGCCGGTGTGGAGGCAGCTTAGACGCTCTCTTGGGGCAGAAGATGTCACTGAAGGGGGCGTAACAGGTTGGGATCTCCAGGGGTCGGTCCACGAATGGGCTTTCAATGGAGGTGGCCTGGACGTGGAGAGGAGTCAGGATCGGGGATTGTAGAACAGGCAGTTCAGGAAAACAACCAGGGAAACAGGTGTCACCCCACTTCAGGACTTCGCCGGTCTTCCAAGAGAGGATAGGGTTGTGCTGCTCCAACCACGGGCGCCCTAGGATGATGTCAGTCATGGATTCCTCCAGAACCAGTAAGGTGATCTCCTCCACATGAAGCACGCTGACCTGAAGCAGTACAGGACTGGCGCTTCGGCTGACTTGCCGGCGACTTCTGGTGATAGACTGAATCTGGTACGGGGTCGACGTGGCCTTGGTCCGGAGCCTGAGCTGGCGTCAGAAGGTGCCCGAGATGAAGTTGCCCACTGACCCAGAATCGAGGAGGGTGACCACTGAAACAGAGGTGTGAGTGGTAATAAGTGTTCCATGCTGTTGGTCCAGTCTTCTGTTACGGTACAGAAGGCATGGAGACAGAGATTCACAGTTCGTTAGTTTATTGAACCCAGCAGCAGAGAGAAACTGTCGGACTTGAATGATGTGGAGAAGAATGGAGATGGAGGATAGGAGATAGTAATACTGCCCTTGGATGTATTCCGTGGAAGATCTGAATGTGATGACAGGAACGGGAACAGAGCTGGAGGTAGAAGACGAACACACACACACAGGGAGACACGGGATGCGGAGAAACACTAAACACTGGAGCGGAGAATACGTCTCGGCTTACAGAGTGAGTCCTTCAGTCTTAAACGAGACCAGACGGTGAGTGGTGTGTGTGAGTGTCCTTTTATGTGGGAGGTGGTTGAGATGGTGATTGAGATGGTGATAGTGTGCAGGTGTGTGTGGTAAGCCTTTATTTACACCTTTATTAGAAGTAAACCTTTATTTTGAGTCTGTTCACACAGGTGAGTGTGAGTGTGTGTGTGTGTGTGTGTGTGTGTGTGTGTGAGAGAGAGAGTTGGTATAGTTCAGTTCTGAGTGTTGAGGAGCCTGATGGCTTGAGGGAAGATACTGTTACACAGTCTGGTTGCGAGGGCTCGAATGCTTTGGTACCTCTTTCCAGACAGCAGGAGGGTGAAGAGTGTGTGTGAGGGGTGTGTGGGGTCGTCCACAATTCTGTTGGCTGTGCGGATGCAGCGTGTGGTGTACATGTCCATGATAGAGGGGAGAGAGACTCCAATGATCTTTCAGCTGTCCTCACTATCCACTGCAGGGTCTTGCGATCCGAGACGGTGCAGTTCCCAAACCAGGCAGTGATGCAGCTGCTCAGGATGCTCTCGATTGTCTGTCTGTAGAACATGGTCAGGATGGTTGAGGGAGATGGGCTTTCCTCAGCCTCTGCAGGAAGTAGAGACGCTGCTGGGCTTTCTTCCTGATGGAGCTGGTGTTCAGTGACCAGGTGAAGTTCTCCACCAGATGTACATTAAGGGATTTGTGTTCTTGACAATCTCCACAGAGGATCCGTCGATGAACAGTGGAGAATGGCCACTCTGTTCTCTCCTAAAGTCAACAACCATCTTTTTAGTCTTGTCGATGTTCAGAGACAGGTTGTTGTCTTTACACCAGGCTGTTAGCTGTTGCACCTCCTCTCTGTATGCTGACTCATCATTCTTGCTGATGAGACCCACCACAATCGTGTCATCAGCAAACTTGATGATGTGGTTTGAATTGTGCATATCTGCACAGTCGTGAGTCAGCAGAGTGAACAGCAGTGGGCTGAGCACATAGCCCTGAGGAGCTCCAGTGCTCAGTGGGGTGGTGCTGGAGATGCTGTTCCCGATCCCGATTGACTGAGGTCTCCCAGTCAGGAAGTTCAAGATCCAGTTGCAGAGGGAGGTGTTCAGGCCCAACAGGCTCAGTTTCTCAATCAGGTGCTGAGGGATGATTGTGTTGAATGCTGAACTGAAGTCTATGAACAGCATTCGAACGTATAAGTCCTTATTGTCCAGGTGGGTGAGGGCCAGATGGAGGGTTGTGGTCATGGCAACAACGAATCTGATGTTGAGAAGCCCAAACTTTAGAAATTGTTTTTGTTTACTTATTTGGCCTTTTACCGGTTTACTGGTGATTAGATTATTTCGAAAACTTTTAACAAGTTTTTTCTTTGATCAGACTATTCGGGGAACAGATACAGTTTCTATAAGAGGAGCTATGTGTGCACTTGTATCAGTCTGGTGAGTTGAACAGTAGCTACTATAATTGTGATCTGAGGTGTGACTTACCAGTCAGATGGTGCGTAGCGTCCTGGAAATGCTCCAACTCTGCTTGGGTGCAGGCCATCAATACAGTAGAACCTAGGATGCTCCCAGAAAATATTCCAGTTATCAACAAAGGGTAATTTCTGGTCTTGACACCATGACTGTAACCATTCATAAAAAGCAAATAGTCTACTGAACCTCTCGATTACTTGCTGGAACACGGGAAGCGGTCCTGACACGATGATCCTCATCATAGGCGATGCGTGCATACCTTCTCAGCCAGGCTCCTGAAGTCCTTCTTCAGGATCTCCGTCTGCCTCAGCCTGGTGTCATTCATGCCAGCATGGAGGACCACAGCTCCAAAGATCTTATTCATGGAATAAGGAAAGGAAAACAAGGAAAACAGCGAGTGTGCACCTTACCTTTAACCACAGTAGCACAGTCGTGCCGGAAGATGGAGTCTTCGATGATCACCTTGTCACATTCCGTCTCGCGAAGGGGAGCGAAGCGGTTCCGGTTCGAGATCTCGACCTGGGACAGGTGAGCGTCAGCCCGGGACAATTCCAGCAAGGCTTTCCACTGTCGCAACTGGGGCTGCTTCACCTGTAGGTTGCAGATCTGCTTCTCCAAGGCCTCCAGCTCCAAATCTACCGAGTGCAGCTTGAATGTATCCTCACCTGCACTCAAAGGCAGACACACAATTGACATAGTGTTTAAGAGCAGTAGTACAACAGAGATAACTGGTGTGAAAAACAAACAAAAAGGCTAACAGGCTAGCGATGCTAATGTGCTAACCGACTAGAAGCAGGTGTTCTGGAAAACAAATAAAATTAGTGATATAAAAAGCTTTTGGAATGAGAATATTATAAGATACTATAAGATTATAAGATACTACTATAGATACTATGAAAAGTTATAATATAGGACTGGATTAAGATAAAAATCGAGAAATTTTAGGTCAGCTTGTCGGAGCTCAGCAATTATGGGGCAATTTCAAAGATTTCAAAGCAGACTGTGGTTTCAAAATGTGCTGTTCAAGCTATTTTGAAGAAGCACAAAGAAACAGGCAATGTTGAGGACTGTAGACACAATGGTCAGGCAAGGAAACTTGATGCAGGAGATAAAAGGCACATCATGCTTACTTCAGAAAATGTCCAGCAGTTCCCTCAGCAAAGAACTGGCGGAAACCAGTGAAACCCAGGTACACCCATCTGGCCAGAAGTGGTCTTCATGAAAGAATTATGGCCAAAAAGCCATAAGTCTGATGTGGAAACAAAGCTAAGCGACTTAACTATGCACTAAAACATAGGAACTGGGGTGCAGAAAAATAGCAGCAGATGCTTAGGACTGATGAGTCAAAATTTGAAATATTTGGCTTTTGCAGGAGGCAGTTTATTCGCTGAAGGGTTGGAGAGCTGTACAATAACGAGTGTCTGCAGGAAATAGTGCAGCATGATGACATTCTTTGCAAGTTTTGGTCAGGATTAATGTTAATATAAAAAAATGAATATAATTAATTATATTTCTCCTCAATCCTGAGAAATATAAGAAGATACTTATCCATAATGTAATACCATCATTGAGCCATCTGATTGGCCCCAAATTTATGCAGAAGAACAATGATCCCAAACACACACACACACACACACACACATATATATATATATATATATATATATATATATATATATATATATATATATATATATATATATATATATTTACCGATCAGCCATAAAATTATGACCGGTGAATTGAATAACGCTGATGAACTCCTCATCATGGCACCTGTTGGTGGGTGGGATATATTAGCTAGCAAGTGTACATTTTGTCCTCAAAGTTGATGTGTTAGAAGCAGAAAAAATGGGCAAGCATAAGGATTTGAGCAAGTTTGACAAGGGCCAAGTTGTGATGGCTAGACAACTGGATCAGAGCAACTCCAAAACTGCAGCTCTTTTGGGGTGTTCCCGGTCTGACATGGCAAAGGTGAGTAAGAGTAGATCATCAGTAAATGTCCCTCCATGCTGTGGAAGGGAAATTGTAAAAAGAATTTTCAAATAATGACACTGTTTTAATGAACCAGCTAGTATCAGAGCTGACTAAACTGAATGGCGCTTCGATAAAGGAAAACACTGTGGTTCTGATTCAGGATTCGATCAAAACCCTTCAAGCATCAATAAATGCATTAGGGTAGATGTTGGCAGGTTTCCGGTCTCGTTTGTGTGCAGCAGAGAAATTAATGAGCAATAACTTCACCGCATTGGCTGCAGCCGAAACAACCACCAAAACTGTAAAAGCAGAATGCGGCACTCTTAGACCAAATTGATGAGTTGAAGAATCAGTTCCGGAGATCAAATCTAAGAATTTTATATGTATCAGAATACAGTGAGAAAGGCCAACCAACAGTTAAATTTGTGTCAAAGGTGCTAATGGAGGTCATGGGCAAAGAAGTATTTGAAACACTTCCCGAACTAGAATGAACAAACTGATCCTTAGGCCCTAAACCACAGGAAGGCCACCCTCCTCGCCCACTGATTGTGTGTTTCCAAGAGGAAGAAAAGGTGTTAACATGTGCCAGACAACATGAGCCATAATACAACAGTTCCACTTTGAGGTTTTATCCAGATATCTCTACCATGAAAAGCATGATGCTTTTAAAAAGGTCAACCAACTGCTGTACCAGAAGGGTGTATGATTCCAGCTGTATCATCCAGCACAACTATGAGCATTTAATTTGTGATGAGTATAAAACTTTGTTCTTTTAAAAGGCCTTATGAAGCCAAGCAGTTTTTCGACTGGTGCGTTGATACACTTAAATAACTGTTGATATGGCATGCTGTGAATTTCAGTAGAGTCATAGAGTCACCACTAGGCAGGCCTGGGATTTTGCGATAACTTATGTGCACCTTTGACATTATGGCTGTTTATATGTTTTTTTTGTTTTTTTTTGCATTATCTATTACAATAGTCAGTATTACCATTATTACAGTTTATAATGCTTCAAGTATATTGCTCACCTTTTTTAATATTCTATTTGAAGTGTTTTGAGCAACATAACTGCGATAGAACTTAACAAACGTTATGTGTGTTCAGTAGTATTGATGAGTAAATAACATTGACTGGCTTCTAAATGATGACTTGCATTCAGAGCTGAGCAGACTAAGGTAGTGCAGAGTCTGTTAATGGTACTCATGTACTGCTTATACACTTTATCATTATTAGGTACATCTATTGCAACATGCTTATACCTTATCTTGATGTGTTGTTTTATTTTTTATTTGTTAAATTATGTCAAGGGGCCTAGGGAGTCATAATGTAAGGACATTGATTTGGAACACCTGGAGATAATGACACTAATAAATAAGAAAACATACCCTTCCCTCCTTTAAGTAAATTAGTATATATACTATATTAATCAGTTATTATTTTATTTGCTTAACTTTATTTTTCTTTCTTTCTATGTTTCTATGTTACTTAATTGTGTAAAGTTATTACAGTGGGGCAAAAAAGTATTTAGTCAGCCACCAATTGTGCAAGTTCTCCCATTTAAAAAGATGAGAGAGGCCTGTAATTTTCATCATAGGTACACTTCAACTATGAGAGACAGAATGAGAAAAAAAAATACAGAAAATCACATTGTCTGATTTTTAAAGAATTTATTTGCAAGTTACCCACTGTAATAACTTTACACAATTAAGTAACATAGAAACATAGAAAGAAAGAAAAATAAAGTTAAGCAAATAAAATAATAACTGATTAATATAGTATATATACTAATTTACTTAAAGGAGGGAAGGGTATGTTTTCTTATTTATTAGTGTCATTATCTCCAGGTGTTCCAAATCAATGTCCTTACATTATGACTTATGGGGACCACTAGAAGAAAAAGAGGAACAGTAATATATATATATATATATATATATATATATATTCATTCATTGTCTATCGATCTATACTCGGGGCACGGGGAGCCTGTGCCTATCTCAGGCATCATTGGGCATTAAGGCAGGATACACCCTGGAAGGAATGCCAACCCATCGCAGGGCACACACACTCACTCATTCTGTTACGGGTGGCAGGGCTGTGGTTGAATCACTAGGGGGCTCTCAGTAGGGGTTTGTCCTGTCATGTCTGTTCATGTTTATGTTTCTGGCCATGTGTGTGTTTAAGTCCCGCCCTAGCCTAATGTGTTCCTACCCCTGCGCACCTGTCCCCAATGTGTCATGATTGTTTCCTGATTATGTTCTCTATTTATAGTCCTGTCTTTGTCTTCATTAGTTGCTAGTCCTCGTTCGTGTATAGGCCGATGTAGTGTCGTGATTTTTGTTCCATGTTCATGTTTCATGTTTTATGTTTCATGTTAAATAAACCCCATGTCCATGTTAAGCTTCGCGTTGGGTCTGTTATATCCTGCCGGACACTACCGGCCGTAACACATTCACTCACGCAATCACACACTACGGACAATTTTAGAGATGCCAATCAACCTACAATGCATGTCTTTGGACTGGGGGAGGAAACCGGAGTACCTGGAGGAAACCCCCAAGGCCCGGGGAGAACATGCAAACTCCACACACACATGGCAAAGGCGGGAATCGAACCCCCAACCCTGGAGGTGTGAGGCTATATATATATATATATATATATATATATATATATATATATATATATATATATATATATATATATATATATATATATATGATAACAGAAGTTTCTCTTTGCCAAACACACAGAAATGTACACTTAGCTATGTAACTAATTTTTGAACTGTATTATTAAAGAAAAAAAAATACCAAAGGCACAGTTGATTCTTTCAGGGGTCCAATGTTCAGAGGGGTCATGTACATGAATGAATGTGTGTGATTCCTTTGGGTAGCTCCATTCATGGTATATTCCTGCCCTATATCCAGGTTTTGAACCCTCCCCTATGCTTACCAGCATAACCAAGTGAAAGAAGTTGTTTTTCAGTAATTCATAACACCTGAGAATGTTAGAATACTTATAATATGAAGAAGAAAGATTAAGAAATCTATATAAATACAGAAGAAAAATAAAATAACAATTATAGTAATTTCACAAACAAACAATTGCACTCGGTTATTGCACATCTTAAATTGTTATTGCACTGTTATTTGCACAGAATTTTAATTATTGTAACTGCACAGTTTTAAAAAAAAATATCACACGCAACAATGTGTATTATGATAACAGGTTATTTCACCGTTATAACAGTATAAAAATCATCATAAAAAATACTAACAATGTGTACTATGACAACTGGTTCCCTGAGAGCAGCTCTGATTGTAAAGTCTAATAGCAGTAGGGAGAAAAGACATTCTGTATCGCTTCTTCAGACATTTAGGATGTAACAGTCTGTCACTGAAAGAACTGCTCAGAGATGTAACTGTGTCATACAGAGGGTGTGAGTCGTTCTCCAGCAAGGATGATAGCGTAGCTCTTTTCTACCACCTCCTGTATTGTGTCCAGGGGCATCCCCACGACTGAGTTGGCTTTTCTGTTTAGCTTGTCCATTCTCTTCTTGTTTGCAGTAGAGATACTGCTGCATCAGCAGACCACTCCATAGAAGATGCCTGAGGCCACCACAGAGTCAAAAAAGGTCTTCAGTAGTGCTCCCTGCACTCCAAAAGACCTTAATCTCCTCAGCAGAAAGAGTCTGCTCTGTCCTTTCCTGTAGATTGCGTTCGCATTATCTGTCCAGTCCAGTTTGTTGTTCAGATGAACACCCAGGTATTTATAGGAATCCACTCTCTCAATGTCCTTTCCCTGAATATTCACTGGTGGTAGTAAAGGGTGTTTGTGCCTGTGGAAATCCACCACCAACTCTTTGGTTTTTTCCCCCATTTATCTGGAGGCAGATCTGTTGGCACCAGCTCAGAAAGTCCTGGATCAGTTCTCTGTACTCCCTGTCATCGTCATCTGTGATCAGGCCAATGATGGCAGAGTGGTCAGAGAACTTCTGCAGGTAACAGGATGCTGAGCTGAACATGAAGTCTACAGTGTAGACAGTGAAGAGGTTTGTGAGATAATCCAGTATTCAAGTAGACAGATGATGCCACACTCATGTACTCCAGCTTATCCCTCAGAAGCACAGGCTGGATGGTGTTGAAAGCACTAGAGAAGTAAAAAAACATAACTCTCACTGTGCTCCCAGCCTTCTCCAGTTGTGAAAGAGCCCTATTAAGAAGGAAGACGACAGCATCTTCAACACCTCTCCCTGGTTAGTAGGCAAACTGAAGAGGTTGGAGGTGAGTAAGTACCAGTCTCTCCAGCATCTTCATCAGATGTGAGGTCAGTGCTACTGGTCTATAGTCCCCAAAGTCCTTAGGGCGAGATGTCTTTGGTACAGGTACCATGCATGATGTTTTCCACAGCTGTGGCACCTTCCCCAGCTTCAGGCTTAGACCAAACATGTACAACAATATGCCGCACAGTTGATCTGCACAGGTCTTAAGGAGCCTGGAGCTGATGCCATCTGGGCCCGCAGCCTTCCTTGCCCTGATCCTCCTTAGCTCCTTCCTCACCTGGGCTTCAGTGAGGTGCAGTATGTAGAGGGGAGGGTTGGGGGTGGGGGGAATTGGTAGGGGGATAGGTTTGATGTGTTGATGTGTGGACAGATGTATTGTGGGTAGGCTGTGAGCTGAGTGCAGCACAGAGAGGTGGGGCACGAGTACCTTGCTGTGGGAGCAGAGAAGTGGGGTTTCAGCAGCAGGGCAGACTGTTTGGGGACTGGGATGGATAGCTGATCAAATCGATTAAATAATACATTCAGGTCATTCACCCACTTCTGATCACCCTCAGCCTGAGAGCTGGGCTACTTATGATCAGTAATGGTTTTGAGCCCCTTCCACACACCGCTGACATTGTTCTGCTGCAGTTGATTCTCCATCTGCCTCCTGTAGCATGTTTTTCCTTCCCTGATCTTTCTCAGTTCTCTCTGTACAGTTTTCAGCTCCTCCTTATTTCCTGATTTAAAAACCTTCTTTTTCTTTTTAAGGAGAGCCTTTATATCAGGGTTGATCCATGGCTTGTTATTGGGAAAACACCATACAGTCTTGGTGTGTACAGTATTTTCAACACAGAAATTTAGATAATCCATAATACAGTCTGTTAAATTGTCAATATCCTCCCCATGTGGATAGCACAATTCCTCCCACACAGTTGTATCAAAACAGTCTTTCAAAGCCTCACTGGTCTCATCAAGCCATGTCCTCACTGTGCGGGAGACAGTCAGTTGCCTACATACAAGGGGTTTGTAAACAGGCAGGAGATGACCCAGGTTGTGATCCGATCTTCCCAAGGGCAGGAGGGGTGTTGAAGTGTAAGCCTCCTTGGAGTTGGCATGAAATAAGTCCAGTATTTTATTGTCTCTGGTGTGGCATGAAACATACTGGGTGAATGTGGGCAGAGTAGAGGATGGAGGGGCATGATAAAAATCTCCAGAGATAATGAGAAGGGCATTTGGACTCTGTGTCAGCAGTCTGTTAACAATAGAATGCAAAACATTGCAGCAGAGGGGGGAATATGCACAGCTATTGCGATAACATGCGAGAATTCCCTGGGCAGATAGCAGGGTCTCATGCTAATGGCTAACAGCTCAATGTTCTTACAGCAGATCTGCTCTTTAACAGTGATGTGACTAGGTTTACACCATCTATTATTCACAAATACTGCCAGACCTCCTCCCTTTCTTTTACCATTGTTCCATTGTTCTGTCCATGCGCATAAATTGAAATCCGTCCAGAGCTACGGTCGTATCCGGCGTTAGCTTACTTAGCCATGACTATGTAAATAGCATAATGCTACACTCCTGTAATGTACTGTACTCCTGTACTCCTGATGCCGGGTCAGAGCCACTAGCTCATCCATCTTGTTGGGTAGAGATCTCACATTCCCCATGATGATGGACGGTAGGGCTGGTCTGTATTGTCTCCTTTTGGCCTGGCACAGAGCACCAGCTCGGTTTCCCCGTCTTCTCCTCCTCAGCTCGCAGGGAACATCTGGTCTTTCCTGGAGTAACACCACCGTGTTGGGGAATGCTAACAGCTGATCTTTGGTGTAAACAATAGGACCACTGCTGCAAACAGTGTTCCCCGACACGACTGTAAATAAAGTCCAAAAGCGTAGAAAAAGCAAAAAAAAACTTGACAACTTTGATGTCCATAGTGCAGTTCACATTCGCACTCACATACACTCAAAAAGAAAAAAACACAAAGTGCGGAAAAAACAACAACAAAATAGCTAAAAAAAAGGTTCAAAGGTAAGTGGGAGCTGCTGCAACAGGCTGCCACTCGGGTGGCGCCATCTTGTGTCTAACTTAACACTTCAAAATAGTTTCAAGCACAGAACCACATTCACATACCATATGTATCTTTAAAAGTAGTCATTACGTGACTTCAAATCCTATGGACTCAGGAACGTAATGGTTTTAATTATCATGTATTTTACTGGTTCTTGGTAGCTGTACAATTTTGATAGTTTTATTGATCTCAATAATTCCCCAAATGGGCTGTTCCACAGTGCCCTGTGTTACAAGGCTCTTTATATATATCATGGTGTGTACTAGAGTCTGTGACTTATGGGAGAGGGTTATATTCAGTGTGACACAGACTTTGTTTGAGAGTAAAGTTTTAAAAATTTCTAAAAAGTGCTGACTGCCATATAAGTCAGAGATGAGCCATATGTTTTTCCTTTCACCTTAGTTTATTAGTTTAACGACTATCATCTATAATATTTCATCATGCAGCAACACTATAGTCAGCAGTTTACAGCATGATATCTTAACTTTTTAAACTTCTTTTTTCAACCCATTGCAATTTTTTCATGCACCTGTTTTTTTGGAAGGTCAGTAGAAAATGAGATAGGTGCAACATGAGAGTGATATGGGAATCGGCAGCCTATACAAAAACAATGAAAAGAAATGTATTTGATATATGTAAATGTCAATTTGTAATTTTTTTTTATCTCAAAATAATTTGATAAAATAACTGAAAATTCACAGCTGTAGTAAATTTTGTCAAGTAGTAGTCATATTTATTTACTTATTTAAAATAAAAGCATTCTGTTAAAATGGAAATATTTTCATGGTGTTAAGCCTGTGTAAGAAGCGACAACTAATAGCGGTAGTCTAATGGTAGTATTATAAGTGTCACGACTCGCGCTAGAGGTGACCGCGAGAGGGAGCCCTCGCCCGTGTTTTGAAGCCGCTTCCGGTTCACGGGGGGATTTAAAAATGGTGCGCACTTCCTGGCCGGCGCGAAGTAATATTTCATATGTGATTTACTGAGTGCTGGCGTACTGCTATTTCGGATTGGATTATTGTGTATGACCTGGACTGTTTATTGTTGCTGCTTTTGTTTTGCCCCGGATATTTCTATTGTTGGATTATTGATCTCGGACTGTTTTCGGACTTTTGCTTTTGGATTACCCCTTTTTGTACTGTCGCTCGGATTATTGTCTTCCCGGTATCGACCCTCTTTCTGTCCCCGATTTCCCGAACTGTCTGTGTCCCATCGCCAGCTCGGTGTATGGATCCGGCCACTTCCACCTCCGGCGGCCCGCCGCTACAATAAGAATCTGATATACTAGATATTTGTAAATACAGAAAGACAGAAGGCAAATTGAAAAATGTAATGTATACCACCAGTATGCTCTGCCAAATTTAATGGGTTGGCGATGGGTTGGCACTCCGTCCAGGGTATATCCTGCCTTGATGCCCGATGACGCCTGAGCACAGGCTCCCCGTGACCCGAGAATAGATTGAATAAGCGGTAGACAATGAATGAATGAATGAATGTGTGTGAAATTGGATTTAAGGATAACCCTTAATCAGGTTGTTTAAATGGCTGTGCACCATACAATGTACAACATTATAACATGGTCAACATTTGGTCACCAAGTGTATAGCAATCAAATGTTACAGAATTAAGAATCAAAGGATTTTTCTGAATACATCTTTCAGCCAAGAAAATAAGAAGAAAATGGTATGGTATGGTTCAAGTAATGACTCTACATCAGTGTGGAAAAGGCCTGAAAGCCATCACCAGTTACAAGACCCCATCCCCCGGCACTGAGGCCAATCAACAACTGGCTGAAGAACGAGTTCTACTGCAAGTTTGAAAAAACAAAAGCCTGGTCTGACACCTCACACCCGCTCTGACTATCTTACAACACAACCATCAACACCCTACCCCTGCCTCCCCCCTACTGTTCCTCAGCCTGTACTCAAGATCTGTGAAGATGATGTACGCAAAGTCTTCAGCAAACAGAAGACAAGGAAAGCTAAAGGCCCAGATGGTGTCTCTCCAGCCTGCCTCAAAGCCTGTGCTGTCCAGCTATCATCCATCTTCACATTGAACTTCAACAGATCACTGGAGCTGTGCAAAGTCCCTTCCTGCTTCAAAGGCTCCACCACCATCCCTGTACCCAAGAAACCAAAAATCATAGGACTAAATGACTACAGATCCATTGATTTAACATCTGTAGCCATGAAATCATTTGAGAGGCTGGTGTTGGCCTACTTGAAGGACATTACTGGACCCTTGCTGGACCCCCTGCAGTTTGCTTACCGAGCAAACAGGTCTGTGGATGATGCAGTCAACATGGGACTGTACTACATCCTCCAACATCTGCACAAACTAGTGACTTATGTAAGGATCCTGTTTGTGGACTTCTGCTCCACCTTCAACACCATCATCCCAGGTACCCTCCTGAATAAACTGACATAGCTCTCTGTACCCACCTTCATCTGTCAGTGGATCATCAGCTTCCTGACAGACAGGCAGCAGCGAGTGAGGCTGGGAAAACTCATATCCAACACCCACACCATCAGCACTGGAGCTCCTCAGGGCTGTGTTCTCTCCCCACTGCTTTTCTCTTTCTACACAAATGACTGCACCTCTAAACACCCCTCTGTCAAGCTCTTGAAATTTGCAGATGACACTACAGTCATTGGTCTCATCCAGGACAGAGACAAGTCTGCATACAGACAAGAGGTTGAGCAGCTGGCTGTCTGGTGCAGTCACAACAACTTGCAGCTGAACACGCTCGAAACTGTGGAGATGATAGTAGACTTCAGGAGAAACCCCCCTGCTCTCCCCCTAATCACCATCACAGACAGCACTGTGGCTGCAGTGGAGTCATTCAAGTTCCTGGGAACAACCATCTCCCAGGACCTGAAGTGGGACATTCAAATTGACTCCATTGTGAAAAAGTCCCAGCAAAGGCTGTACTTCCTTCGTCAACTAAAAAAGTTCAACCTGCCACAGGTGCAGATGACACAGTTTTACTCAGCTGTTATTGAGTTGGTTCTGTGCTCTTTTATAACTGTTTGGTTTGGGTCAGCCAGCAAATCAGATTTAAGAAGAGTGCAATGGACTGTTAACACAGCAGAAAGGATCATTGGTGTACACCAGCCCAACCATCAGGACTTGTAAAACTCTAGAGTGAAGAAACGGACAGGTAACATCATCACAGACTCCTCTCACCCCGGGCACAAGCTGTTTGCACTTCTCCCTTCAGGAAGATGCTACAGATCTCTGTGCACTAAAACATCTAGATACAAAAAGAGTTTTTTCCCTATGCCATCTCCAGCTTAAACATCTAATACAGGGATCATTACCTGTGTTCTCTAATTCATTTCTGTAATTCATTCTTCAGCTCTAATTACTGCCTCTTTCTCAAGTACTATGTAAATACATAAGCATATCTCGTATTTATACATCTGTGTATAGAGTGTATAATGCACAAATCTGCACATAAATCCTTTGTTCCAGATACACATTATTATTATTTATTGTTAAGCCTCTATTTAAATGTTTACTGTTCTCATGCCAGATATGTACGTAAGTATGTATGTATGTATGTTCTTATGTATGTATGTATATATGTATGTATGTATGTATGTATGTATGTATGTATGTATGTATGTATGTACCAAGAGCACCTTAAAAACCACAACAAATTCCTTGTGTGTCTGCGCACACTTGCAGAATAAAGTTGATCCTGATCTGATTCTGATAAAACTGGCTGACATCAAAAGTACATCTAACATTTTTACAAGTATGGTTTAATAGCTACTGTAAGACACTGTGAGTCCCTATCTGGAAAAGTACAAACTGAAAAAATGAACAGTCAAAATATGTTGTGAGATTTTGCATTAGTTTCATAGAAAGAGACCTGTCATAACCAGTGATGAAATAGGGCCTGAGTTTATGCATGAGCTGGAGTTTTATTTGCAGTTGGAAAACAATCTGTCCTGATTTCTGATTCTGACCCTCCTGCCTATCAACAACAAGAAAACAAATTAAATCAAATAGTAACTTCTTTTTCAAAGGATGTATAGGAATTGTATAGTCAAACACTCCATTTCCCTTCAGAAACTCCATCACCATCTCTTCCTCAGCAGTGTCAAATTTTCCGTTATTATTAATATCTGCCGGGTTAATTTTCAGCACTGTTATTACGGAATAGCCTAAAGCACTAGACACAAATGCTTATTGATTACTTTTACAGTAGGCCTTGCAGCCAGCTGACACAGCCACTCCTAGAGGCCGCAGGCATATAGCGGAGATAATAAGCCACTTTTCTTGTGCTGAAGCAGATTGGATATGCAGTCAGTCACTGTCTAAATGAATCATATTGTAGTCTATCAGTGATTCAGGAATGGATTATCATCTCACCGAAAGAAGAGAAAAGAGAAAGGAGGAGAGAAAGAACAGCATAAGTAACATTTTGTCTCCACTGACCCAAAACATACTAGACCATGCCTATTCCAAAATGATATTGGTACAAAAAAGTAAGGAAAAAAAAAACTTATAATGGATGCCTTCATCTATCAAACATTCTGTCACTCCACTGTCAAAAGCGCCATGTATTCATTCACTCAGTGTCAAAGCTGACATCCTTTTATGACAGGCATACACACTACTACACCATATTGAGTCCAAATATTTTAGCCTCTTAACTGGGTCATTTGAATGGTTTTATTCATTCCTATATATGAATGATTGGAGAAATAAGAGCTCTTCCAGAGAGGTGTGCTCCATGATCAAAATAAGTAAATAATATCCATGTTTAATTTAAGTAAGTAATATGTTTTACAATTCTTATATCTTATTTTTGCACATTGAACTGTATAGTGTAATATACAGAATGTATACTGGTTGGCACTATTTTGTATATTTTGTTTATCTGTCCTGTAGTGTTTTGTTTTCTATTGTCTGTTTGCACTGTCTTTTTGTCTTGCACTGTTTGCACTAGGTTGCACACATTACACTTTATGTGGCTAGTACAACTTAATTTTAGTCCTTAGCTCTGTATTGTTTTATGTAGCTTTATGTTGTTTTATATAACAACATGGTCCTGGAACAATGTTGTTTCATTTCACTATGTACTGCATCAGCTAAATATGGTTGAAATGACAATAAAAGCTTCTTGACTTGACTTGACTTGATCTGATCATGCTCTAATTTAAAGGTAATCTGTTAAGGAATAATGGGGATATGAAAAGGAACTCTAAAAGCACTGTCTTTCTTTTTATAATAAAAGTAGGAGATGAGCCAAACAATATTTGTGCAGGTGTTTCAAACATTCCATTATAAGTTGACTAATATTTTGGAGAGAATTTGCAGTGCTTAAAAGATCCGCTAATGTAACACCCTGACTTTCTGTCAGTGTAAATTTGGGTTCACTGGAATATTTATTTATTAACCAGTTTGAGCAGCAGATCACTAATGCAAATCTTGACACCTTGATGAGTATAAAATCCAAATCCAAATCATGTGATGTTTCCTTTGCAGTCACTAGATCTTAACCCAAGTTTTAAGGGAAGCATCTAAGGAATACCCAATTTATTTGGGAAAAGTAATCACATGTATGTGTATGTCTGTATGCATGCTAGTCTTTTGTCTTTTTCTAATCTCTTTTTTTAAGTAATCCAATTAATTTAGTTTGCAAGCAGCAAGAGAGAAACACAAAAATCATTCGGAAAAGTTTATTATAAGAAACAGCATAAAATCAGTTCAAATTCAGGTTGGAAAACTATAAATAACTTTACTTAAAATACAATTTTTAGATTTTTATTGCTAAACTTTGTCACATTGTTTTACTAATTTCATATAATATATTCACTCTATATTCACTCACACAGTACCTAATGTATTAGAATAATAGACAGAATCACAGAAACCGTTTTAAAAATCAGCATACTCCAACATCACCCTCACACATTCTCAGATAATAAATGTACTTATAAAGAAATAACTAAGAGCTGAGGTCGACCTGAAGCAGGTAAACAAGCTTCAACTTCCAAGATTTCCTATGAGAAAATAGTATCTCATGAACAGTTCACACAGCTCACTCAAACAGCACATAGGTAAAATTGAGCACAATCACACAGCACTCCATGACAGAAACACCACCACCAAACAGAAGGATCAGCTCAAGGCCTGCCCTGAGGATTCAACTCCTAGAACACAATCAAATTTAAATGCAAATAACACAACCCAGCTGTTATTGCTTCACAAAGTATTACAAGCCTGGGCATGAGATCTTCAAAAAACAAAACAAAACAAAAAACAAAACAAAAAAACACAAAATAGTGTGACCCTGAACTACACTGGAACAAGGAGCCACACAAAATAGAGCAGCCCCAAATCATGCAAAAAGAATACAGCAGTGTCAAAGAATGTTGCCCCATTATCGGAATCAAATAACAGAAGAACCAGTTTTTTGTTGTTGTTTGTTTCAAGTATAGGCAATTCCACTCAAAAGAATATCAAACCATTTTACAGTCCACCACATCAGCATAATATTCAATAACCCAAAGGAGGCCAAATGTTTTCCCACACCCTAAAAGGCTAATCTGCATGGAGGGTAAACTAGGGGAAAACTATGTCTGTAGGGAATGAGAAGGGAACAAGACAGTGTCTGACACTCTGTGTAAAATCACAGCAATCTATTAGCTAAGGGGATCATGTGATGAAGCAGAATGCATCAGCAAGACCATAGCAAGGTCATCTATGTATTATTACTCCAGCTTCTACTTGTCTGAAGGAAGCATGAGTGGACGCCCAGAGTGTGGCCAGCGACTTAGCATCTTATTCCCTTCTCAGGGAACTGGGTTACATACATTACCTGGTGTAGTTCTTTTTCAAGGGAACTTGATGCTGCATCATGGCTGATGCTGTGGGAATGGCAATACCAATGCCACCACATGCTGGGAGATGTCTGTCCCAGGGAAAGTGAAAGGGTATGAATGCTGAGAACCCAAATTGGGCACAGCAAGTGCAAACTCTCCTGCTCTGCCAACTCATGGGGCAGAGGATTGGAGGCCTGCAGAAAGACCAGATGACTGGCTAATAGTAGTATGCTCTGGCTCCATCCCAATGCGACGTGGCGATGTAGCTTACAGCAGGTTATGGTCGCTGAACTGCTGGATGTCCAGGTGGTGTTCCAAAAACAATGTGGGCTTCATAGATAATTTGAACTCATTTGAGGGCAAGGCTGGCCTGTTAGGACGGGACGGTGTCCATCCCACTCGGGAAGGTGCTGCTCTCATTTCTTCCAGCATAGCACATAGTCTTAGAGCAGATCTAGTTAATCGGTGACAATCCAGAGTAGGGCTGAAACGATTCCTCGAGTAACTCGAGTAATACGAATACAAAAAATCATCGAGGCAAATTAGATGCTTCGAAGCTTCGTTTAGTCCATTTACTGTAACTACACACAGAGCACTGTGTTTCCCCATGGACTATTATGCACAACCCGCTAAACTCGGGGAGAAAAGATTCAGGCCAAAGAAAATGGCAGAAAGTTTCAAAGTTTGGGATAATTTCAAACTAAAACAAAGAAAACTCTGTACAGTGTGAACCTCAACAGTACAAGTTCGATACTTCAATATCTCATTCGAAAACACACAGTCCACGGAGTTGACACAAGCTAACGTTAGCGGTCGCACTTAGCTTAAATCAATATGACTGCTAGTTGAAATCAAGGCCCATATAAATGTATGTGTATTGTGGCTACATGTAGCGACTATTTAAGACCGTAAATCAGTATGGTGGCTAGTTATGATGTCCCTGGTTTAGTTAAGTTTTGTGAAAGCCTAAGCGTCATTCATGTTGATAGCCTCACTCTCTCTCTGTCACTCACACACACACACACACACACACACACACACACACACACACACACACACACACACACACACGCACGCACACACACACACACACACACACACACACACACACCAGTATATTCAGAGACATTTAAGAGGGTTTATTCTCCAAATAATTCTAATTTCTTGTGACAGATAAATGTGTAAGTTGCACAAAATGAATGCAATGTTTAGGTATTATTATTATTATTATTATTATTATTATTATTATTATTATTATTATTTTGTTTTAGGTTGTGCTATGTTTATGTTTATTTTTAAGTAACTGTGTTTTTTTATTTATATATTTATATTTGCATTTTGAATGTAATATGTCAATTAAATGCACTAATTGGGTTCAGATTTTATTTTCATTTTTCTAAATAGGAAACAACTTAGTTGTTCATTATAAGAGACCTGTCTTATTTTTGCATGCATATTTAGTATTCCTCTTTAATAAAGAAAAGGTACTTTATCTGATTACTTGATTAATCGATGGAATAATCGGTAGAATACTCGATTACTAAAATTATCGATAGCTGCACCCCTAATCCAGAGCCAGGGCCAGGGAGCAGACAAGCAGTGACTCGTCACCCAGGGTTCATAATATTGAAACTGTGTCTGTTCCCTGAGCTAAACAAAAATGTTTTAACAATCAGAAAATTTGTTTTAGTAACCTGATTAACATAAAACTAGTTCATAGTGAATGCACAGCCAGCACCTTTGATCTGAAGCTAGGACTGTTGAATATAAGATCTCTTCCATCTAAAGCACTTATTATTAATGAACTGATTACTGATCAGGAGTTTAGTGTTCTATGTTTAACAGAAACATGGATTAAACCAAACGAGTATGTAGCATTAAATGAAGCTTGTCCGCCTGGTTATAGTTATGTACATCAACCACGTCTAACACAAAAACCCAGACATCAATTTAACACATTTGAAGTTCTTTATACTAACTTAACTTATGTAGCCACAAACAATAAGTTCACAGAGTTGATTCCACTAATTGTTATTTACAGACCTCCAGGGCCATATTCTGAGTTCCTCAGTGAATTTGTAGATTTCATTTCAAACCTTGTTGTTTCTTTAGACAAAGCATTAATTGTAGGAGACTTCAACATTCATTTTGATAAGTCAGAAGACACTCTAAGAACAGCAGTTGTATCCATCTTAGATTTAGTAGGTATTAGTCAAAATGTAATAGGACACACTCATAATGGAGGTCACACTCTGAATCTTATTCTAACATTTGGCTTAAATATAGAAAACATAGTCACTCTTCCACAGTCGGAAGCTATCTCAGATCACTATCTTGTTTCATTTAAAATGTGTCTTAGACACGAGCTGCGCAATTTGCCACGTCTCCGTATTAGGCGTACATTTACGTCTGCTACTATAGAGAGGTTTAACAGTAGACTCCCAGAATTATCACGCATGATTTGTTCACCGTCTGACCCCACAGAACTTGACCAGGCGACTGATTACCTGGAGTCGGTGTTTTGCAACACGCTAGATAATGTAGCTCCACTCAAAAGGAAAACAATTAAAGAGAAGAAACTAGCACCCTGGTACAATGACCACACACGAGCTTTAAAACAATCAGCTAGGAAACTAGAACGTAAATGGCGTCAAACTAAATTGGCAGTATTTCAGTTAGCGTTGAAGGAAAACCTTCTGGGCTACAAGAACTCTCTTAGTACTGCTAGATCAGCGTACTTCTCTGCCCTAATCGAAAATAACAAAAACAATCCTAAATTTTTATTTAGTACCATAGCAAAACTAACTAGGAGTAAAACTACTGTGGAAAAGCACACACCTTCTTTATGCAGCAGCAATGACTTCATGGATTTTTTCAATGGAAAGATTGATAATATCAGGCAAAAAATTCAGACTATTAATTTAAAACCAAATTATTCGATAAGTAATGCTTTAGATAATATAACCATTTCTGATCATAGCTTATCATGCTTTCAAGAGCCTGATCTAGTGTCACTAATTTCATCTTGAAAACTTTCAAGCTGCATTCTAGATCCTTTACCCATGTCTTTCCTTAAACAGATATTACCAGTAGCTACCGAACCTCTTCTAAAAATTATAAATTCTTCCCTTAGCACTGGCTATGTGCCTAAGTCATTTAAGCTAGCAGTTATCAAACCCCTGATTAAAAAACCTGACCTTGACCCCTGTCTGCTGTCCAACTACAGGTGCATCTCAATAAATTAGAATGTCATGGAAAAGTTAATTTATTTCAGTAATTCAACTCATGTTGTGAAACTCGTGTATTAAATAAATTGAATGCACACAGACTGAAGTAGTTTAAATCTTTGGTTCTTTTAATTGTGATGATTTTGGCTTACATTTAACAAAAACCCACCAATTCACTCTCTCAACAAATTAGAATATGGTGACATGCCAATCAGCTAATCAACTCAAAAAACCTACAAAGGTTTCCTGAGCCTTCAAAATGGTCTCTCAGTTTAGTTCACTAGGCTACACCATCATGGGGAAGATTGCTGATCTGACAGTTGTCCAGAAGACAATCATTGACACCCTTCACAAGGAAGGGTAAGCCACAAACATTCATTGCCAAAGAAGCTGGCTATTCACAGAGTGCTGTATCCAAGCATGTTAACAGAAAGTTGAGTGGAAGGAAAAAGTGTGGAAGAAAAAGATGCACAACCAACTGAGAGAACCGCAACCTTATGAGGATTGTCAAGCAAAATCGATTCAGGAATGTGAGTGAACTTCACAAGGAATGGACTGAGGCTGGGGTCAAGGCATCAAGAGTCAAGGAATTTGGCTACAGTTGTTGTATTCCTCTTGTTAAGCCACTCCTGAACCACAGACAACATCAGAGGTGTCATACCTGGGCTAAGGATAAAAAGAACTGGACTGTTGCTCAGTGATCAAAAGTCCTCTTTTCAGATGAGAGCAAGTTTTGTATTTCATTTGGAAACCAAGGTCCTAGAGTCTGGAAGAAGGGTGGAGAAGCTCATAGCCCAAGTTGCTTGAAGTCCAGTTTTAAGTTTCCTCAGTCTGTGATGATTTGGGGTCATCTACTTGTTTTGTTTCATTGTGTTTTTTGAAAACCAAAGTCACTGCACCCGTTTACCAAGAAATTTTGGAGCACTTCGTACTTCCTTCTGCTGACCAGCTTTTTGAAGACGATTTCATTTTCCAGCAGGATTTGGCACCTGCCCACACTGCCAAAAGCACCAAAAGTTGGTTAAATGACTAAGATGTTGGTGTGCTTGACTGGCCAGCAAACTCACCAGATCTGAACCCCATAGAGAATCTATTGGGTATTGTCAAGAGGAAAATGAGAAACAAGAGACCAAAAAATGCAGATGAGCTGAAGGCCACTGTCAAAGAAACCTGGGCTTCCATACCACCTCAGCACTGCCACAAACTGATCACCTCCATGCCAGGCCAAATTGAGGCAGTAATTAAAGCAAAAGGAGCCCCTACCAAGTATTTAGTACATGTACAGTAAATGAACATACTTTCCAGAAGGCCAACAATTCACTAAAAATGTTTTTTTTATTGGTCTTATGAAGTATTCTAATTTGTTGAGATAGTGAATTGGTGGGTTTTTGTTAAATGTGAGCCAACATCATCACAATTAAAAGAACCAAAGACTTAAACTACTTCAGTCTGTGTGCATTGAATTTATTTAATACACGAGTTTCACAATTTGAGTTGAATTACTGAAATAAATGAACTTTTCCACGACTTTCTAATTTATTGAGATGCACCTGTATATGCCAATATCAAACCTGCCCTTTATCTCCAAGATCCTAAAAAAGGCTGTAGCACAGCAGTTATGTTCATACCTACATAGGAATAACATTCATGAAATGTATCAGTCAGGATTTAGGGCTCATCATAGCACAGAGACAGCACTGGTTAAAGTGGTAAATGACCTGTTACTGGCTTCTGATCAGGGTTGTGTCTCCATACTGATGTTACTCGATCTCAGTGCAGCTTTTGACACCATTGACCATGCCATTCTACTTGATAGGTTAGAACATGCTGTTGGTGTTAAAGGAACAGCTCTCTCCTGTCTCAGGTCTTATTTGATGGATCGTTATCAGTTTGTAGATCTAAATGGTGACTTCTCTATGCATACTAAGGTTATGTTTGGTGTTCCACAAGGTTCTGTCTTAGGCCCACTGCTTTTCTCCTTATATATGCTACCCCTTGGTGCACATATTCGTAAACATGGTATTAGCTTCCACAGTTATGCGGATGACACACAGCTGTATGTTTCAGCTAAGTCAGATGAGAGACACCAGCTTATTAAGATTGAAGAATGTATAAATGACATTAGACAGTGGATGCTTACTAACTTCCTTCTGCGTAACTCTGACAAGACAGAGGTGCTTGTATTAGGACCACATGCAGCTAGAAGTAAGCTTTCTGATTACAGAATAACTGTGGATGGTCTTTCTGTTTCATCTTGTACAGCAGTAAAAGATCTTGGTGTGATTATTGACTCTTGTCTTTCGTTTGAAGCTCATGTAGATAATATCACTAGAGTAGCCTTCTTTCATTTTAGAAATATTGCTAAGATAAGAAATATGATGTCAATTCATGATGCAGAAAAACTAGTTCATGCTTTTGTTACCTCTAGGTTGGATTATTGTAATGCCTTACTGTCTGGATGTTCCAGTATGAGCATGAATAAGCTCCAGTTAGTCCAGACATTCTGGCTCTCTCTTTCAGTTATGCTGTCATAGCTAGTTCTGCCTGCACTTTACACATAATCTACATTTAAACATCTTTAAACATCACATGATCACAATCATACTTAATATCTTTCTCTCTCTCTCTCTCTCTCTCTCTCTCTCTCTCTCTCTCTCTCTCTCTCTCTCTATCTATCTGTCTTTCTCTGTCGAGCTATATGTCCCAATCCCGAGCTCCCAGTGTTCAGAGTTTCCAGTGTGACCACTCACTCTACCCCTGGTCGGAGTCTCGTCGCTTGGTGGTGCCCACTGATGCTGTGGATGGATCTGTGTGGAAAGCCTGTGACCAGGAGACAGCCGTGGACAGACCCACTTTGGGACTATTACACCATCACAGATCTGCTGTTACATCTGTCAGCTTTGACAGCAAGGAATTAGTGTCTATAATGAACTCAGAAACTACATTGACCTAATAGTTCCTCATGGGCAATTGGTTGCTGTTGTAGAAAGGACACTATTTACATTTACATTATTTACTGTCTAGTGTCACCCAAATGTGGATGGGTTCCCTTCTGAGTCTGGTTCCTCTCAAGGTTTCTTCCTCATATCATCACAGGGGGTTTTTCCTTGCCACTGTCGCCGCAGGCTTGCTCATTGGGGATAAATAGGGATAAAATATTTTAATAATTTAATTATTCTTTTTTTTCCCTCTACTTTCTGTTTCTCTATTTTTGTAAAGCTGCTTTGAGACAATGTCCATTGTAAAAGGCGCTATACAAATAAATTTAATTGAAATAAATTTAATTAATAGCAGAGCTGTTACGAGAGTCAGAAACTCCTCAGAGGCTTACTCCATTCGTTTAAAAGGGGAATAGAGCAGCCCCTTCAGGAGCACTGAGATATCCCAGGAGGGGAGACCTAGTCTGCAGAAATTTCTCAGCCACTTGGCATCCCGCAGAAAGTAAGAGACCAGAGAACAGGCATGTGACCCACAGCAATGGCTGTTAGGTATACCTCAATGTAGAGAAAACTCAACATACAGTCCACAACCCGCAGTTAGGACTAGACTAGACTAGAGACTAGAGCCATCCTAAATGCCATGGGCAGAATGGCCATCTAGGACTGCTCCCCAACCTGAGAGGGAGGTGTCTGTTGAAAGGACCTTGTGGAGATGACACACCCTATAACTGGGACCCAAGGTGAGAAAACATTGTCTTTAGACATAAGACATATGAAGCTTGTGACGAATAATCCTTGTGACCCTGAAAAGGGTGTGTGAGGAGTGAAAAACTCCAGGTCCAGGTCTCATGTGTAGCAGACTCAAATGAATTGCTTTGGCTGCTACCACTATGAGCCAAGCACCCTTTGCACTTGGGCATCAGATAGGCATTGGCCTAGCCAGATCCTTTATGGTAGAAAGGATGAAATTCTCCAAGCGGGAGACAGACGTGCATCATGGCTGAGACTAGATCCCTGCAGGTGTGCTGTGCTATCTGGAACCAAAATGTTAGCAGGAGATCCTTATAGAGTAAGATTCAACTTTACTGTCATTGCATATAGGTACAAGGCAATGAAATGCAAGGCTAATGAAATATATGCATTCATCAGCCTAAGGTTACTAAAAGTAATATTGTAGAGGTGTGTAAATTAGCAAAGGCGATGTGCGATGCTGTAATATGCTCTGGCCCCATTTAAATGCGGTGTGGTGATGTAGCTCATACCAGGTGGTGATCCATAAGTAATGTGGGCTTCATAGATAATTGGAGCACCTTTGAGGGTAAGGCTGGCCTGTTAAGACGTGATGTTGTCCATCCTACTCAAGAAGGTGCCTCTCTCATTTCTTGCAGCATAGCACATAGTCTTAAAGCAGGTCTAGTTACCCAATGCAGACAATTCAGAACCAAGTCCAGGTAGCAGACAAGTAGGCTAATCCATCTGTCTACTAGATGAAATTAGTCATCACCCAGTTATCAGAATATAGAGACTGTGTCTGTTCCTCGAGCTAAACAAAAATGCATAAACACTGAGAAAATTTGTTTTAATAACCTGATTAGAATAAAATTATATCATAGTGAATGCACAGCCAGCACCTTTGATTTGAAGCTAAGACTGTTATATAAAAAAATTTACATCTAAAGTACTTATTGTTAATGAAATGATTACTGATCAGAAGTTTAATGTTCTATGCTTAATAAAAACTGTCATGGATGGCATGGCTATGCCCTGTGCCCTATGTCCAGCGGGGATTTGTTTGTCTGTGCCATGTACTTTTGTTTTGGTTTTGTGTTTTTTTTCCCCTCATGTTTGCCCCGCCTCTGTACACCTGTCCCTCATGTCACCCTGATTATCTCGCCTATTTATAATGTGTTCTTACTTGTGTTAATTTGCATTTGTTAATTTGTGTTAATAAGAGTCCTCATCGTATGGCATGTCTTTTTTTCTCGAGGTATTGTTTTTGGAGGTTACTTTTCCCGTCGTTATGGTTTGCCTGTTCTGTTCTCGAGTTTTAGTTTTGAGTTTATCTTTCCCCCCAGTGTGCCAGTGTAAGTGTTTGTTCATTTTTTTTGTAATAAAACCCTGTTTCATGGCTATCCTTGCACCTTGGGTCTGATTTTCCCTGCCTGGTACCCCATGATTCTGACAAGAAACATGTGAAAACCAAAAGAGTATAAAGCATTAAATGAATGTGGGGGAGGTAATATTGCAGTCATTCATGATGGTAAGCTGGGCACGATGCAAAAATCTAGACATAAATTTAATGCTTGAAGTTTATACTTTATACTAACTTAACATATGTAGCCACAAAAAATAAGTAGATTCCACTAATTGTTATTTACAGACCTCTAGGGCCATATTCTCAATTACTCTGTGAATCTGCTAATTTCATTACAAACCTAATTGTGGGAGAATTTAAATATTCATTTAGATAAGTTAGACCCTCTGAGAATGGCAGTTGTGTCCACCTTAGATTCAGTTGGTGTTAATCAGAACATAATAGGACACACCCAAGAGTGTGGAGGTGACACTCTTGATCTTATTCTAACTTTCGGTTTTAATATAAAAAATATAGTCACACTTCTACAGTTGGAAATTATCTCAGACCATTATCTTGTTTAGTTTAAAATGCATCTTAAACACAATATATTTAATTTGCTATGTCACTGTGTTAAACATACATTTACGTCTGCTACTGCAGAGAGATTACCAATAGTCTCCAAAAATTATCATCCATGATTGTATCGCCATCTGACCCCACAGAACTTGACTGGACGACTAATTACTTGGAGTCAGTGTTTTGATACACCCTAGATATCGTAGCTCCACTTAAAAAAGAAAATAATTAAAGAGAAGAAACTAACACCCTGGTACAATGAGGACACATGAGTCTTAAAACTAACTAGGAAATTAGAACATAAATGGCTTCAAACTAAATCATCAGTTTTTTTAATTAGTGTGGAAGGAAAGTTTTCTGAACTACAAAAATATCTTTGTGCTGCTAGATCAGTGTATTGCTCCACCCTAATCGAAGATAACAAAAATAATCCTAAATTTTTATTTAATAATGTGCACGTCAAATGCTATATAATATTGATATACTTCATGAATTATTTCACTGGAAAAATTGATAAAATCAGGCAGAAATTTCGGGCTATTAACTTTAAAACCAAACAATTTATATAATCCTGTATATATTAATATTTATCAGCATTCAGAATGTTTTACTCCTCTTTGAGAGACTGAATTAATTTCTTAATTTCTTCTTCAAAATTAGCAACCTGCATGTTTCTTTAAACAGAGTAGCTACCAAACCCCTTGTTGCTTTCAGCTGCTTCCTGTTCGGGGTCGCCACAGCAGACCAACTGGTCCGTACAACAACTTGGCAAATGTTTTACGCCGGATGCCCTTCCTGACGCAACCCTCCCATTTTTCTGGGCTTGGGACCGGCACTGCATCCAGTGGCTGGCGATCGAACCCAGGCCTTCCACATGCTAGGCGAGAAGCCTACCACTGAGCCACCAATACCCCAGCTACCAAACCCTTTGTAAAAATAATAAATTATTCCCTTAGCATTGGCTTTGTGCCTAAATATTTTAAACTAGTGGTTATCAAAATCCTGATTAAAAAACCGGGCCTCAACTCCTGTCAACTGTACAACTATAGGCCAAGGCATCCCAACATCCCCTTTATCTCCAAAATCCTAGAAAAGGTTGTAGCACAGCAGTTATGCTCATACTTGCATAAGAATAGCATTACAATAATCCAAGCTAGAGGTAACAAAAACATGAACTAGTTTTTCTGCATCATGAAGTGACATCTTATTTCTTATCTTAACAAAACCCTAGAGTTATTTTCTACATGAGCTTCAAATGCAAGACCAGAGTCAATAATTACACCAAGATTTTTACTGCTGAACATGATGAAACAGAAAGACCACCCAGAGTTACTCTGTACTCAGAAAGCTTAGCTCTGGCTGTATGTGTTCCTAGTATGAGCACTTTTGTCTGGTCAGAATTAAGCAGGAGGAAGTTAGTAAGCATTCACTGTGTAATGTCCTTTACACATTCTGTAATCTTAATAAGCTTAAATATGAGATTAATATATAATATTAGACTTAATATATGACTTAATAAGACTTAGTTGAATATAAGACTTAGTTGAATATGTTATGCTGAATACTTATCAGCATAACAGTGGAAGCAAATACCATGTTTACGAATAATAACACCAAGGGGTAGCATATAGTAGGAGAAAAGCAGTGAGCCTTAAACAGAACATTGTGGAACACTAAACTTAGCCTTGGTATGCATAGAGAGGTCACCATTTAGATCTACAAACTGATAATGATTAGTCAAATAAGACCTGAGCCAGGAGAGGGCTGTTCACTTAACACTAATAACATTTTGTAGCCTATCAAGTAAATGCTAAACGTCATTCCATTGCTATGTACCTGTACTTTGCAATGACAATAAAGATCTATCTATCTATCTATCTATCTATCTATCTATCTATCTATCTATCTATCTATCTATCTATCTATCTATCTATCTATCTATCTGATAGATAGATTATCTATCTATCTATCTATCTATCTATCTATCTATCTATCTATCTATCTATCTATCTATCTATCTGATAGATAGATTATCTATCTATCTATCTATCTATCTATCTATCTATCTATCTATCTATCTATCTATCTAGCTATCTAGCTATCTATCTATCTATCTAGATTATTGGCAGTTTATTGTCCGGAACAATCAGAGGGTCTGGAAAAGGGCCACAGTGGCCTAAGTCTAAGGTGGACAGACATAAGAGATGGTGAGGTAGGCAATGGTGCCCCTAGAGTGCATAGGGGAAAGGTTGGCAAACAGACCATCCCTGAGTGGGGGGCTGTCAGAGGCCTTAGTCCTCAAGTGTTAGGCCTCCTTTTTGGCTCGCCTGGCAGAGATGACTGATCTTAGGTTCACTCTCCCCAGATAAGACTGCCCATGAATGTGCTGGCCTGCCACCCTATCTCTATGAGAGGGGGCATAGGCCACCAAACTAGCCTGTTGCTCCTGCATAAGAGAGAGTTTGTGGCAAGGGGAAATTTACACTACAGACAATTTAGAGATGCCAACCAACCTACCACGCATGTCTTTGGACTGGGGGAGGAAACCCCCGAGGCATGGGGAGAACATGCAAACTCCACACACACGGCAGAGGCGGGAATCGAACCCCCAACCCTGGAGGTATGAGGCAAACATGCTAAAAACCCCCAAGCCACCATGCCCCTTACATAGTAATAACATTCATGAAATGTATCAGTCAGGATTTAGGCCTCATCATAGTACAGATGTTTGAAGTGGTAAATGACCTGTTACTGGCCTCTGATCAGGGTTATATTTCCTTGCTGATGCTACTTGATCATAGGAAAAAAGATAGATAGATAGATAGATAGATAGATAGATAGATAGATAGATAGATAGATAGATAGATAGATAGATAGATAGATTGATAGACTATTATATTTACATTATACAGAGAAAATGTAGCAGAATGTACAGGGTGAAGCAGAACTGCAAGGTGGTCAAGTGTAGAGAGACATGAGTGTCCTAGAAGTTTAGTGTAGAGTTCAGAAGATTTATGGTTGTGGGGAAAAAACTGGCCCTGAACCTGCTGGTTCTGGTGTGGATGGTCCTGTATCTCCTCCTGGATGGAAGAAGGTCGAACAGTTTGTGACTAGGGTGTGAGGAGTCTTTGATGATTTTTCACACACTGTGGAGCTACTGTACCACACTGTGATGGAGCTTGTCAAGATGCTCTCAATTATGCAGCAGTTAAAGTTGGTCAGGATCTTGGGGTATAGGTGAACTTTTTTTAAATCTTCTCAGGAAGTAAAGCCTTTTGGGATGCTGGTGTTCAGTATGAGGGTTGAGGATATGTGATTACCCAACCTTACAGACTGAGGTCTATTTGTTAGGAATTCCATAATCCAACTGCATATGGATATGCAGAAAGCCAGGTTACTGAGCTTAGCGATCAGTGTACTAGGGATGACTGTATTAAAAGCATAGCTGAAATCAATGAACAGTATCCAAATGTATGTATTGTTGTTGTCCAGGTGGGTGAGTGCTAGATGAATAGCAGTGGAAATGGCATCCTCTGTTGACCTAGTCAGATGGTAGGAAACTGGTGTGGTCCAGTGTAGGTGGGAGACTCGCTATGAAGTGACTTAGAACCAGCTTCTCAAAGCACTTCATAACAATGGAGGTGAGTGCAACAGGGCAGAAATCATTCAGACACTCTGCAGAAGAATGCTTGGGAACTGGTATAATGGTTGTAGTCTTCAGACATGTGGGAACAGTGGACTGGGCCACTGACAGGTTGAAAATGTCAGTGAAGACTTGCGCCAGGTGGTCAGCACAAGTCCTGAACACACGTCCATGTATGCCTTCAGGACCAGCTGACTTACATGGATCTACTCTGCTCAGTGCTGAGTGTACCTCTGTTGTGGAGAGTGATATTGGATGAACAACCATGGAGGAGTCAGCATTTCTGGTGTGGTGTGTTATGCCTTTGTCAAAGCAAGCAAAGAAGTGGTTGAGCTCATCTGGGAGGAAGGCATTGCTGGTTGGTAGAGACTTTATTGAAGGTTTGTGGTCAGCGATGGTCTGGATGCCTTTCCACATGCGTCTGGGGTCGGAGTTGCTGTGGAAGTGCTCCTCGATGTGCAGTTTATGTACATGCTTGCCTTTCCTAATGCCCCTTTTCAGGTTGGCCCTGGCTCTGCTGTAGTCCTTTGCATTGCCAGATTTAAAAGCAGAGTATAGCATCAAGTCAATTAAACTCCTAGGATATTGATCTGGTAAGTTAAGCAGTAGAGGGGGTTGTTAATCAGTTTCAGCTACTTTGTTGTCAATGAAATTAACAACAGGTGCACTAGATGGGCAACAATGAGACATGGGAGATTCCATGAGACAGGAAGTTACTCTAGGAGAGCTGGACAGGGCTGTAGTAGGTCCTTAACCCATCAGCAGGACCGGTACAGGAACAGGATGAGCACTGCCAGAACCCTACAAAATGACCTCCAGCAGGACACTGTTGTGAATGTCTCTGACCAAACAATCAGAAAAAGACTTCATGAGGGTGGTCTGAGGGTCCAACGTCCTCTAGTGGGCCCTGTACTCACTGCCCGGCACTGTGGCACTCGATTGGCATTTTCCATTGAACACCAGAATTGGCAGGTCCACCACTGGCACCCTGTGCTTCTTTACAGATGAGCGCAGTTTCACCCTGAGCACATGTGACAGATGTGAAAGGGTCTGGAGAAGCCATGGAGAATGTTATGCTGCCTGTAACATCGTTCAGCATGACCGGTTTGTTGGTGGGTCAGTGATGGTCTGGGGAGGCATATCCATGGAGGAACGCATAGATCTTTACAGGATAGACAATGGCACCCTGACTGCCATTAGATATCGGGATGAAATTCTTGGACCCATTGTCAGACCCTACACTGGTGCAGTGGGTCCTAGGTTTCTCCTGGTGCACGACAATGCTGGGCATCATGTGGAAACAGTATGCAGGCAGTTCCTGGAGGATGAAGGAATTGATACCATTGAATGGCCCCCACACTCTCCTGACCTAAATCCAATAGAATACCTCTGGGACATTATGTTTCGGTCCATCCGATTCCGCCAGGTTGCACCTCAGACTGTCCAGGAGCTCAGTGATGCCCTCTTCCAGATCTGGGGATATACTCCAGGACACCATCTGTCGTCTCATTAGGAGCATGTCCCGACATTGTCAGGCATGCATACAACCACATGGGGGCCATAAAAACTACGGAGTACCATTTTGAGTTGCTGCAATGAAATTTCAGCAAAATAGACTAGCCTGCTGAATCATTTTTTCACTTTGATTTTCGGGGTGTCTTTGAATTCAGCCCAAATTCAGCCCGAATTTGAATGATAAGTTTCATTTCCATCAAATGATGTGGCATCCTTTTGTTCCTAACACATTACCCAGTCCATATCAGTATAGATATCCAGCATGATATTTTCCACCATGAATAGCTGATGTATTTTCAAAGTGTTCCTTTTAAAATATATATACTCAGAAACAGTGACTCAAACACAACTACTACTACCGGAGATGTAGAATATATATATATATATATATTCTACATCTCCGGTAGTAGTAGTTGTGTTTGAGTCACTGTTTCTGAGTTGGCTGACATTAGAAAAATACCTAAGGCAGTGTGCAGGAATGACAGACACAAATACATAGCTAAGTAGATAAAAGTCAACAGTATATTGAGACCTGCCAGCCCTAAACAAATCAAGACATTCATTACAGGATGTGCTTGTGGGTCATTGTGGGAAATGGTTGCAGTTTTCTGATGGAGCTGAAAAAAAGTCAGTGGGATGCTTTGGTTAATGTTCATCACATCTTAACCCACACAAATCTGTCCTGAGCAACTCAGAGATGTATAGAGCAGACTTGTGTTTATTTGAGTACTTTCTACTATGTTTCTTTTGCAGAATGGATTTTAAAATTTCTTTTTTGTAATTTTTTTCTTACAATCTGTTAATGGATATTTTAATATTAACCACAGGTACTACACATTATTATATGTGAGAAATATGTTATTATATGTGAGAAAATATTTTGCAATGGATGGACTGCTTTGATGGTAGACAAAACTGATGGAAAAACTGAGGCATTCGGCAAGCAGCATTTCTGAAGCCCCACCTGCCTCTCCAGCTGTCTTCCAAAGTAGTGTTGAATTATGTCTGCGTCTAATTATGTCTTTTCAAGAAGGCTCACAATGGAAGACTGTGCACCTTCCACTTGCAAGTAGTTTGGACAGCGGGTGGAAGTGCCCGTGGAAAGAACAGCTTTGTGTGCACAGACACAGATACCTGTCTGTGTGTCAACATAGCACATTCCCTGACGTCCCAAGCAGCCTAATGAAAGAAATATGTGCAGGAACCATAAGATACTGCCATTTTGGTGTTTCTCAAGAGTCTGTGCAGTTATCACATTTTTTTTTGTTTTTGGAGCATAAGTCATAAAATATTTTCTCAAAATAACAGAACATCAAATTAATTATATCTAAATTAATAATAAATTCTTCTTGAAAACATGCAGGAATGTATTTAATAGATTTCTGTAGCTACATGATCATACAGTCTATACTCTAATCTGTATTCTGACTGACGTACAAATCTCCTCAAGCACTTAAAATCATAGAGGTTTATTCACTTGGCATTTTTATTCATCGTCTCTAAGAGCTTATATCTATTTATTCCATTCTATTTTATTTTGTGCTATTCTTATCTTAGATTGGTCACAAGGGGGTAGCATTGGCACAGAGCTATGTGGGTCTGTCTAAAGTCTAAATAACATGCTAAATGTTGTAACTGAGTTCTCAAAACTTGTAAAAATAAAAACATATATCAGTTTGTATGGAGAAATACTTACAGAACCATACGTTTCCAAACATGAATCACACCTTTGCATGATTACAACTTCTCTAAGCAACAACAAAAAAATGGCTGCAGGCAGTGACATGACTTGTAATTTCTGTCCCAAGTTCTGGGAAGAGAATATGAAATAAAATATTATGGAGGTGGCTAAAAGAGACATGCATGGAGCATGCATGTTTTTTATGAAAGGTGTAATACAAAATTACAACAAATGTTTAGGTAAAACTCAGGAATATATATTTATTTAAGAATATCTTCAAAAGGTAACAGAGTTATAGGTCATACAAGAAGCCAAATAAAGATCCATAAATGCAAGGTATAATTACTAATTCAATGATGCACTAATTAACCTTCCTTAATCATCAGTCATGTCGGGAGGATAGTAAAGTAACCATCTAATAAGCTTTAGTGTTAATATATCTTTTTTTTCGATGCAAATGACACTGCAAACAGGCTCATAAATTAAGGTTACACATTTACATATTCAGTCCATCATGAATACGGCAAACTCTCTACATAAAAATTCAAATACACTGTTTATGAAATATTATAATGTAGCCAACAAATGATACATGCTGTCTAATCATACAACTCAGAGATCCACATTAACACACTTTTTCCATAGGAATAAAAAAGATCTAGTATTACTATGCAGCTTTATGAAGCCACAGATTCACAGCTGCAGACAGGGTTTGGTTGTATTCACTCTAATGCTCCATAAAAAATAACAGCAGAATAGAAGATTGCTGTTAGTATAAGTGGCAGTAACATGTACTAAGATTGAATACTCAGTGCAATGGTAGCCAACTCTGATTGCAGCCCTTGCCAACTGATGTTAATTATGCTCCCTTTATGATTATTAACTATATAAATTATTAACTAGAGGAATAACTATAGCTATAATTGAAATTGCAAGAGATTGAAGGAAAATATCATAGGTTGCTCTGTTTTACCCTAGAGCTAAGCTGACTGGAATTGCACAAAATGGGAAATGAACAAATATTTACAACACATAAAACATATGCAGTGTGATCCAATTAAATATTACTGTATTGAATCGTGTAGTATTTATTTTTTTTTTTTTTATTTGCAACCCCACATTACAATATTTATTTCAACACTATTCCTCAGAAGAACAACATTAATTTTTTTTTAATTTCTCCTGCCTTTGTGTGTGTGTGTGTGTGTGTGTGTGTGTCTGTGTGTGTGTGTGTGTGTGTGTGTGTGTGTGTGTGTGTGGAGAGAGAGAGAGAGAGAGAGAGAGAGAGAGAGAGAGTGAGAGAGAGAGAGAGAGAGAGAGAGAAGGAGGGATTACGTGTATTCAGTGAGAAGCAAGAAAATGACCTGGGTTTGGTGGAGAGGAACTAATCTGTGCAAGCCTGACATGGGACAGGAGAGGCCTCTTACTGTTATTATGAAGTGTCATGTCAATTTAGAGGATATCATGACTTGATGATCAGAGGTCAATAAGTCAGTGAGGAGGAGATTGTGAAGTTAAGTTTTAGAGATGTCAGAATATTATTATAGTTTCTCTGATTGCCTCTACCCATAGAGAAAACCACAGGGGCCAAAGGGAAATGAAAAGCATCATGTCATTTTGTAAGCATACTACAGTCTGTATGCAGTACTGACATTTAAGCTGGATTAGTGTAGAACTGATTCAACAACATTAATATTTATAATACTTTTGGTATTGTTGTTTCTGCAGTTGTATTTTACTGATCCCTAATTATAATCATTGTATAAACAAATAAACATGCAAGTACAATTGAACACAGAGATTTTTTGTATTTTAATATTATAAGAACAAGAATTCATCACCAAAAACATTTAACCGTACTAAACATTATTATTATTATTATTATTATTATTATTATTATTATTATTATTATTATTATTATTATTATTATTGTTATTATTATTGTATAAAAAGGTAGCATTTTAATATGATTATAAAAAGAAACCCTAAACAAACTGAGCTATATTAATTATTGTCATTCTGCTAATAGTTTAACACAAAGAGATCAAATTTTCATAACATTCAATCTATACTTGAGACTTATTTGGAGCTCAGCATAATAAAACACCCATGTTGTTTTCTTCTTGTTTTCATCTTGTTTTCTTCTTTTGTTTTTCTTTGTGTTCACTATTATTTTCTTGTGTTTCTGGCACTAGAGCACTCAGAGAAAGAGAGAGAGAGAGAGAGAGGGAGAGAGGGAGAGAGGGAGAGAGGGAGAGAGGGAGAGAGGGAGAGAGGGAGAGAGGGAGAGGGGAGGGCCACTGAATAGCCACTGGCTTGTCATGAGCCATTTGTTGACTTTTTATGGCATGACGGGAGAGAGTCTAAGGAGTCTTCTGAGAGTCTAAGGAGTATTTTATGGAATCTCTTTGTTCTAGCATGATGGTGTAAGTATTTACCTAGGTGATGAGTGGGACAGTGAGATCTGCTGCCACAAAAAGCAGAGGACACTCTTATATACTCCTCCAAAATGATGATTGATGACCCCATTGTGGGATCTGCATAGCCATACATAGCTCATCATTTTTCTTTTTCTACCACACAGTGTGCCTGGATGGTTTATAATTCACCAACTGGGTGTTCAGAGTGGAAAATTGTTTGTGGTATCACCTAATGTAGTTGTTTAATGTTGTTTAAATAAATGAACATTAATGAGCTTTAATTCCTTTAAATGTTTTTCATGTTTATATTATAACAAACCATTTCACATTTCCACATTATTCAAGGTGACAGTCAAATGTATATAAATAACACATTTAAACAACACACATTTTGACCAAAGTGCTGCATATTATACATACCGGAAATAAAATACATCAAAATGGTAACTTTTATAGAATTAAAAGGTTTTTTTTTTTTTTATTACAAGAAAATCAGCCCAAATATAACTAAAAGCATAACATGAACAACTAGACAGTGAAAAAATAGGGTAGATTAAGCCTGAGGAAAAAAGGTTTCATGGAACGAAACACTAGAGAATAAGTAAACTGTTAAGTGTCAGAAAAACTCTGAAAGATAATAATATTTGTATGCCATTGTTTTATTTTGACATTACATCACATAATATTATGTGACAACTATTCCACAGTTGTATTAATGATCATGCCATTTTGCTTAACAGTCATCCATATGCAGCAAAACAAAAGCACATTAGACTGTTACTAAAACTTGGAGGCTTAATGCAAGAATAGCTGTCTCCTTAAATAAAATAGTCTTATATAAGCGTCTATTAAATAGTATTAATAATTTAGCATTCTTACTTGCAGATTCTTATTCTTACTGCTTGGCCTGGAAAATATGTGTGAATGCTGTGCTATAAACAAGGAATCACAGTTGGGCCCCAAAACACTTACACATATCCTATTCTGTATGCCAGACAGATGAACTGAGAAAGTTCTAATTCAAAACAATGAAAACAATGGCAGAGCAAGATTACATTTTACTTTAGACAAAGTCAGAGTAGTTGGGCAAACCAAGCAAAATCTAAAGATCATTGTGTTTATAAACACATGCAATGATTTAAAATATTTTATAAAGTACAACTTATCTTCAATCTTTCTTTTCCTTTTTTAATAATATAAACAAAAGCCATTTTAGGGCATTTTAATGTAAAAAAAAAAATAATAATAATGTGATCTTTTGGTCACCCTTTGTCTTGGAGCGGAAAAAAAAAGAATTCTCATTTGCATTAGCACATCTAAATGTCAAGTGTGGATATTTTGTTAGACATTAGTGGAGGTGCCAGCTATGGGCTCAGAATAATTGCTCTCAGCCTTGTGCTGAGATTTACATAATTTTAGACAGCAATTATAGAATCCATGGGAATTTTATTCCTGGCTTGCCTTTATTTTTTTCTCAATCTGTCTTCCTCTTTCCCCACCCCTACACACGTACAAAAGAAGGATTCGTTTACATTACGTTCCATGCTCCGTGCTGTTCATTTGCATAAAATTAAAGGTATTCGTGATCTTGAACAGCAGGGTAACATTTAAAATTCTGTTTTAAACCTCTCACCTTGGAATAATAAAAATGCATCCTCTCTTGTGCTTTCTTCCTGTGGCTGAAGGTTTTTTCTTCACCAGTCTCAAAATAACTTGTCACTATCCAAACGTATACAACATTGCAGTTTTAATTAAGTCAGATGGTAAGAATTAATTTCATAGTGATGTTATTATTTTGTGCTTTCTTTACTTTTATTTAGCTATTTATTGATTTTTATGTATCCAGTGTTTGTCACATATAGTATGTAATATGGGGGTGCATGTACATATAATTAATTGAATGTGGTTTAAAAATGAACACATCTATATAATAACATTATCTTATATTTCACAGAAACTGAACTTGATGCAGCTTGAACAATGATTTTGACCAGAATTATTAATATATTAGTATAAAAATATACATACAGAAGGTATAGGCAATGTTGCATATTTGTAAACAATAAAATATAAGAGTCTGTGATATCAGAGCATGCAGACACATTTGAATAGATAGTGTTACAATTTTATACCATACACCCTAGATCATTTTTATATTAGAATCATGTTAAAATATAAGAGAGTGTTGTTCTGAAGTGAAGACTTGGTTTACAGACTACAGTTTTCCTTGCACCTACAATTTATGTCCCTCCCCGTCTGCCGCTCGGCTCTGGGGCATTCCCTTGCCTCAGTTAAGCTGGGGGCACTTCAGGAGTCACGCCTTAGAGAGGGGATTATGTCAGGAACCACTGGGACAGTTCCCTGCCAGACCACCAAAGGGGTGCTGGCAGGTGAGTCATCGTAGCCTGCTTTGTTTACATTTACATTTACATTTCTGGCATTTGGCAGACGCTCTTATCCAGAGTGACATACAAAAGTGCTTTAGTTCTCAGTCAATGAATACATTAACACTGGTTCAATAGGACACAAACTTGGGATACCATTAGCCTAAACTGACTTGGACTTTTTTTTAAACTTTGCAACATAATACTTAAACAGGGAAAAATAAGAGCTAGTTTAAGTACTTCAGGAAGAGGTAAGTCTTCAGTTGCCGTTTGAAGATGGTCAGAGACTCGGCCGTACGGATACCTAGGGGAAGTTCATTCCACCACCTCGGTGCCAGAACAGAGAAGAGTCTAGATGTATACCTACCTTTTTCCCTGAGAGATGGTGGGACCAGTCAAGCAGTGCTAGTGGATCTGAGTGAGCGAGGTGCAGTGTGAGGAGTGATGAGAGCTTTGAGGTAAGATGGCGCTGGTCCATTCTTGACTTTGTAGGCAAGTATTAGTGTTTTGAATTTGATGCGTGCAGCTACCAGAAGCCAGTGGAGGGAACGCAGCAATGGGGTGGTATGGGAGAACTTAGGCAGGTTGAAAACAAGTCGTGCAGCTGCATTTTGGATCATTTGCAGTGGGCGAATTGCGTTCAGAGGTAGACCTGCCAGAAGAGAGTTGCAGTAGTCTGAGACTGAACAAGCACCTGAGTAACCTGTGTGGAAAGAAATGGCCGAATCCTTCTGATGTTGTACAGAAGAAACCGACATGAGCGTGTCACATTAGTGACATGGGAGGAAAAGGATAGTTGATTGTCCATGGTTACCCCAAGGTTGCGAGCAGTGGCTGAAGGGGAAATCATGGAATTGTTCAGAGATATCGCAAGGTCTTGGGCTGGGGATGGATCACCTGGGATGACCAGCAGCTCAGTTTTGCTGGGATTGAGTTTCAGCTGATGAGCAGTCATCCAAGATGAAATGTCCGCCAGACACGCTGAGATCCGAGCAGAAGCCATGGTATCTGAGGGAAGGAAGGAGAAGATAAGTTGGGTGTCATTGGCATAGCAGTGGTATGAAAATCCATGTGAGGATATAACTTTGCCAAGAGAGTGAGTATAGAGGGAGAAAAGGAGAGGACCAAATACTGAGCCTTGTGGGACACCAGTAGAGAGTCTGCATGGAGCAGATGTCAATCCCTTCCATGTTACCTGATATGAGCGACCATCCAGGTAGGAAGCAAACCAGTCCCATGCTGTTCCACAAATTCCAAGACTCCTGAGGGTGGACAAGAGAGTCTTGTGGTTTACTGTGTCAAATGCTGCAGACAGGTCGAGGAGGATGAGGACCAATGACAGTTTGGCTGATCTAGCAGCATGTAGTTTCTCAGTGACTGCCAAAAGGGCAGTCTCTGTTTAATGTGCTTTGTTGTTTGTATTCCCCATGTATTTTGTGCCATGCCCCTCCTATTGCTCTGCCTTCCCACCTTGTCACCTGTTCCCTGATTACCTTGATGTGCTGACCTATATATATGAGCCCTTGTGTACCTGTCAGCGTCATTCATTGTTTGTACAGTGGGGCAAAAATGTATTTAGTCAGCCACCAATTGTGCAAGTTCTCCCACTTAAAAAGATGAGAGAGGCCTGTAATTTTCATCATAGGTACACTTCAACTATGAGAGACAGTATGAGAAAAAAAATCCAGAAAATCAAATTGTCTGATTTTTAAAGAATTTATTTGCAAATTATGGTGGAAAATAAGTATTTGGTCAATAACAAAAGTTCATCTCAATACTTTGTTATATACCCTTTGTTGGCAATGACAGAGGTCAAACGTTTTCTGTAAGTCACCATAAGGTTTTTACACACTGTTGCTGGTAGTTTGGCCCATTCCTCCATGCAGATATACTTTTTTGCCACACTGTATGTTTGCTTGTCCATCTGTCAGTATGTCGGTTCGTTCATAAGTTTGTTTGTTTAAATGTCCAGGCACTGTAATGTCCTGGTTCTCCATGCTTACATTGCTTAGTGTTTCCTGTTTGTACTGTCCCCAGTGAATAACGCAGCGCTTGTTTAATCCTGCGAATGTGTCTGATTTCATGGCGTGCAGAAGTATGTAGCTTCCACAGGGATCTGGGTTACAGAATGACTGACAGCTTTTGAAGACCCAGCGGGATTAACCAGTGAGTTCCTGTTTTTTGCAAGGATCTGTAGTGTGCTGGTGATGGCCCTGGACTATCGGTGGACGACATCCGGCGGACCACCTGTTTGGTTATCTTGCCCCGTTTCCTCAGGGAGGTGCCTTCACTCCTGTCCTTGTCAAGGATGCCGCTCCATTTCATGGTCCCATGGAGGACATCGCTCGGTACCTTGTTTGCTGGACGGCACTCCTTTTTTATCGGACCCTATGGAAGTGTGGTTCCACCATCCTGCGCGCTGGGGACACCATTCCACTTCAAGGTCCCATGGAGGACGCCACTCGGCAACCTGGGTAGAAGATGCTTCCCCCAGCCTGTCTGTGTTGCACACTTTGTCCCCAAATTCCGGGGTATTGCTGTGGACTTAGTTTACGGACTACAGTTTTCCTTGCACCTAACTTTTATGTCCCTCCCCATCTGCCGCTCGGCTCTGGGGCATTCCCTTCCATCAGTTAAGCTGGGGGCACTTCAGGAGCCGCGCCTTAGAGAGGGGATTATGTCAGAAACCACTGAGACAGTGCCCTGCCAGACCATTGGAGAGGTTCTGGCAAGCGAATCTTCATAGCCTGCTCTGTTGTTTGTAATTCCCATGTACTTTGTGCCATGCCACTCCTATTGTTCTGTCTTGCCACCTTGTCACCTGTTACCTATTTGCCCTGATGTCCTGACCTCTATATATATATATATATATATATATATAAATATATATATATATATATATATATATATATATATATATGAGTCCTTGTGTACCTGTTGGCATCAGTCATTGTATGTTCGTATGTTTGTGTGTCAGGATGTTTGTTCATTTGTTGTTTTGCCCATCAGTTTAATGTCGAGGCACTGCCATGTCCCGGTTGTCTATGCTTACGTCGTGTTCTGTTAACCATGTTTAGTTTACTTCGCGTCTTGTGTTTGTGTCGTCTTACCACTGCAAATAAAGCAGCACTTGTTTATTCCTGTGTATAGGCTATCCACTTATAGGTTATAGCTTACCCATGGTGTGCGGGTGCACACGGATTCCACAGAGATCCAGGTTTGAGCCCCACAGGGTGCAGAGGGCCCGGATGTTACATAGTGTCTGCTTAACTAATGCAGTTCTATCCACAACTGTGTTTTAATTAGGTCCCTAAAGAATCCTGGCTAGCTGATTAAAATAAGCAAAACTGTGAAGGCTTTCCTCAGACAGTGTTATTTCATGCAGTATTAATATATTCTCTCTCACTCTTTCTCTCTCAGAGATCATATTTAAAAATGTTTGACTTAATTTTTTTTTTATTACAATTTTTATTTTTTATTTTTTAAGTGAAAAGAAATTATAAATATAAAAAGTAATGCATAATAATACAGTGTAAAAAAATGAGATTAAGGTTTACTAATTATGCATATTTTCTTAAATACTGCATATAAGATAATGTTTTATACCACAGGTATTATGTAAATGTTGTGTATTTCATTTATAATTATAATGTATGATCTAATTTATATTAGAGTTTAGTTTAGGACTGGAGAAAAATAAAAGCACAGAAGTGTTGAAATTGTTTGAACTATGACTATAATTTGGTTAATCTACATCGGTTACGAACCATCTTATTGATACATCTTTATTAATACTGCCAGAAACAAAACATTTTAACAATATGTCAGTATTTATCTATTACCATGATTAAAGGTTATTCATACAGTACATGACTCAGTTGGCTGTATATGGTTCATTATTTTCTGATGTGCTAAAGATTAGTCTCTGTATTAATATTTCTTTGTGGAAGCATTAGTGAAGTAATAACTTATTTGTGGACTATATTGCAAACTGTTAGCCATTGCAGCTTGCTTCCTTAAAGGCATTGCATGGCATTTTCATCACAGTCTAAAACTGAATTATAAAATAAATTGTGACAGGTAACTCAATTTGAACTCAATATGAACTGAAATAGCTTAGAAAGCTTCAATTTCACTTGTGCTGACAGCGCTGTTTAATTTCATCATCTGACTAGCTTGACATTTCTGGTGCCACTAAATTTCAAACATGTATACCACTTTCAGTTGCATGTGGTAATGAGCAAGGAGACAGAACCCTATGCTATGCTATGCTAGTACACAGGCTCCTTTAAAGTAAGGTATCTGGGACAAATATTCCAGTGACCTCTGATTTGACATTCTCCTGTTTTGCTAACATGCCCCTTTTAAACTTGAGAATGCACAGTGTGTTAGGTAACAATACTCCAAGAGTAGGTGAGTTAGATGGAATGGGGGGGTGGGGGGTGGGGGGTGGGGGGACAGAAGCTAAAATATGCTCAGTAATTCCTGTCAGTCAGCTCATATATCAATCTACAGATTTTTATCCATTACTTTAGACGCACAGAAATATGCATAGCTCAGATTGAAGCTAGGATATTATCATTTCTTACTATAAACGTCATATACATATTTAAAATATATATTCACACAGTGTGGAACATATTTTAATGATTATTCTCTCATTGTTTAATTAGATTTTTCTGTATCGGTTATTTTGCAGGAAAAAAACACGGTAACAATTGACTGTTTCAAGTAATAGTTTTGTACACTTTCATATGTAACCTTTCATGAGACAAAAGAGTTGATTCTGTAAAATATTTATATTGATAAATGCATGTAAATAAACATATATTTAAAAAATCATTGTTTTTACTTTTTTAATGCTCCCAATTTTAACGATGCAAATCATTTTAATGATGCAATTAATTAATTATTTAATTAATTGCATAAACCTGCCAGCAGACTTTATTGTGTGCCTCACTAGTTCATTTGATTCTTGTGATATACTGTCACATTTAAGAATGAAAATGTCTTCTGCTGAAATTTGCCTCATTTCTACAAATTTATGAGAAAACATCTTAAAGCTACATCTGGATGTGTACATGTATTTCCTCTGTCAATACATAGTGTGTTAGCCATCTTCAACCTAGACCTATCTTCTTCTTCTTTCAGCTTTTCCCTTCAGGGGTCGCCACAGCGAATCATCTCTCTCCACCTATCCCTATCTTCTGCATCCTCAACACTTGTACCCACTAGCTTCATATCCTCATTAATTCCATCCATATACCTCCTCTTTGGCCTTCCTCTTTGCCTCCTGCCTGGCAGCTCCATGTCCAACATTCTCCTACCAATATACTCACTCTCCCTCCTCTGAACATGTCCAAACCATCTTAATCTGGCCTCCCTAACTTTGTTCCCCAAACATCCAACATGAGCTGTCCCTCTGATGTACTCATTCCTAATCCTGTCCAATCGTGTCACTCCCAAAGAGAACCTCAACATCTTCAGCTCTGCTACCTCTAGCTCTGACTCCTGTCTCTTCCTCAGCGACACTGTCTCTAAACCATACAGCATGGCCGGTCTCACCACTGTCCTGTACACCTTCCCCTTGATTCTCGCTGATATTTTCTGATCACACAGAACTCCCGACACCTTTCTCCACCCATTCTAACCTGCCAGCACTCGCTTCTTTACCTCTTTCCCACACTCTCCATTACTCTGGACTGTTGACCCCAAGTACTTAAACTCCTGTACCTTCTTCACCTCTTCACCCTGTAACCTTACTGTTCCACTTCCCTCCCTTTCATTCACACACATGTACTCAGTCTTACTACGACTGACTTTCATTCCTCTTCTCTCCAGCGCAAACCTCCACCTCTCCAGGTTTTCCTCCACCTGCTCCCTGCTCTCACTACAGATCACAATGTCATCTGCAAACATCATTGTCCAAGGAGACTCCTGTCTGACCTCCTCTGACAACTGGTCCATCACTATAGCAAACAGGAAGGGGCTCAGAGCCGATCCCTGATGCAGTCCCACCTCCACTTTGAACTCCTCTGTCTGACCTACAGCACACCTCACCACTGTCCTGCTCCTCTCATACATGTCCTGCACCACTCTGACATACTTCTCTGCTACTCCTGACTTCCTCATACAGTACCACAGCTCTTCTCTTGGCACCCTGTCATACACTTTCTCCAAGTCTACAAACACACAGTGCAACTCCCTCTGACCATCCCTATACTTCTCCATCAAAATTCTCAGAGCAAAAATTGCATCTGTTGTGCTCTTTCTGGGCATGAAGCCATACTGCTGCTCACAAATTTCCACTACCTTCCTTAACCTAGCTTCCACTACTCTTTCCCATAGCTTCATCGTATGGCTCATCAACTTTATCCCCCTATAGTTGCTGCAACTCTGCACGTCACTCTTATTCTTAAAGATCGGCACTAACACACTTCTTCTCCATTCCTCAGGCATCCTCTCACTCTCTAAAACCCTGTTGAACAAACTAGCTAAAAATTCCACTGCTGCCTCTCCCAGACACTTCCAGACTTCCACCGGGATATCATCAGGACCAACTGCCTTCCCACTTTTCATCCTCTTCAAAGCCTTCCTGACTTCATCCTTTCTAATCTTATCTACTTTCTGTTCCACAGAGTTCACCCCTTCTACTCTTTTTTCCCTCTCATTTTCCTCATTCATCAGCTCCTCAAAGTACTCCTTCCATCTCCTCTGTACACTCTCCTCACTTGTGAGCACCCTTCCATCTCTATCCTTAATAACTCTAACTTGCTGCACATTCTTCCCATCTCGATCCCTCTGCCTAGCTAACCTGTACAAGTCCTTCTCTCCTTCTCTAGTGTCTAACCTAGTGTACAACTCGTCATATGCCTTCTGCTTGGCCTTAGACACCTCCCTCTTCACTCTGCGCTGTAACTCCTTGTATTCCTGTCTATTCTCTTCAGTCCTGTCCATGTCCCACTTCTTCTTGGCTAACCTCTTCCTCTGGATACTATCCTGAACTTCCTCATTCCACCACCAAGTCTCCTTATCTTCTTTCCTCCTTCCAGATGACACACCCAGCACCTTTCTCCCTGTCTCCCTGATCACTTCTGCTGTAGTTTCCCAGTCATCTGGCAGCACTACCTTACCACCCAGAGCCTGCCTCAACTTCTGTCTAAATTCCTCACAACATTCCTCCTTTTTCAGCTTCCACCACTTGGTTTTCTTCTCTCTTTGACCTCTTCGTCTTACAGACCATCAAAGTCATACTACACACCACCATCCTATGCTGTCTGGCTACACTCTCTCCCACTACCACTTTACAGTCACTAATCTCTTTCAGATTGCCTCTTCTACATAGGATGTAGTCTACCTGTGTTCTCCTACCTCCACTCTTGTAAGTCACTCTATGCTCCTCCATCTTCTGAAAATAAGTGTTAACCACAGCCATGTCCATCCTCTTAGCAAAGTCCACTACCATCTGTCCTTCAAGGTTCCTTTCCTTAACTCCAAACTTGCCCATCACCTCCTCATCACCTGTGTTCCCCTCACCAACATGTCCATTAAAATCCGCTCCTATCACCACTCTCTCACCCGTGGGAATACTCTCCATCACCTCATCTAATTCACTCCAGAATCTCTCTTTCTCCTCTAACTCACAACCTACCTGTGGGGCATAACCACTAACAACATTCAACATCACCCCTTCAATCTCTAACTTCAGACTCATCACCCTGTCTGATACTCTCTTCACCTCCAGGACATTCCTCACAAACTCCTCCTTCAGGACCACACCTACCCCATTTCTCTTACTATCCACACCATAATAAAACAGCTTGAATCCTGCTCCTATACTACGAGCCTTGCTACCCTTCCACCTGGTCTCCTGTACACACAGTATATCCACCTTCCTTCTCTCCATCACATCAGCCAGCTCTCTACCTTTCCCTGTCATAGTACCAACATTCAGAGTTCCTATTCTCAGTCCTACACTCTTACCTTTCCTCTTCTCTCTCTGTCTGTGCACTCTCCTCCCTCCTCTACTTCTTCGACCAACAGTAGCCCAATTTCCACCGGCGCCCTGTAGGTCAACGGCGCCGATGGCGGTCGTTGTTAACCCGGGCCTCGACCGATCCGGTATGAAATTCGTACTGACGATTCGCACGGTTAAATTTGGCAATGTTTTACGCCGGATGCCCTTCCTGACGCAACCCTCTCTATTTATCCGGGCTTGGGACCGGCACAGAAGTCACTGGACTGTGACCCCCATGGCTAGATTATCTTCAACCTAGACCTATGTATTAGCTAAATTCTTCCACTGGTACACATAGTTCACCTAATAAATCTAAATCACATGGTCATGGTGGAATCTAGCAAATACTACATATACATAAACCCACCAGCATTGTTCTTTTAGCCATTGTATTTGTTTAAACACACACACAGAAACAGAGCAGTATTCGTTTGTGCCTTATATACTTGGTTGTTTATCTGCCAAATATGTGGTACATAATGCTGTATAATGTCTTCCTTGTTAGCTCTGGACACCACAATGGATTGAAGGCCTTCAGAGGACCTGTTTCACTTTAATAATTTGTATTGTATCATATATATCATATTATCAAACTGTTATCAAATGTATGCCTGACTATAAAAAGGGCATAAGAATGCTTCAAAGCTTTACAATATCTTAGGGAGAAGTGAAGAAGATACTTTTAGGGAATTGGGAGGTGAGTGTAGGGATTGGGGCTGCATTTCTCCCCGTTGTCTTGTTTGATTCTTCTCATTTAAATACAGCCAAAATGGCAAAATGTGTCCACTTCCAAAGTGTTATCACTTTTCCTAGGACTAGCTAGTGTCAGCCTGTCAAGTGCTGAATGCATTTACAGTCTTGAGTGTGAACTTGAGTAGAGACCCTACTTAAATACCTAGGTAGTTTTGTATTATCCTGCCTTCACATAGCATAATTTTGAACACTACATCCAATTTAAAAAATATACAAACTAGGATATTGGGCATCGGCTAAATGTTATAAATATTATAAGATACATACAATATATACATTGTATAATAATAATAATAATAATAATAATAATAATAATAATAATAATAATTATTATTATTATTATTATTATTATTACTACTATTATTATTATTGTTGTTATTATTATTATTATTATTATTATTGTTATTATTATTACTATTGTTATTATTTTTATTATTTTTATTATTATTATTATTATTATTATTATTATTATTATTATTATTATTATTATTGTTGTTGTTGTTTTTATATCCATTAGATCAAATTAACTTAACCCTTAGCAGCAATATTTTCAGTAGTACTTGGCATGCCGCATGTATAATTGCCAGTTTTTACACAGAAATCAAGCAGAGGGCCACATCAGTAAAACTCAAGGGCTACATAATTTTTCTTCAGTATGTTCAACTTTCACAACTGCTCTGCTTTTATTACATTCCACAATTATTTATGTGGTTAGCACATTTGCCTCACACCTCCAGGGTTGGGGGTTCGATTCCCACCTCCGCCATGTGTGTGTGGAGTTTGCATGTTCTCCCCGTGCCTCGGGGGTTTCCTCCAGGTACTCCGGTTTCCTCCCCCGGTCCAAAGACATGCATTGTAGGTTGATTGGCATCTCTAAATTGTCCGTAGTGTGTGATTGCGTGAGTGAATGAGAGTGTGTGTGTGTGCCCTGCGATGGGTTGGCACTCCGTCCAGGGTGTATCCTGCCTTGATGCCCAATGACGCCTGAGATAGGCACAGGCTCCCCGTGACCCAGGAGTAGATCGGATAAGCGGTAGACAATGAATGAATGAATGAATTTCTAAAGTTTGGGCTTCTCAACGTTAGATCCCTTGCACAGAAAGCACTTATTGTTAATGAAATGATTATAGTTTTGATGCACTCTGCCTTACTGAAACCTGGCTTAGGCCAAGTGAATTTATTAGTCTGAATGAGTCCACTCCGTCAGGATTTTGCTATAAGCATGAGCCCCATCAGACTGGTCGTGGAGGTAGTGTCGCAACTATTTATAGCAACTATCTTACCGTTACTCAGAAAACAGGAACCAGGTTTAACTCATTCAAAGTGCTTGTCCTTAATGTTACACTCACAGACATAAATAAAAAATCTTTACTATATCTTGGGCTGGCCACCATATATAAACCCCCAGGGCCCTATGCTGATTTTCTTAAAGAGTTTGCGCATTTACTCTCAGACCTACTGATTAATTTTGACAAGGTGTTGATTGTAGGAGACTTTAACATTCATGTAGATGATTCCAATGATGCCTTAGGACTCGCATTTATGGATTTATTAAATTCTTTTGGGGTTAAACAAAACATTACTAGACCAACTCATTGTTTAAATCATACGCTAGATTTAATTATATCACATGGAACAGATGTCACTGATATAGATATTTTACCTCAAAGTGATGATATCACAGACCATCACCTCTTAGTGTACACTCTACCTGTAGAACATATTAGACATGTCTCTCCTCGCTATCGATTCGGTAGAACTATTATCCCGACCACTAAAGACAAATTCACAAGTAATCTACCGGATCTGTCTCAACTTCTCACCAGACCCCTAAATGCAGATGACCTAGATGAATTAACTAACAGCATAAGCACTATTTTCTCCAGCACACTAGACACTGTTGCCCCCATCCGATTAAAAAAGGTCAGAGATAAAACATCTGCACCATGGTACAACAGTCATACTCACGCCCTCAAGAGAGCAACCCGTAAACTTGAGCAAAAATGGAGAAAAACTAAATTAGAAGTTTTCAGAATTACATATAAAGATAGTATGTCCAGCTATAGACAGGCACTAAAAGCTGCTAGGGCTGAGCATTTGAGCAAACTGATATAAACCAAACCAAAGAAATAAACCAAAACAATCTCAGATTCTTATTTAATACAGTGGCTAGACTAACAAAACATCAGATATCTGAAGAGAATACTCCATCACAGTTTAGTAGTGAGGATTTTATGAACTTCTTCACCAACAAAATCAATAGTATCAGGAACAAAAGAATTAATGTTCAACCTTTGACAGCATCCGGTGATCTAGTCCAACCTAAAGCTCCACATTTAAAGCTACAAAGCTTTACAGGTATAGAGAAGGAAGAGTTGTATAAACTTATCACCACAGCTAATTCAACAACATGTTTGTTAGATCCAATTCCAACTAGATTACTGAAAGAAGTGATACATACAGTTGGAGAGCCTCTCCTCAACATTATTTTCATACATAATTCCTTGTTATATTTAGGTCATGTCCCAAAACCTCTCAAGTTAGCAGTTATTAAGCCTCTTCTTAAGAAACCTAAACTAGACCCTAATGACTTATCAAATTACAGACCGATTTCAAACCTTCCTTTTATATCTAAAATATTAGAAAAGGTTGTGTCTACTCAATTATGCTCCATCTTACAGGAAAACTTTATCCTTGAAGAATTTCAGTCAGGTTTCAGGTCCCATCATAGTACAGAAACTGCACTAGTAAAAATCACAAATGACTTGTTTTTAGCTTTGGACCAAGGCTGCATCTCAATATTAGTCGTACTTGATCTTAGTGCTGCATTCGACACTGTAGATCTCGTAGACCACTTACAAAATCATATAGGTATTCAGGGACAGGCATTAAAATGGTTTAGATCCTACCTATCTGATCGATACCATTTTGTAGATTTAAATGGAGAACTGTCCAATGTAATGCCAGTGAAATATGGGGTCCCACAAGGATCAGTTTTAGGACCTCTGCTCTTCTCAATATACATGCTTCCCTTAGGCAATATCATTAGAAGGCGTGGGATTAGTTTCCTTTGTTACGCTGACGATACACAGTTATATATCTCATCAAAACCAGATGAAATATCTAAACTGTCTAGATTAACAGAGTGTGTTAAAGATATTAAAGATTGGATGACTGATAATTTTCTATTACTAAATCCTGATAAGACGGAGATATTACTGATTGGTCCAAAAACCAGTACACAGAAGCTTTCACAATTCAACTTGAATTTAGAAGGATGTTCTACTACTACTAGCTCTACAGTGAAAGACCTGGGCGTAATATTAGACAGCAATTTGTCCTTTGAAAAACATATTTCCGATATTACAAAAATAGCCTTCTTCCACCTCAGAAATATTGCCAAGCTTAGGAACATTTATCTGTATCTGATGCAGATGCTAGTTCATGCATTCATGACCTCCAGACTGGACTATTGTAATGCATTACTATGTGGTTGTCCTGCATTTTCAATAAACAAGCTACAGTTAGTCCTTACCAGGTCAAGAAAGTATGATCATATAACCCCAATATTATCATCACTGCACTGGCTACCTGTCAAGTTTAGAATTGATTATAAACTAGCACTACTTACGTACAATACTCTAAATGGTTCAGCTCCCACATATCTAGCCAGTCTTCTAACACATTACAATCCATCACGCTCCTTAATATCTCGAAACTCTGGACTTCTGGTAGTTCCCAGAATATCAAAGTCTACAAAAGGGGTTAGAGCTTTTTCATTTTTAGCTCCTAAACTTTGGAACAGTCTTCCTGACAGTGTTCGGGGCTCAGACACAGTCTCCCAGTTCAAACGTAGACTAAAGACATATCTCTTTAGCCAGGCATACACCTAATACATCCCATAACCTTGTACTCCAATACATCTGATTAAATGCACATCATCATCTAGTGCCTGCTAACATTATGAATAGCAGCTACGCTAATTCCTTTCCATTTGTTTCCCTTCTTCTACCCATCCCCAAGACACACAGAGATTGTGCCAGCTCCAGTGGCATCCAGAGATGGACCAGCTCCAGCTGGGTTCTGCTTTCTGAGGACTGGATTATTCAAAGCAGCACTGCCAACCCTATGTGGACGACAACAACCTCCTAATTAATCTTACACATAACATTCTACACATGCTGTATCTGCATCACACAACTAATGCAGAAAGGACATTGTTCATATCACACTCCGGTGTCAACCAGATGAGGATGGGTTCCCTTTTGAGTCTGGTTCCTCTCAAGGTTTCTTCATAATACCATCTAAGGGAGTTTTTCCTTGCCACAGTCGCCTGAGTCACCTCAGGCTTGCTCACTAGGGAAAATTTTGTCTAACATCTAGGACTGTTTGTTTGTATGTTTATTGTTTCTTATGTTCTGTAAAGCTGCTTTGAGACAATGATCTTTGTTAAAAGCGCTATACAAATAAAATTGAATTGAATTGAAATAAGATAAATAATTGTAAACAATATTTAATATTTAATATCTAAATATTTAGATAAATATTAATTTGCTTTAGTATTCATTTGAATACTGTTCTGTGTAATTCTTCTTGCAATAATTGGTATGGTTATCAGTAATGAACACTGCTCACTGATCATTATACAACAGTTTGTTTCACTGTTAGGTCCGCTATTTTGATTGGATCATGTTTCAAGAGTGCTTATATTTAGTATGACTACACTGTGACATTTCACTGTTTGTGTGACTCCATTCATCTGTGTTTGACCCCTAAATTCCATATAACTTTTTTGTGTATTTATATTTATTATATAGTAGTGGTTTATGGATTACTTTGGCGTTGCATGTAAAACAAATCTGGCATGATCTTTATAATGTTCCACTAAATATATCCACATATCTCTATTTTGTATTTCATTTAATTCCCAAAAAATGCAGCCATTATGCATGATCTCGAGAAGCAAAGGCTATGTAATACACAGACATGCAATTTCAGAGTTCTACAAAATAAAGTGGGCGGCACGGTGGCTTAGTGGTTAGCACATTCGCCTGGGTCCTGGGTTCAAGTTTCGCTCCTGCTCACTGTGTGTCTTGGAGTTTGCATGTTCTCCCCAGTCCAAAGACTAGGCTGATTGGAGTCTCTAAATTTCATATAGTATGTGTGTGTTTGTGTGCCCTGCGATGGGTTGGGTGTATCCTGCCTTGATGCCCGATGACGCCTGAGATAGGCACAGAGGATAGATCCAATAAACGGTACAGACAATGGAATGGAACAAAATGAAGTGCTATATACGTATTTGATTAATTGTATGCAGTTAAATAGACACAGGATCAAAGGAACAAAGCATATGTAATTTATTAAGGTAGCCACTGAATGATGGCATTAATGGCCATCACCCTATATCAAAAGAACAATCCAGTTTAAACGGTTTACAATTAATTCACTCTTTAGTGACTCATAGTAAATGATAACCAGATTTTATCAGCATTTTTATTTATTTATATATTTATTTATTTATTATTATGGAACTTTTTTCGTATGGGGCAGGATTAAGAAGACCCCAAACAACAAGTGGCTTACTAAGTCAAGAAATAATTAATGGCATGCTGATGGTTATCAATTTAGATTTAGATAAATTCTTACTTTCTGATTATGAGTTGAACCTGTGTTTACATGTGTGAATGAAAAAGAAGAGATGATACAAAAAAGAAGAGATGATCTCCACCATCAGTACCACTGTCAGTACCACCTTTCTCTCTGAACTAATTTAGAATGTCATATTGTGTTTCTACATAAGCTATCATGAGGCAACCTTTGTATCATGGGGGCTTTAATGTGCTGGCAAACGTGAGTATATTTCAGACATAGATATAGCTTATAACACATTTGTTTCCCCTAATGCAAAACATGTGATTAACAGAATAGCAAAACAGTCCTGAGAATTTTTTTATCATGAAATACAGCAGTAAGTTTTAAACCAAGGAACAAATATTTTATCTGTAGCAAATTAAACCTTATAGTTACTGATAATATTTCTCTCTTAAAAACCTAACCTCAGGAGCCTAACCTTATTCTTATTTTTTCTTTATTCTTTGAGACTACATAAGCTTATCCTTCATAACATTTAAGTAGTGCCACATGTATTCATATAAAATTGTGGTCATGAAATATTTTTATTTTACTGTCTTGAATATAAAATTGCCAAAAGCCAAATTCTCAATCTCATAACTCTCATCAGTTTATCTCATCTTTCACACATAATTGTACATGCATATACAAGTATAACTGATGCATGTTACATTTTGAAATGTGGTTATTAATCTCTCAGACATTTAAAGAACTTGTAGTGCAAAGTGATTCCGATCACCCCAATCAATTTTCTTTATGCATATAATTTACTGACATTTTATCTGAATTTATTTTTTTTTCTGTCTCATTAAGTTTAATCAAACACAAACGAGAGTTTTAAACAATATTTGCCTGGCTCAGTGGTTTGCTTTTGTTTAAAAGCCACCTATGTTGTTTTGATAAACCTCTTTTTGCTTTACTAGTTCTTCTTGTTACTAAAATCAATGAAAACAATGAAAACCAACTGAGCCAAAAGTTCAGAAAAAGAGAGATGATTAAAGAACCTTATTAAAAGCAAGCTTGTAGAATGGGGCTGGGGGTGGGGGTGGGAGGGAGCATGATGGAGAATACATTATGGGGACCAGTTTCTTCTCAAAACCACTCTGGTCTTTTTCTAGCATGAGCAATGAGAAGAAAGAAAAAAACTGATTAGGCTGACAAGCATTGACTGATACTGCAAACCTGTTAATAACATGAAAATTAGAAGGGGCTCATGCAAAGAAAAGAGATTAATTTAGCTGGAGTCCATCTTCGCAGCAAATTGCGAAGTTGTGAATATGTTCGCAGATAATGAGCCTTCCTACTTGTCAGCTCACTTGTCATTTTCTGTAATTAATGTTAAGGAAGACTCCTTCCTGATGGTTAGTATTACTCATGTACCAGAGAAAATTTCTTCTGAGAAATAATTTACATTTATTATCATCAGTCTGTTTGTGTGGTTTATTTCACAGTGAAGTAATTTATTGCAGCACCATTTCGAGCTCCTTGATTAGTCACTTGTCAGACTGAAATGTAATTTTTTACCCTTTCAGATGCATGGGCTGGGGAAACGCGAAAGTGTGGCGCCATCACATGGGCTCCTGGGTGGCAGTGGATTTTCTTCTACCCAGTGTGCAGAAACAGTCTATCTATCTATCTATCTATCTATCTATCTATCTATCTATCTATCTATCTATCTATCTATCTATCTATCTATCTATCTATCTATCTATCCTAGATCCTCAGTATACCAGTTAATATTAATAGGTTCTTTCTAAGAAGACAATGTTATGCCTCTGTTTTTTTTCACAGACACAGAAATAAAATGAGGATCTCAGCCTTGCCACAATCGTAAGTCAAACACTATTCATCTGAGGCATATATTCAAATCAGTTTCAGAGTTGGCTCACTGCTTTGCTTTTGCTTTCTGTTGGGAAATTCATAAGCCAACTTCTTAAATGTATTATTCATCAGTGTGTGTAAATAATGCATGCTTTCTTCCATAGTAAATTAACCCCTTACCTTAGCAGGAAAAGTGGAGTTGTGTAGTTGTTGTTTAAAAGGCAATTATATCATTTGTTAATCATTATCTAATATCTTAATTAGTTTTATTACTTGGCAACCCAATACCTTAGATTAGTTGTCTGAATTAAGCAAATTAAAAGGTATGTATCCCTTTGTTTCTGAGGTTTCTGGTGTTAAAACACAATGCTGAGAAATTCAGATATAGGAAGGGGTAACTGAATCTGAAACACCATGAACAAATACAATGTTTTTGATCTTTTTTTCTGAATCAGACAGAATGTTACTTTTTTAAATAAATTCTCTAGGATCTAAGCTAGTCTGTTTTATTGCTTAGAGAATGTTGGAAGACATGTATACAGCTTTTCCAGAACCAAGTAGTTTTATCTAAGCTGTACCTGACAGTGATAAAAAAGTGTTTTTGAAACAGTAGTGTGGGAGGACTTCATGTAACTTGCTATTGAAGTAACTTGCTATTGAATTTCAATTTAGAAAAGAAAATGAACTTTGGCAGACTCTGGTTGATCTGTCATTGTTTTTGAACATTATTTAAGTACATGCCTTCTTAAAGAAAATGTAAATTTATTTATTATCAGTCGAGCAGTCTATTTTCCTGTGTTCCAGTGTTGACACAGCTCACAGCCCTCCATGAGTGGGTTAACAGTATTTGGTTTGCGATGATTTTATCAATGTCATTAGAACATTGTGAGAACTAAGTGAGAAATCCATCAACTTGTGACAGCAACCTCTAGACTAATCGCTGTTAGGCGATAATAATTTTTAATAGGATTTTTATTCCACTTAATTTCATCTCGACTTAACAGAGGTCCCATGTCAGAGAGAGAGAGAGAGAGAGAGAGAGAGAGAGAGAGAGAGAGAGATATTTATGTTTATGCCCCAGATCCTGTTTTATACATGAGCTGAGCTTCAGATGAAAATGAAAAAGCAGAAAAGAAATTGTAACACAATTATTCGATTTATTCCCTTAAAACATGCAATGCATGCAGCTATTGTCACTTAAAAATGATTTACTTTTTGATTGTTTTATGTAAGTACAGTTGCATCTTGACAATGGTCCCTAACTTAAAAGATTAAGGTTATAGGAACATTAAGGTTCTGTTATAGGGACATTAAGGTTCTGTTGCATAAAGTTATATAAAATAACTCTGTTATTTTAAGTTACTTTTTTGTGAAAGTTAAAATGTGAAGATGTAATACAAATACCAACAAACAAACAAACAAGCAAACAAACAAACAAACAAACAAACAAACAAAAAATAAATAAATAAATAAATAAATAAACAAATAAATAAATAAAAGATTCTTGATCATTTTATTCATTTTATTGTGCTTAAGGTTGTAATGAAAAAATATAGACATAGTTTGAGGTTTGGGGAATTAGCAGCTATAGTATGTTTCCTCCCATGTTATTATTCAGCTTTCACAGAAGATATCTCAGATTGCTAAATATTTAGTCCAGGGCACATCTGATATTACAAGTCAAACACAACATTGTCCCATGCTTTATACTTATTTCCAGTTTGATGTTTTTATGGAAACTAATTTTACACCACTGTAATGTTACTAACACTAGAAAGAAATTCCCTCTCTATAAAACATATGTTCTGAAACAATCTATTGCCTAGCTGAAAAATAACTAAATTGGAAATGGAAATTTATTTTTGTGTAAAAGGATTATCATCCCTTCTGCCTTATCTCCTCTTGCTTGTTTATAAGAGGGAAAAGAGGAAAGAAATATAATTTTACAATTAATGGTAAAAGATCCTGAACTCTAACTTCAGTCATTAGATGAAACGTCTGGGAGAAATATGCATCCATATTTCTTAACCTCAGGTTTCAATTTTCTTGACCCCAGATGTATTAATATAAGAGCTAATAGCCAGCAAGAATCATTTAATTTATGCCAGACTGAATTAAAAAAAGGTAATGGATTTTGCCTCTCAAAAAGGCCAAGCCTAAGCTTTTTACATGATTTTTATCATGGAAATGTAATTATCATATTATTTCTGTAAGTGGCTCCTTTAAAGCCATTTTTCACATTATTTTAAAAGAATATGTTTGACATTTCTAACATGGGGCTGGATTTATTATGACTGGAACAGGAAGCTAGGAGTTGAAGTCAAGCTAAACAGAAGTTTTCATTTCTACTGTGGTCACTATACAAATAATTACATTATTGAACAAAGTACATAAAATTTGCCTGGCCACACACACACACACACACACACACACACACACACACACACACACACACACACACACACAAACACACACACACACACAAAAGAGTATCTCAAATTGTCAACTTACTTTATTGCACAAATGTTCAGAAAAACAAATGATGATAGCCAAAGATAGCAGTTATTGCAAGATGAAGAAAGAAAAGATGACAATAATATACAATAATGTGTTCCAATTTACCAGCTTCTTTTCTCTTCTCTCCCCTTTTTCTAGTGCAGGTAGCTGCACAAGCACGGTGGGTGACAGTGTAATGAGAAATATGATAATTCTGAAACGCATTAATTTCATGTCCTGTGGGTTTTGCAAGATCACTTATTATTCTGAACAAATTAAATCACTGCTTTTACCTATCATCCTCCTGCATTCCCAACGATTTTGCTCTGGCTTAGAATTAACCCTGTATGTACCCACAATCTATCTATAAAAAATATAATACATTATAAGTTCAGCAAAGGATATCAACACAGTGGGAAAATGATTATTCTTCAAAACATTCAAACATGTATACCTAATCATCTGTAGTTAAGTATACTGTCTGACTATTTATAGGTTTGTATTAGCTCATAAAAACAATTTAAGCTTACCCATTAGCCCTTCTGCCTTTCTGTATTGATGACAAAACCATTTCTGCATTTCCTTATTTCCATATTGGGGGATATGACATTTGCCTACAAGAGGGGGACATGCATTTTCTCATCACCCACTGTTGCTATATACCCAGATGATGTCAGGAGTGAACTTCAGATGCTAGCCTGTCATGCTGGATGGCAGTAATTCAGGCTTTGTTTGTAATTTTTAGGGTGCTTTTTAGGAAACAGGGCATGGGGCTTAGATATTTAGATATTAGTGTGAGTGTAGGTATGTGGTGTCTCTAGTGGTGTCATGCACAATTAATATCCCTAGGCAGCAACTCCATTAGGTGTATGAACCCCGGCTATGGCAGAGAATACTAATGGTTGAGGTTCTGGGCACTAAAATAAAGAGTGACTTCTATTGCCATTACACACTGACACACATTTGCAGGCACACAATCATTCAAAAAGAGTAAAAATTTAATGCCCAGTGCATGAACAGACACACAGATACCACCAAATGTATGCGTATATGGAATTGCAAAGATACACGTCTTATGTGTCTTGGTTTTATAATTTGAATAATGCATCTTGATACATTTATTCCCAAATAAACTAACCAAAATGCTTACATCTCATATCTCAGAGAGACAAGTGGGTCACCATCACTGTAATCTGATCTGTTTTTTTTCTTATTATGTGGTCACCAGCAATAATGCCTTAAATATAGTGAAAACACTATTCAGCTATACAGCTGTATACAACTGTATTGACTATGTAGCTTAAGACAATACAGTTGAGGTTTTTAAGTTTACATACCCCTTATTAAGAAATTAGAGGGGTTGTATGTTTTTAATTAACCCTGCCCTGAATAAGCTATTTCACATAACAGATGTTTACACATAGTACATAGGACAAACGTTTCTTGACTGTTTTTATGTCATGGTTCTTCATGAGTCCATTGTTTGTCCTGAGCAGTTAAACTGCCCACAGTTCTTCAGAAAAATCCTTTAGGTTTTGCAAATTTGCTTTACCAAGCATCATCATTTTTGACCCCTGTCCAACAGAGGCTTTATAGTCTGGTTTAAAGATTTTATTTTTGTACTGGTTGAAGAAATTGTCTGGAAAATAAATATTTTTGTGTAATATTTTGTCAATGAAAATATTTTCTCATAGACAACATACTGATGTTATATATACTTCAGTGGTTCTTAGATAAATTTGCTACATTATTATAGCATGTTTGTCTATAGAAATGATAGAATTTTGGTTCACTTGGATTCAGAAAAGAAGTCTGAGTCATGCTGCATTGCTACTTCTGAGCTGATATCAGGAAAGACTGTGCCAAAAGAACCACAGAGACTGTGTTCGAGTAGGAAAGCTCTTCAAAGTTTACTGAGACAGACAGGGAGTATTTAAACAAACAAACAAAAAAGTATATTCTTTGACATATTCTTTAGGCAACATTGGTAAAGAAAAAGGCACCGGCAGATAGCAAATTTGATGGTTCATGTGTCCACTAATTGGTTAATGAGTTTATTACAAAAAGGATTATCTAGACAATGGAAGAAAGAGTGGTAACTGGTATAGAGTCTGTGCTCGGCACATGTTTATCAAAACAGAACAGAAAGAACTTCTAGCTCATAAACCAATACAGAACAAGGTCAGCACAGAGTGTGCCAACATGCTGTATATTCATAATCATAATATCATAATATATAAAAAAGCAACCAGGTTTAAGATAATAAACAAAAAATAATTAGTGGAAATGACTGGGTAGACTTAGACGTGCTTACTATTATTTTTTAAATGCATTCAATTCAAGCACATTTTGTGTCATGCTTAGAATATAAATAACTGTGATGCCTCCTCCGCTGACAGTTCACTAAAAGCAATGTATATAACTATATGTGGGTGGACTAGCTTTATTTGATACTACAGGGGTTAGACAATGAAACTGAAATGCCTGGTTTTAAACCGCAATGATTTATTAGCATGGGCCTCCTTTTGTGCCTAATACAGCATTAATTTGTCTTTGTAAATCCTGCACAGTGGCCAGAGGGATTTTGATACATTCCACTTGCAGAACAGGTCACTACATGATGCTGATGGAGAAAAATGTTTCTTGAATTGGTCCTCAAAAATACCACAAAGTGGCTCAATAATATTTAGATCTGGTGATTGTGCAGGCCATGGGAGATGTTCAACTTCACTTTCATGTTCATCAAACCACTCTATCACCAGTGTTGCTGTTATATATTGGTGCATTATCATCCTGATACATGGCACCACCTTCAGTGTACAATATTTGAATCACTGGGTGCACATGTTCCTCAAGAATGGTTCATTAGTTCTTGGCATTGAAATGGCCATCTAACAGAAGTAGTGGGCCTAGGGAATGCCATGAAATTTCAGCTCAAACCATCATCAATCGACTGATTACCCAGACCTGTTTTGTGAGTATTGCTGTAGTTACTAAGCTGCAGGAAAAACTCTCTCTTGCATATGTATGTGCAGTTTTAATATTGCAATTTTCTCTGTCAGAGAAGTAGATAATATACAATTATCACAATAAAGCTTTTGTAACATTGGCAGGAGAATTACTAAACATTTTGTACTCAACAATGTTAATTTCTACCCTATTTACCACTTTGTTTGAAATTTCTAGACAGATCTTAGGCAGATCCAACATAGATGGCCTAGGCATGCTGTCTTTAGACAAAAAAACAAAAAATAAAAAAACAAAACAAAAAACAAAACAAAAACAAGAGTGCCCAAGTTATACATACATGATATTGTCAACAGTAAATATTAGTTTGTATTCTTTGGTCCCACTCTCTAAATTGTTTGTGTACCAGTCATCCTGTGCATATTGTTTCATGTCCCTCTTATTTGTTCTTTAAACCATGATGTATTTTAACTTATTATAACATTAATCATATTTTCCTAATGTGACACTATATTTGTATTGCTCATTGAGTGGAGGTCAGTGTTAATTTTGACAGCAATTTTTGATTTAGTTTTACTCTTTATCTTCAGACGAAAATGGTTATTAGTCACATTTTAGTCATTTTTGTCTTTTATAGTTTTAGTCTAGTTTTAGTTGATGAAAAGTTGTTGCATTTTTGTCAAGTTTTAGTCAAACTGCAGTTACCAGCTTTAATTTTGTTAATTTTCTATGTAGTATTTAGACAAAAATTCATTCATTCATTGTCTGCCACTTATCCGAACTACACTCGGGTCATGGGGAGCCTGTGCCAGGCGTCATAGGGCATCAAGGCAGGATACACCCTGGACGGAGTGCCAACCCATCGCAGGGCACACACACACACACACACACACACACACACAATTTAGAGATGCCAATCAACCTACCATGCATGTCTTTGGACTGGGGGAGGCAAGCAGAGCACCGGGAGGAAACCCCCGAGGCACGGGGAGAACATGCAAACTCCACACACACGGCGGAGGCGGGAATCGAACCCCCAACCCTGGAGGTGTGAGGCAAACGTGCTAACCACTAAGCCACCGTGCCCCCCTATTTAGACAAAAATAGTCATTATAATTTTTCTCTCTTTAGACCAATTAAGCTTATGAGAAATATGAATCAAGATAACAAGCTATATTGACACTGCACTCTTAGCACTTGTGCAACTCTACATATCCCTTTTTTTTAGTTGGATATCAGCCTGCTGTGCTGCCCTTGCTAATTTATAAGGTAGGATCATACATTAAGGATAGGTAAAAGTGGTCTATAGTTCAAGTATCAAGTAAAAACCAAAAATGTTTTCTTTAGCTGTTATGAAAGAACAGCATTTATTTTCTGAAACTTCAAATAAATGTGCAATACACAGACAGATGTTCAAAAGCAGCTGAACATATATTACTAACATATCTTTGTCTGCCAACAGTATTTATTGTATAATAACCATTAAGGGTGTACACTTTTACACAAAATAAAAAATGTTATGAAATCTGTCAACTCAGATATGGGACTGTCAACTTCTCCAGAATGTAAATAGGGAAAAAATCGAAGCAAAAATCATGTGGTGTATTGCAGCCTTAAGCATATGTACATGCCCAATAAATTAAGCAATTTCCAAATCCATCTGACATTTTAGAAATAGCTTGCTATCTGGATGCTATTAAGTTAGTAAAACAAATAGGCTGTGGCCGAAATAATCTTGCTATAGCACATGATACAGATTTCATTTGTTGAACAATATATAATTAAGCATTTTACATTTATGAAAGGCTGGCTCAGAACTATGCAGTAAGGTTAACTAACTGACGTTAGTTAACAGAATGCTGAAATGGAAAAACGGAAAAAATTGCTAGTGAATTTACCTGTTGACACATCTAGTAACACTGACCTAACGCTAAGAAAAAGCACTTAAATAAGACTAAATATTTGACTTTCTGTGACAGAAGCTGTGTAAATAGTAGGGTGATGCGCCTTCAGATGCCTCTTAAGATTTGTGGTATTCTTTCCACCTAATTTTATAGCCACAGGGCTTCTCTCTGTTTTCTGTGACAGTGCACAATGGTTGTTTTTTTTTCAGAGGAATTATAACAGAAATGCTTCCATATATCATTTCTTTATTTTCTTCCTAAAGCTTCAGGTGCTGAAGCCACTGCAGATCGCCAGGCCTCTTGGAGTTTATTTAGCCTACCCGCCAACTGTCTGAGATGCAAACGCCCCTTATCCAATCCAATGACAGGGACGCACATTTTGAAATACAGTTAGCCTATACAAAGAGATCATTTATTTTCAATGTCCGATACTCCTAAAAAAAGCATTTTAGTTCAGTCTTGTCTCATTAACAAAGAAAAGTCTTAAATTTCATCATAGTTTTTATCATCAGATATTTAGTTTTTATCATCAGATATTTAGATACTTAGTCTCGTCTCGTCTTAGTCACAGAAAAAATGGTCGTTAACGAATAATTTTCGGCATCGTCTTCGTTGACGAAATTAACACTGGTGAGGTGGGAATAAAACCCCCAACCCTGGAGATGAGTCAAGCTTCTTGACTTGACACTAAGCCACTTCAGATACCGTATATACCAAAAAACTATGGTCATATATTACAAAAAAACCTTCTCATCTCATCTAGTCACCAAATGCTAACATTAAGATCAGAGGTTTGGCAAAAGCGCTCCCTGGTTCGATGAAAAGGGAATAAGATACTGCATCATAGCTTGATGCTATGGAAACTCTACATGTCTGCAGCATGTGAAGAAAAACACCAGTTCTTTTGACTAACTTGGGGTCAGGTAATGTAGCTACATCAAAAGCATAAAAGGGCATCCCCAGAACAGAATCCCCAACCACAGAATACCCAGCTTCTTATTGTCTGACAGAAGATTCAGAAAGTGTGGCAAGCAGTGGAGCATTTCGTTCCGATCTCTATGGGAACGTCAATACTAATGCTGCCACACAGAGGAAAAATATATGCCCAACAAGGCTGTGTGGCACTGGCACGGGTAATTGCTAAATGCAGACAGCACCTAAAGGAGCTTTGATCCGTGGTTGAGTCCATGTCTAAACTGTAAAACATGACGAATGTATGCAGACAGGATTTTGCCTGCCTCACAACTGGCTACTGGTCTGAATAGTGGACATAGATCTTAAGACCCCAGACATAGGAGATGAGACCTTTCTTGCTCCAGAGATACATAAGGCTGAGGAAGTCATGCAAGATGACCAGCAATTCTGGAACAAATTCTGGTCTGGGGTCCAGACAATTTTGGCAATTCCAGGAGCACAGTCTAAGCAGGAGGTTACTGACAGGACCTGCAGATCTCCAAATCTTTTAAGTGAGGTTAATACTAGTAGAAGGGCCACTTTTTGAGTCAGTAAAAACTGGATGCAGACCCCATCTCTCTTGAGTATTAAAAAGTAGTTTCAAGAAGAGATACAAAGACAAGAGGTGGACTAAATTCTGTAAACTTTGCTTATGGTTTTTAGAACCCACTGAGATACATCTGGCAGGAGCTATAATTTTTTTTGACAGAATTGGTCTGTTAAGGGCTCTAAAACAGCACACTGGCAGGGAAAGAATGAACAGATCAAGGATAGAAATCACTAGTGAGCAAATATAGGGCAGATAAAACCCCAGGCTTTCCTCATCCTGAAACTCTCGAAAGCAGACCCCCTTGGTAGCTAGGCCCTAGCTGAGAATGAATGGTCAAAACCACTGGCTCACAGATGCCGTGAGGGTGATAGGTTCCTTGAACGTTGCAGAATGCCACTTAGCCTCCTGATACTTATTGATGATGGTGCTATAATGGTAACTATGTTGCTGTACAGGCCAGGGGGTGACATCAGGACATCCAGGAAGAAGGCTTTGTCCTTCTCTTCTATTCCCATAAAGTTGAGCCACTGAAGCCACTCTCTGACAACCATAGCAGTCCTGGAACTGTCTAGGCAAGGATCACAAGATATGTTTCCTCTATGACAATGTGGATGAAGAGGAGAGATAGTTTGCAAGCATCTATTCCACCCGTTAGATGTGGGACCCGCAACATGGGGAGCAGATGCCTGATGCAAAAAAGTGTGGGAGCAGAGGCGGGAGCAGAGCTTTTCTCATTAGAAAAACATTTACAATGAATGCAATCAGCCCCCTCAAGAACTGACCCAGAATGCTCTAATCCAAAACAAAAAATCAACATCCAGTTCACAAAATAGACAGAGAAATGACCTCCTGAAATTAACGCAGATGTGGATTCCATGATGTAGATGTCCTTTTATAGTCTTGCAGAAGCATGCTGCTTTGTCACCTGACCCAACATTGGCCAATATAATTGTTGTCTTTCCATATATAATTCCAAATATACTTACTTCAGTATATACTTACACCAGTCTCTTGGACATGTTCCCAATGCATCAAGCCATGATGCAGCGTCAAATTCCCTTGAAAGAGAACTACTGCACAGGGAAATAAATTCCCATGTTATGAAGAGGTCTTATCAACTAGTTGGAGAAGGCCTAGATAGGCAGAAGGCCAGGCTATTGATTACATATCTGCTTCTGTCTTTTAAAGAGCATAGATCACTATGCTCCCAAGATGTTTGGTTTTATTACCATCCAGTGAAGGAGGAAAACAAGTGTTCTTATTGATTTATACATTAAATATGTTAGTAATAAAACCATCTCTCTGTACAAATAACCATTAAGATGTCATTGCCCAATAAATGTGATAAAGATTGATAGATACATAAAAGCATTGATAGGTACATAAAAGCCTGGAGGTAATTCTAACTGCTTCAAAGTATCTGTCCTGCTTAAAATTTGTGTTCAGTCAGTATTCTGCATAAAGAGTGTTAAGATAACAGAATAGCTATGGTGAAAAGAGAAAATAACATGGCCTAAGTAAAAGTAGTGCTACTTTAATTCAATTCAATTCAATTCAATTTTATTTGTATAGCGCTTTTAACAAAGAGCATTGTCTCAAAGCAGCTTTACAGAACATAAAAAACAATAAACATACAAACAAACAGTCCTAGATGTTAGACAAAATTTTCCCTAGTGAGCGAGCCTGAGGTGACTCAGGCGACTGTGGCAAGGAAAAACTCCCTCAGATGGTATTAGGAAGAAACCTTGAGAGGAACCAGACTCAAAAGGGAACCCATCCTCATCTGGTTGACACACGGAGAGTGTGATATGAACAATGTCCTTTCTGCATTAGTTGTGTGATGCAGATACAGCATGTGTAGAATGTTATGTGTAAAATATTTTTTTAAACTTTAGTAATAATTTACACTTGAAAAAAGTAAAAACAGTCAAGAAAATTACTCACATTAATCAAAAGAATAAATAAGTAACTGGTGAAAACATCTGTTCCTATATCTGTATTTGTACATCAACAATACTATGGAATTAGTTATGCTCATTCAAATTCATACTGTTAGCTGCCTGTCTAGCTTTGTAAATGGGCACAAAGTGAGGGTAGAACAGTAATCAGTTTGATATAGTAATATTTGAGGATGGAAGCAAAGTGATATTGTTGAGACAAAATCAGTAGCGTCTATGTTTGACAAAGAATCCAAAACCCTTAAACTGGTTGCAGTAGCACATGCCAAAGAAGAAGCAGCTTGTGCATGCACCAAGTATGTCTTCACCAATTAGAGTCAGCAATTGATTGAAAAAGCCCAGAGAGAGGATTACATGCTTTGCACCACAAAAAGGAAAAAGCAGCTGCTGTAACTAATAAAGCTGAAGCAATTGTTTTGAGAAGTGAGAAAGATAGAGGTGAGAGAGTCATTAATTAAGCTTCTGAAAGAAAGAAGTCCTAGCTGCCACCAGTAATTATTGGAAAATTATTGGGCTTGAAATGTGTTTTACATGAAGCACGTTTTTGGCCTTTGGCCTTAGCAATAGTCAGATTTTGGTTCTTATTTCAGGACCTCAAAATGCACTTAAACATGTGGATTGTTTTCCATTTAAATTTCCCTTTAAAAATCCAGAAAGAGACACAAGAGCATATGTTGTGCTTGATGACCAATGTAACATGTCTCTTGACAGACTTTTTCAAGTTTTGTTCAAATTTCTCTGTCAACATGCAGGGTCTGGACTCACCTTTTTTACTCATGTTTGTTAGCAAAGGGAGTGGGGGTGTATGATCCACAAAACAGTAACAATATCCATGATGTTTGCTTGTAACACCATGCTAAATGACAGAACTAAGATACCTAGCCCTCAAGTGCCAATGTATTGCTCTCACACAATTAATTGTATATTGCATTCTACCATCAGATTGTGGAGAACAGATCCTTTTCTTACTGGGGCTTAACATCTGAAGCTTCCACTGTGGATTGGCACACATAATGCTCCCTGTGTTCAAAGGCTTGATCTGGAGTGGGTCATCATATACTATGGCTAAATGTGTGTGTACACATGACTATCACATCCATTTCGAAACCATAGGCACAAGCAAAGTTAGTCACTTATTTGCAGTTGAAACAGCCTCCTCTCTTCTGTGAGGGCATTCCATGAGATTTTGGAACATGATTGTGGCCATTTGTGCCCATTCAGTCACAAGAGAAATAGTATGGATGGGTACTGATGTCAATTGAGAAGGACTGCTACACAGTCAACATACCAATTTGTCAAATTCTAAACAAATGTTTTTTCTCACAAGAACATTCAAGCCCACCTAAATCAAACCTGAACCATGTAAAATATATGGGCAAACATCTGCTTAATAAAATTGAAGAATGTGTAAAGAACATTGGGCAGTGGATGCTTACTAAAAGGCTTCTTTAAAAAGGAGGATACGTCCTCCTGTTTAATTCTGACAAGTCAGAAGCGCTTGTACTAGAACCGCATGCAACCAGAAGAAAGCTTTCTAGTTACGGAATAACTCTGGATGCCCTTTCTGTTTTATCATGTGCAGCAGTAAAAGACCTTGGTGTGATCACTGACTCCAGTCTTTCATTTGAAGTACATGTAGATATTATCACTAGGGTAGCCTTCTTCATCTCAGGAATATTGCTAAGAAGAAATATAATGTAAATACATAGTGCAGAAAAACTAGTTCATGCTTTTGTTACATGAACTGGTTGGATTATTGTGGTTGGATTATTGTAGTGCCTTACTGTCTGTATTTTTCAGTAGGTGCATAAACAAGCTCCAGTTAGTCCAAAATGCAGCATCTAGAGCACTAACTAGAACATGAAGATATTAACGCATCACTCCTATCTTGAACCTACCTGATCAGTCCTCATGCCCTACCTCTGATTGGAGTCTTCACACTTGGTCATGCTTACTGTTGCTGGGAATGACCCTGTGTGGACAGCCTGGAGACCCATAAGACACCTGTGGATGCTATGTGCTGTCTGCTGTTGTGGACAGTTTTGTGCTTGGGTCATCAGTGAACATTTGGGGACTTTGTCAGGAAGGGATTAGTGTTAAGTCTCTAATGAACTCTGAAATTACACTGACTCAGGAAGTACACTCTTGCTTGTACAATTCCATCTGATTTTTAAAAAATTGTAGAAAGTATATTATTTACATTTACTTTATTTACTGTGTGGTTTCACCCAAATGAGGATCAGTTTCCGAGGAAGTCTAGTTCCTCTCAAGGTTTCTTCCTCATTTCATCTCAGAGAGTTTTTCCTTGCCACTGTTGCCTCACACTGTAAAAAATGTCTGTGAAATTATCAGTAAAATGTGATTGTGAAATTTTGTGAAATCATGACATAAAAATTTTGTAAATAGAAAAACAATTAAATTGTGTTAAATTTACAGTAATATTAAGTATTAAAAATGCAATTGTAAACTACTAAACCAAACAAACCTGTTAATTTTACAATAAGAATATGTTTAAAAAATAATATTTATTTGTAACATTTACTGACTACTGTAATTGTAATAGAAAACTGTAATAAGAAAGCAATACAATTCAGTTAAAATTACAAAATTATAGCATTGAACACATAATATAAACACAACATCTTAAATATATACATGCATGTGTGTGTATTTATACAGCGGTGGCCAAAATTATTAGAACACTAGTATTTTCAACATCTAAAAAATGGTTTGAAGTCAGTTATTTCTGTCTTTCTTCTGTAGTGTGACATTTCCAAACATTCATTTTGCCATTAACTGTTATGATCCAGTGAGATCTTTGTTTGCACACGGAGTCTGACAACAGCCAGTGTTCCACACAGAGATCTGATCTCATCGTCATCCAGTCTGTCTGGAATGACATGAAGAAACAGAACAAACTGAGACAGAAAACAACATATTTTTTTTACAGTGCAGGCTTGCTCATTAGGGATAAATATTAATTTAGCTTTAAATTTATAGCAAATTAAATTTATACCAATTTAAAGTGCTATACAAATAAAATGGATTTGAATTCAACTAAATTGAGTATGTGTATTCAGTGTGCATTCTTGATCCTAAAGGTGTTGCAGTGTCTCTTTCATCAGCTCCAACTCTCTCCACACTCCAAAGTTGAAGTGTTGGAAAAACAAACATGATCTTTGCCCAACCCAAATAAACCAAGTAAACCAACTAAATCAATGATCTTAGCAATACCATACCAAGGTCACAGTCTTCAAGTTCATCATCCTCTGATCCTGTGATGATCTTTATATACAATAGATTCAGCACCCAAAAGTGCAGGACTGGTGGCAAACAAAGAGTCAAAAAAGGATGAAGGATGCAATAGAATACCAGCTGCTGAAATCAAATGTTATGTAAAATTCAGCTCTAATGTTTGCACCCTTTGATTGTTATTGCTATATGCTCCCAGTTATTCTTGCCTACCAAAGTGGAGAGGATAACACTTTTTGCAATTCTGTTGTTTTCAGCAGAAGCATTCCCAGTAGTCAATGAGAACAGGGCCTTAAAATCTGGCCTATGTAAGGTGCTGTCTAAGTTTGTCTGGTGAAAGAAGCCTGTCTCCGGTCTTGCAGATGGTTTTGAACTGTATGAAAATGACTCTGGTGAGATAGATAGATAGATAGATAGATAGATAGATAGATAGATAGATAGATAGATAGATAGATAGATAGATAGATAGATAGATAGATAGATAGATAGATAGATAGATAGATAGATAGATAGATAGATAGATAGATAGATAGATAGATAGATAGATAGATAGATAGATAGATAGATAGATAGATAGATAGCAATTAAATGCTGTTTAGCATCTACCAAAAGTGCTAGTGAAAGAAGGATGGTGCAAGGAAAGGGACAGTGTCAAAAACCCTCTGGTGATTGACTGCTGATTGCCAGAATGTGTACAGTAGTTTACCCAAGCACTGTTTTGGCTGTCATGGATCCCCTGACACAGTTGAGGCTCAAGATAATGCTTTAGCTGATGCAGCAGCTAAGGCTGCATGTTGTTTGACTGTCACTCACAACACAAGTCCTCTCTGATGGACATATATGCCTATGCTCCTTAGAGGTGTGGTCCTGGGTAGATAAAGGTACAAGCCTAGATTCTGCTTGTCCATGGAGGAAAGGTGGAAATTTGTAGTTCCTGAAGCATTGCAGCTCAACAAATCTACACCAACAAGACCAGCAAGAGGATAAAAGGGAATCTACATCACATTACTCCAGCTAGCGCGAGTGGATGCCCGGGGTGTGGCTAGCGACGGGGCATCTCGTTCCCTTCTCAGGAAAATGGGTTACATACATAACCTGGTGTAGTTCCCTTTCAAAGGAACTCAATGCTGCATTATGGCTGATGCTATGGGAACACCAATACCAATGCTACCACACGCCAGGAGATGTCTGTCCTGGAGGTCGTGAAAGAGCACAAATGAACCAGGAGCAGAGCATCATTAGCCCTGTAAGACCCAGGACCCAGGAGTGGGGTCCAGGTTATAGAACCTGATAAAGGTGGGCAGGGAGGACAGACCTGCTGCAGAACAAATATCCTGGGGTGAACGCCCCTAGCCAGAATGCTTGACAAGGCAATATACCTAGTGAAGTGAGCTGTAATCCGTAGAGGTGAAGCAACACAGTGCACCTCATAGGGCAAGGAGATAGCTACCACTACCCAGCACAATGTGCTGCTTGGAGACCGAATTGCTTTTGTTGCAGGCACCAAAGCAGACAAAAAAAGTGAGAACTTATGCCATGAGCTCGAGCAGTAGGTGTAAGTGCTAAGAACCTGAACTCTGCACAGCTGGTGCAGTCTCTTCTGCTTAGCCAAATCATGCAGCAGAAGACAGAAGGCCTACAGAAAGGCTGGACAAACAGCTTATAGCTGAGCCATTTCCAGGGTCAGAAACTCCTCAGAGGCTGACTCCATTGGCTCAAAAGGGGCTTGGAGAAGAGGCATGGTCTACAGGAAATCCTCAGCCAAGAACAGGCACATGACTCACAGCAATGGCTGCCACTGCACTAGAAACATAGCCCACATCTTCAGGCAATCTGTATGCCATGAGAGAGAGGAGCCCTCCTAAATGCAATGGGCAGGATGGCCATCTAGGGCCGCTCCCCAGCTGAGAGGGAGGGATCCATTAAAAGAGTCCTGCAACAAGGACATGCCCTGAGAGTGGGACCCAAGGTGAGAAACCGGGGTCTGTCCACATAAGAAGGGTACAAAGCTCATAATGCATAACCCTTGTGACCCTGAAAAGTGTGTCTGTGAGAGTGAAAAGCCCTGCCACTTCCCTTGACTGAGCCAAGATGAGCCAGTCATCTGGATAATTGAGTACATGGATGACCCAGGGTGCAATGATGCCAGAGCAGCCTCCATTCACCCTGTGAGGGTGAGCAATAAGACTAAGCCTAAAGGAAGAACCCAGCACTAGTACTCTTCACACCGAAAGCAAACCAGGGGATTCTCCTGTGCTCTGGCAAGATGCCCATTTGAAGATAGGCACCCTTCAGGATTATCATTGCAAATCAGTCCTCAGACCTGATCTGCAACACAATGACCTTATGTGTTAACATCCCAGACCAGCACACAGGTCTAAAATTGGGTGTAACCCCCATCTTTCTTGATGTGGGTATAAAGCCAGAGGCTTGACCTAGGAGGAGAATGTGCTCTACAGCCCCTTTTTCATGTGTGAGAGAAGTTCCTCCAGGAGGAACGTGGTTCAGTCTGTGCCAACAACAGTGGGCAGCATACCCTGAAAGAAGGAGAATGGTAAATGAACTGGATTCTGTAGTCTTTTCTCACAGAACCCATTTTTAATGCACTCTGCAGAAGCTTTCACGCTGCCAGGTAGTCTGAGAGAGGTGTTATCCTCTTGCTGTTCTCACCTCGCATAATGCCCTGAAACAGCAAGGTGGCAGGGACTAACCCAGGAAGTGGCAACACATAAGGAGCAGGAGCATGGGTGGTCATGGATGAACCTCATAGCACCAGAGATGGGGGGTTCCCTGAAAACCCTAGCCCTCGGGCATTAGGATTCCTTTCTGGCCCATCTGGCAGAGATGGCTGTCTCTTGCCTGGGGGACCTGCCCCTAAGCACTGGCCAGTCACACAGATTTTACATGGGGGGGCTCAGGCTGCAATGCTAGCCTTTTTTTCCTGCCTCAGCAGGCCAGGCTGTGGCTGGTAGCTACTGGCCTAGCCCTATCCCCTCACTGCAATGAAGGAAGAACAGGACCTTAGGAGACATCATAAGTCTAAAAGAAATGTTTTGTCCCTTTCTTTAATCTCTTAAATTGCATCTTTGTGGCAACTAAATGCAATCATGAAATGGCTGATAGCATGGGCTCCCTGCTTTGTGGAATAGAGGGCTAAATCTGTGGCCTAGAGGAGTTCAGACTTCATGATGACCTCCTTTAGCAGGTCAGCTGGATACAACTGCAAAGCTGTGATTGTGTGCAGCACTGCAACAGCTTAACCTGTGCAATTGTAGGCCTTCCCTATAAGGCCAATGTGGCCCAACAGGGACGAGATAGCCCGTAAGCGTCTCTTCAACCCTAGGCATCGCAACATACCCATGTTCATCAAGGCCTACAATGGCTGAATAGCCAGCAGCGGCTGAGGAGAACAGTCAGGTAAAATAAGGATTATTCGACAACCTCGAAAACCTGAGTGTGGAGGTGTGGGAAAAATGGGAGATGCCTGCATGGAGGTGGAAGGTGGTGTGAAGTTAGTCAGAGATTGTCAAGCTCATAGTGGACAACACTAACCTTTCATCATGCTAATCTACTCTAAGATTAGCAACAGCATGGGTGATCACCTCCAGGAGCTTTTCGAACACCACAGAATGTGGTGACAATTCAAATGCTGTTTGCCCTTTGTTGCCCACATTGAGCTCCTCAGAGTCCAATGCAGATAGCATTATAACCTCATCTAGGTCATGATAAATCGCAAAGCGAGCTCCCGGAGACGAAGTGGAGGTATTAGAGTCAGCTGAGAGCACAAAAGGGATTCACGAAGCCATAAAACCATTATTGAATCTGGCACGCTGCCTCGACAGATGCAGGAATCAAGCCACGTGTCGCAAGCACTTGGCTGGATATACAAGCAAATGAATGTGGAATGAGCTTAGCGACAGCACGTGAAACTCATAAGCACAAACGCCACTGATTGCTTTGTCTCAAGAAGCAATTCCGTGGCATATTGCTCAGTGTTTACCACATTGAGCTCCTCAGAGTCCGATGAAGACAATAATAATTCTTTGTTTGGGTTGGAAGGAATCGCAAAATGAGCTCCCGAAGCGGGGAAATCAGAGTTGCGAGAAAGGGTAAGAGAAAAGGCATCAGCTGTTCTGGCAAATGACCCTGGCCCTTGTGTTGCGTATCTCTCCTGTAGTCAATGCTGAAATTACAGTTATGGTGGCTCCTGTTAGGCCCAATGCCTACACTTGATATTACTATTACTATTTTATACTTGGTATACAGATTTAAGAGTAAGGACTGTCTTTATTGTGTGATATGTAAATGGATAATCACCTGGAAAGTAGTATAGCATGAAGAATAAGTAAAGAAAGTTTAAGCTTTGTGGCAACTCAGGCTGCAAGGAGCAGAACACATGGGGAGAGCAGAATGGGGTGAACAGATGGTGATTTATTAACAAACTGGTGCAACAAATGATCTTAAATAAAGTGAGCAGTGCAGTTCAAACAAAAAAAAAAACAGATTAATATTATTAATCCATAGTGCTGAACTGGTGCTGTCCGCAGTAGTAGTGGGAGGAAAGATAGAAAGTCTCTGAAAGGCACCAGTGCATGCTTCGCTATCACAGCTTACTTTAATGGATGATTTTGATGTCATCCAAAAGGATATGATTTTGGAATTTTTTTAATTAATTTTTATTTGAAACTGGAGTGTTTTCATAAAGAAAGAATTACATGTGTTAAGATGATATGCCAAAGGATTAGATCTAAATGGATCATTAGACTTTACACAAACTTGTGTAGACTGCGTGAGCTTGAGTGAACACTGTCATTAAAGCAAGAAGAAAACATAGTGAAACCAGAAACATATAGGGAAACTCTGAAATTCATGTTAATATTTCTAAGATGCTAAGATCTTTTTGCTCAAGTTATTGCTTGTAATATAATTTGTAATGGCCCCTCACCCCCATGTTGCTGAGCTGAAGCAAGTAGCAAAATGAGCATTCAAACCTCAAAGTGGGAGATCTATCCTTACTGAGAGACCCCCAAGTGAGATACAAGGATTGACCATTAGGATTTATGGAAAAGAAATACTTTGATAAAAAAAGTCAGATGAATGAACTGAAAGTTTCAAAATAAGGAAATGCAAAAACATTCTTGAGACATGTAACTGAGATTGATAAGCTCTGTGTCTGTGAAGGACCTCTCACCAAAAATTTTTCTGTACTTACCTGTTCATGTCGCTCAGTGTTAGTTTAATGATACACCATCTAGTTTAAAACTGTAACATTATTTTGACATTAATCATATAGTAAGTTACACTTTTCAGTTTAGTTAATGTACAATATGAACACAGCATGCATGCTCTAGAAAATACATTCTTAAATAATAGTAAGCTTTGGTGAATTTTTGCCTGTGAGCATTCTTAGTTTTTCAGACAGCATAGATTGTGTAGGTTTATATATACAATATATGATATGTTTGCATATAAGACTGTAGTAGTGACAGTCTATTTCCTCTAGTTAGTTCCTCAGTTTGTTGTATGTCTAGTAGAGCTACGTTTTCTTCTGGCCACTGTAGCTGCCCCTGCATCTCTAATATTGCTTGGTCTGTAACAATAATGAAACTGAAATGCAGAAAAGTTGAATTCAAATAAATGTACTGTGCAATAATAATAATAATAATAATAATAATAATAATAATAATAATAATAATAATAATAATAATTTTATTTAATAATAGTCAAAGTATAGTCAGTTACTGTAATTAAAGTTAATGTAGTTCATTCCTTTCCACCCATGCATAATAGGTCATTATTTTGCAATAAACTTTTATTGCAAGGAAGTTTAGTAAGTGTAACCCTGTATGATAAATTATGTGCTGCGTATATGATAACCAGGTTTTCCATTTTCTGTTTTGAGCATTTTGACCCTTAAAAAGTCTTTTTTATTTTTTCCACTATTGAGGTATTTGAAATTCTGGGTACTCGGATTTCTTTATAACTACCAAAACATACTGTTTTGTTGTGTGTGGTACCATGTACAAGTTGTATGTATATAATATAATAATATATAGTGTATATAACAATTTTATTAACCATGCGAATCGTCAGTATATTGGTAGGAGAATGTTGGACATGAAGCTGCCAGGCAGGAGGCAAAGAGGAAGGCCAAAGAGGAGGTATATGGATGTAATTAATGAGGATATGAAGCTAGTGGGTGTAAGTGTTGAGGATGCAGAAGATAGGGATAGGTGGAGAGAGATGATTCGCTGTGGCGACCCCTGAAGGGAGAAGCCAAAAGAAGAAGAAGATAACAATTTTATTAATTTAATTTACAATTCATATATTATATATTGTATATTACTGAATTAACTCTACTTAATATGCCCTTTTCACAAGGTAGAATAAAAACAGGCAGTAGTTCCTTTGTAGGGTGCCTGGTGAACATTGGGTGCCTGGAGTCAGCACTGTGCCATGCACAAGGCTTGTAGTGCTTAGTAACCATCCATGATCACAGTGTATCAGCAGTTATTAGGCAGCAGGGGCAGATCTGAAATGTAAAAATGAAAGAAGGCATGCACCCTGGGCCCAGCTCCCACTGCATCTGCTGAACTATAAGCAATGTGTTCTACAATCTCAAACTCCAGGGACAGCAGAAGCAGGGTCATCTGACATTTTTATTTAAATAATATAGGTCTGAGCTTAAAAGAAAAACAAAGAATGATTTTGAATGAAAACACACACAAATGTTTCAGAGCTAGTCTTTCTCACCAGAAAGCATTTTTGAGTCAAACACACAACACATGCAAGATTAAGAATTCTATATTATAGTTCTATACTGGCCACCTCAAGATTTAAGAGTTTTATTGTCATATGTCCTAGTACAATGAAATTCTTACTTTGTTTACTTATCTTGAGAATAAGAGGGTAGAAGGGGGAAACAAGCATAATTTACAAGGACAATACAAGATATGTAAAAAAAAAAAAAAAATAGAATATACAGTAAAGTGTATTAAAAATATAAGTAATAGTAGCATTAAAAAAAGAAAGAAAGAAAATAGAGAACCCATATTCTAATTAGAAAAACAACTGACAATAAAATAATTCTTCACAGTATAAATGTGCAGTGCAAGTAGAAATAAAGTAACAATTTTAAAGTGTCAAGTGGTGATAAGTGTCAGTGTAATGTCCGTTATTTGAATTGTCCCTGATTATCCATTATGAGTGTATTGGGTCCCTCTTTGGACAAGATGGCGGCGCACATAGTTGCAGCATCTCAGTGCTTCCCCGGTTGGTGCATTGTTTGGCTTTTCATGTACGTGTTGTTTCTCTTTTGAATATCCTGTTGGGCAAACAAGATCACAGCCACCATGATCTCCTTAAGATATGAGCGTTTGTTACGAGCGGAGTGTTACAACTGAGTTTCTCCGCTCACAAAACATTCCAGTGGACATAGCAAGGAGCCCCGGCTCTCCATGGATTATCATCCCCGTGCGGAGGAGGCGAAGGTAGCGCTGTGAGAGGAAACAGAAGTGAGGCTGCAGGGCCGGTGCACTAGCTAGGCTACGGAAGCAGCCATTCAGACCACCGCTCCCCAGCCTTTTTCTCACAAAAGCCAGATCCCTCGCTAAAAAGATGGATGAACTGAGGCTAACAACATTATTAACAGACTGTGCCTAACAACATTATTAAGGATAGCTGCATTCTGCTGATCACAGAAACTTGGCTTCATTCATCCATTCCGGACTCAGCTATCGAGCTAACAGGCTACACTGCACAGTGTCATGACAGGACATCATTCTCCAGCAAGAGCAGAGGAGGGGGGCTCTGTATGTACGTCAATAACAACTGGTGTACTAACACAGTAACTGTAGACAGTCACTGCTCACCAGACCTGGAGTATGTGACTGTTAAATGCAGACGCATTTATCTCCCGAGAGAGTTCACTGTGGTCATGATTACTGCTGTTCACATTCCACCGGATGCTAATGCTAACTCGGCTGAGCCCCCTGCTCTACACTTTCGTCGAGTTTGCAGATGACATCATAGTGGCGGGACTCATCTCTGGGGGGGACGAGTCCGCCTACAGGGATGAGGTGGAGCGGCTGACAGTGTGGTGCAGGAGGAATAACCTGCTCCTCAACACCTCAAAGACTAAGGAACTGGTTATAGATTACAGGAGGAAGAAAACAGATATCATACCACTAATCATCAGCAGGGACTGTGTGGAGAGGGTAGGCGACTTCCACTTCTTGGGAGTCTACATTGAGGAGGACTTGACCTGGAGTGTGAACACCTCTGAGCTGCTGAAGAAGGCGCAGCAGAGACTGCACTTTCTGAGGGTGCTCAGGAAGAACAACATCACCCAGAGACTGCTGGTGTCCTTTGATCAGTGCTCCATAGAGAGCTTACTGACATACTGTATATGTGTGTGGCACACTAGCTGTACAGCGGCTCAGAGGAAAGCACTGCAGAGGGTCATTAACACGGCTCAGAAGATCATCGGCTGCCCTCTCCTCACTCTGGAAGAACTGCAAAAAAAGCACAAAAACTCTCAAAAAAAGCACAGAACATAATAAAGGACACCTCACACCCTGGACACCATCTATTTGAACTTCTGTCATCAGTTAGCTGGTACAGATCATTTAAAACAAGGACAAATATATTCAGGAACAGCTTCTATCCCACAGCAACAACCACACTCAATAGAACTAAAACATGCTGCTAGTAAAAACAAGGGGTTGTGCAATTGACGTATGACTGTATGTATGGTTGTGTGTGAACACTATTTATTTTTATCTATTTTTATGCTCCTTTTTTAGTTTTATAATATAATGCACTGATTGGGTAGCATTTTTTAATTTCATTGTACATGTTACATGTTACAATGACAACAAAGACATTCTATTCTATTCTATTCTATTTATTCTGTATGATGTTTCAGCAGTAAAAGTGCAGAGTGCCATTGAACAGACTGAATTTACCCTACAGGTGGAAGTGGCAATGGGTTTTGACTATTTATCAGTCTAATGGCCTGGGGATATAAACTGTTCTGGAATCTGGATGGTCTGGTCACAGTGCTCCGGTACCACTTACCAGACTTCATTAAGGTGAAGAAATTGTGGATGGGATGGGTGGTGTCCTTCATAATTTTGCAAGCCCATTTGCAGATCCTTTTTATTGTAGATGTCATGCAGTGAGGGGAGATCCGTCCCTGTGATTTTCCGGGCCAGCTTGATCACCCTCTGTAATGCCTTCCTGTCGTGTGTTGTGCTGTTGCCAAACCACACAGAAATGCAGAAAGTTAGCACACTCTCCACAATGCTTCTGTAGAAGTTATGGAGTATTTGTGATGACTTGTCAAACTTCCTTAGTCTCCTCAAGAAGTACATTCTTTGATTGGCCTTACTTTCAAGTTTCACTCTGTTTTATGTCCACTTGAGGTCCTCACAGATGTGTACACCAAGGAACTTATAGCTGCCCACTCTCAACCTCAGCATCTCCCATCAGTAGAAGCTAATAGACATGCTCACTTCTCCTTGTGTCCACGACCATCTCCTTGGTCTTGCTGATGTTTGGTGTGAGATTGTTTGCCTCACACCATGTGACAAATTCAGACACTTTGTGGTATGCGGTCTAATCGTTTGTAATAAGACCAATAACTGTGGTGTCATCTGTGAATTTTACAATGATGTTGTTGGGATGGGTAGCAACACAGTCATGTGTGAAAAGAGTGTACAGCATTGGGCTGAGTACACAGCCCTGAGGAGTGCCTGTGTGCAAAATAATGGTGCTGGAGGAGTGTTTTCTGAGGCAGACATGTCTACTGGTGAGGAAGCTCAGTATCCAGTTACACAGTCCAAAAGGCAGGCCCAGGTTATACAGCTTATTTATGAGTTTGGAGGGGATGATGGTGTTGTATGCCAAGCTGTAATCAATGAGCAGTCTGGCATAGCTGTCTTTATTTTCCAGGTGAGTTAGAATTTTGTGACGGGCAAAAGAAATGGCATCTTCTTTTGATCTATTAGTCCTGTACGTGAACTATAATGTAAAGTAATGGTTCCGGAATGGCTGGTACAATGCTTTGAAAGTGTTTCTTGATAAGATTCTCAAAACACTTCATGAGAATCGGTGTGAGGACCACTGGTCTGTAGTCATTCAGACTTGAAACTTTAGCTTTTTTTGGGACAGGGATGGTAGTGGTGGACTTGAAACAGACAGGTTGCATAACACCGACATCCAAGCACCTTTGTTCTTACTGGAGGCAAATGTCCAATCACACCAGTGTATGGATTGGGTTTGTAAAGAAATGGCAATGTCTGGAATATCCTTTATATAATTATATAATATAACGTTTAGCCACGTTTCAGTAAATATTAAGGCACAACAGTCTCTGTACTCCCTTTGAATTGAAACGCTGGTATGGATCTCCACTGAACATCGCAAGTAACTGGCTAGGTAGGGGTGGCCTGGTTGCTCAAGCCTTAAGCCTAGTATGCAGCCCTCCTCGTGTGCCTCTCCTCCATTTTCGTCACTCTTCCTGTCAGTTAGGCTTACCAGTCGAGAATGGTGATGATAGGGTAGCTCCACTCAAGGCCGGGTGTATAATGCAGGCCAAATCTGGCAGACTAAAAATCAGTTCTTGGGTTCTCATTCCAATCTTCAATAAAGTCTCTCTGTCTTATGTTCTGTGTCCAATGGTTTTCTTGAGAGAAAGTACTAAAATAACCAATAAAATTGTAATAAAAAGAGGTGCGAACAAAGACATCTGTCATGGAGGGCACCATCTTGGAAGAGCCTCTTATTTATTCAAGTGCTTATTCATTTTCAGTAACTGCTTTTCCTGGTCAGAGTGGATATGGAGCCTATCATTGGACATTGGATGTAAGGAAATAGGAATACAGTCTGGATGGGGCATTCTCATAATCATTAAAAGACAGCCCATTCTTATTACTGAAATACAAAGCTCACTGACTTGGCATGAGGATATATGACAGATAAAATTTACTTTACTTTTTACTTTTTCTTTTTTTATGAGAGATAAAATTTTCTTAGAACTGTCTCTCCATTAGTCATCTCTCTTGTTATTTGCAAAATATAAGTCAAAATACAGTGGCAGGTGTGAGCTAAATTTTTAATATGTATCATAGATCTGCTTGATTTACTAATGTTTGTTTGTTTGTTTGTTTGACTGATTATTGATGAATGCCTTTGTCATAAATATTAGCCTACACACACGTACTGTTAATGAGAGCAGTGAAAGCTATACACCAAGCTGCCAGACTTTGTTCTGACTTTGAAAACATTGTTTTCATATGCTCACATTTCATTTCACACTACCATTTTCTTTCACAGACCACCATTGTGGGGGGTTGTACTACTATATCATTGTATATAAATCTGAAACAACATTAGGAACTGCATTTCAAAGTAACAAGACTGTAGTAACAGCTAATAAGCTCATACACAGGGACTTTTTTTAAGAGAGAGAGAGAGAGAGAGAGAGAGAGAGAGAGAGAGAGAGAGAGAGAGAGAGAGATTGAGAGAGAGAGAAATCCTTTTATCTTTTAACACCAACTCTTCTGGCTCTATGTGTGCTTTTGCTTTTCGTGATTTTCATCACATTTGTTTACATCATATGTGCAAATCACTGTGGATTCCTGAAAAAGCTTTAGTAATCCTAGAAGCTAGGAATCCTAATTTCTCAAGTAAACTATATTGCCAAATGTTTTGGGACATCCCTCCAAATCATTGAATTCAGGTGTTCCAATCACTTCCATGGCCACGGGTGTATAAAATCAAGCATCTAGGCATGCAGACTGATTCTACAAACATTAGTGAAAGAATGGTTTACTCTCAGGAGCTCAGTGAATTCAAGCGTGGTACTGTGGTAGGTTGCCACCTGTGTAATAAGTCCAAATATTCCATGGTCAACTGGTAGTGGTATTATAACAAAGTGGAAGCAATTGGGAAAAATAGCAACTCAGCCACAAAGTGGTAGGCCACGTAAAATCAAAGAGCGGGGTCAGCACATGCTGAGTCAATAGCTACAGACCTCCAAACTTCGTGTGGCCTTCAGATTATCTCAAGAACAGTGCGTAGAGAGATTCATGGAATAGGTATTCATTGGTCAAGCAGCTGCATCCAAGCCTTACATCACCAAGTACAATGCAAAGTGTCGGATGCAGTGTTGTAAGGCATGCATTCTTATGGTGTGGGGTTGTTTTTCAGGGATTGGGCTTTGTTTTGGAATGTGGAAAGCACTACAACTACTACTACTATATGCACAGACTACTACACACACCATAGTCAGAACCTGTTGTAACTGAAGACTTTATTTCTTCATTCCTTGCTGTCTTCAACTGCAATCCTTTTTTCATGAAGGTACTAGAAAAAAATAAATGTAAAATCTTCAATCAAGGGGGAAAATCATCAATTTCTGAAAGCATGGCCTTGCAGACAAAACAAGCAGTGAACTTTACATTATTAATCTCATGTAATAATTTATAGCCATAATGAAAGATTATGTCATTTGTCTACCTAAATAAAAATTGCCCTGTGCTTTCATCATCAGGCTTAATCAACACTATGTTTTTCCTTTCAAGTCACCACTCCTTGCTATTATTTTGCCACCCCCATCTCAGTCTTTCTTAATCCATTTTTCATATTCTGACTTAAATCACAGAATGGTCTCATGTCATAGTACCTGAGCAAACTTTTTGTTTTTTTATGATCTGTCACACTTACTTCAATCAAAAAGTGCAGACTATTTGATAATACCTAAAGTAGTAAAGACTGCAGCAGGGGGCTGATCTTTTTCTTACAAGTCCATGCATTAGAACAGCCAATTAGTGTATATGAACAGCCAATTAGTGTTCAGGACTCAGACACCAGTCTCAATGTTTAAGTCAAGCTTTTCAATAGTTTTTCTTAGGTTAAGGAGCAGATCTGGAGGGTTGATTTTTTGTGTTTGGTGAACTGAGATGTTTGGATGCTGTCACCTTACCGCACTCGCATGTTTACACAAGTTTGCTCAATGTGGAGTGACGCTTTATATCACAGGAAGCTCTCATGTCTCATGTGACCTTTTTGCTCTCCCTTTTAGTTATGCTGTCATAGCTAGCCTTGCCAGAGTCCTTGTCTGCACTTTGCACATAACATGTAAAGATTTTTTTAAAAATGTCTCTCTCTTTCTATTTTCCTCTCTCTCTTTCTGTGGCAGTCGGTTTTGGACTCGGATCTTTTTCTTTGAACATTTGAATGCATCGCTGGAAGGAAGCAGTGTTAAATCTATAATAAACTCAAAAATTATGCTGACCTATACGTTGCTCAGAAGCTATTGGTTGCACAACTCCACTTGACTATATACAGCTGTAGAAAGGACATTATTTATAATCACATTCTCAGGTGTCACCCAGGGTTCCCTTGTGAGTCTGGTTCCTCTCAAGGTTTCTTCCTCATATAATCTCAGGGAGTTTTTCCTTGCCACCAATGCCTCAGGCTTGCTCATTAGGAATAAACGTAAATTTAATTTTGAACTTTGTAATTTTTTATTCTAAAATTTTATATTTCTGTAAACAGTATCCACTGTTAAAAGTGCTATACAAATAAAATTATTGAATTGAATATGCACTTGATACACTATCTACTGAGCACCAAGTTTAATAATTAAAGGATGCTTGAGAGAAGGAGAAATAAAAGTCATCTTGGAAAGGTTTTTTTAATTTTTAAATTAATTTTATAGTGGTGGGGGTGAAATAAGAATAAAAATATATTTCTTCTCCCCATACAGTCATGCACCATATATGTTGCCCATATATTAATTATTTTTAAGCACATTAAAATGTTAGCATTATTTTAAAAATGTCTTGTAATCTCTCCTACTTCTATTTTCTATTTTCCACAGCCATATTTATATTAATTTTTTTAAGTATGCAAGGAATTTTGATTACAATTTTCTCTTGCTCTCTTAATCATAAGAATACAATGTAATTAGTTTTTAATTACTTCCTTCAGTTGTTCTAGTAATCATTCCAATTAACCAAATATGCTGAGATTTTTAAATTATCAACTTGTCAAATTATCAACTTGTACCTCCTACATTGTCAATTTCTCCTCAAGCTTGACATTATAATATTGACAAGGGTCTAGAGAGTATGCGTGTTCGTGTGTGTGTGTGTGTGTGTGTGTGTGCATGCGTGATGTGATAATATAGAAACTGAGCAAGGAGACAAGATGAGCTGGCCTGCTTTACACTGCAGCATCGTTGCAATCTGCCACAGGAAAATTTGCATGCTCTGAAAAGCCATTAAGTTAAAATATACAGTTATTGTACCTTTCTGGGCCTGGTGCCATACAAATGCTTATTGCATGTGCTTATAGCCAGTCCCTAGCAGATGGTAAATCATGAAATTTTATGAAATTATTATTCCAGTGAGGAGTTTTGAAAAGGAACAGCTGTGAGAGAGATGGGACATTATAAACACTCACAGGTGTTCAATTTCTACCCTCTGCCAACCACAACATCAAAAATTAAATTATAAACAAACTTGCAAATGTTGTAATCTCCTTTGCATATGCACTACTTACAGAGGAAAATTGCTTAAACTAAGCAAAGAATTAAATTTTCATTTGCATAAAATTTTTATGGAAGCAAAGAATTTCATCCCAGGTCTCTCCACTTACACTAAGCTGCCAAGTGAAATTGCAGGCCTGTTAGCCATAGTGGGCTAATACTAATATGGGGAGCTTCATTAAGGACAGAACTAATAGGTATTTCACATTAGTACATATTGGCAAGTACACCTAATAGAACCAAGCCAAACTTCATCGCTAACTGGGGTCTGAAATTAAGGCTTTGTCCTTCTTTAGTATATAATTTTGCTCTTATGTGTAGGAATGTGTGAAAATTGGATGTAGTGCAGTCCTGTTGCTGTGTTCTAAATTTGGCCTGTATGTTTCATGTGTAGAATGGATTCTTGTAACTTGTACTGACCCTTTTAGACAAATTTTCTGCCAGAATTACTGACTTACCATCACTCATGTTATAATGTTATAACATGTTATAACAATCTTGATCCAATTGGTCATATTTTTCATATTTTTTTCTCTATATTCAGCTATATCAATAGTAACTACTTGGACCTAATAGGAAACTCTTATTCTACACAATGGTAAATGGCCAGGGCTCAAATACTACTCAAAACTTCTTCTTTCATAAGTAAATCTGAGCAAACTTTAATTTGTTGTATATCATAAAGTTATTAAACATATGTTAGCCCTACAAGCCCTCCTATGTCTTTATTTTTATTATTCAAAACATTATTTTAAAAAATGTCTTTTTATTTTTATGGAAGTTTGTGATATGTCAGTAAATGCAATAACTGGAATATTGTATTCCAGGTACTGAACAATATAGAATTAAAAACCTATATAAAAAGAAGAAGAATGTATATAAATATAGAAGTAAAAAGGTCTATATAAAATCTATCATAACTGAGCATATTCTTTGCCATGTACAATGACACATAAGGGTTTAAATATACAAATTAAGGATTAGAAGAAGAAGTTGCTTTTGGCTGCTCCCTGTTCAGGGTCACCACAGCAGACCAACTGGTGCGCACAACAACTTGGCACATCTTTTACACTGGATGCCCTTCCTGACGCAACCCTCCCATTTTTCCGGGATTGGGACCGGCACTGCATCCAGTGGCTGGGAATTGAACCCTGGCCTTCCGCATGGTAGGTGAGAAACCTACCACTGAGCCACTAATGCCCACAAAGTAATCAAGGAGTACTCAATTCAAAGCAAGTGCTGGCAATAAGGTCTCAATGAGCTGGCAATGAGTAACAGGAAATGGGTAGAGAAAAAAAAAAATAATAATAAAAAAAAAAATAATAATAATAATAATAATAATAATAATAATAATAATAATTATTATTATTATTATTATTATTATTATTATTATTATTATTATTATTATTATTATTATTATTATTGTTATTATTATTGTTATTATCTATGTAACTACATATTTTTATTAATGCAGAAGAAACTAATAAGAATCATGTCATTTTGTCACGTGAGGTTACCTTCTCATGCTATCCAATATAGTTAGTGCTAAAACTATGTATGTGTCTGAACATAGATACTGACTAAGAATACTAACAGGAGTGATTATATATAGTCTCAATTAATGCACTGCAGTCTAATAAAGCTCCAGGCCCAGATTGTTTGCCAATTGAGTTTTTTAAAAAGTTTATTGATAAATTGGCACCATTGCTTCTTGGTGTGTTCAATGAATCTCTAAGCCAGGGCTCATTACCACCTTGCCTTTCTTCTTAAAAAATGCAAGGATCCCATTCAGTGTGGATCATATAGGCCATTATCATTGCTGAATGCTGATGTGAAAGTGCTGGCTAAAATAATTGCATCCCGTTTAGAGGATGTATTACCATATGTTATATCTGTGGAGCAGACTGGCTTCATAAAAGGATGGCATTTGTTTTTTAATACTCGTACACTTTTTAATATAATTTACTCCAAACAAACATCTGTATTGTTGAAAATTTCCTGGAAGAATCATGCATTGCTTAAATCAAATTCTAATCAAGTCATAATTTTACTTCTAGCCTATTATAACTACAAAAAATTAATCCTTAAATCCTTTGTTACTCTAATTTACTTTAATCATTTAATTTAGTAATCTTTAAGTAGATTTAATCTAATTTACTATCTACTCTAGTCATTTAAGCATTTAATAATAATTTACTATCTACGTTAATCAGTAATCATCTAATGATCATTTAATCATTAACAAATTACTCAGATTAAGCACTGATTATTTGAATCCATAATCCATTAATCTCACTTTACTATCCTCAGCTTAAATCAATATCAAAGCAGTATAACCTTTAGATGACAGTTAAAATTTACGAACAATAGCATATGGATAAAAAAAGTATAATAAGAAAAATAAAATAAATAGAGACTCATAATCAAATAGTGAGTAGTTTATCAGACATAGTAGGATAAAAAAGGGGGGAATGAAGAATCTTAAGAGGCGAGCACTCTCAAAGCAGAGTCTCAGGCTTCGGCGGAGAGGCCTTTGGCCTGCGAAGCCAAAGCCATGTGCTTGTCTGTGCCGACGCACCAGGGTATAGTGAAAATCAGCAAGGCCAATATTCTTAAAAAAACAAAGGGTACGGCAACCCTGGAAACAGGAGAGGGGACCATCATAACAACTCTCAGATAGGACAATAAAAAGATATGAAATTGACTGGTGGAACAAAACAACCGAATGAGAAATTAATATAATATTAATAGTACACATTGTACTAAAATCAAATTATACCACAGAGAGAGAACATAAGGAGTAGGAAAATAGGGAAATTGACTTACCTAGGTAAGGTGGAGGGGTGCTGTAAGGTCCCGTGGGAAAAATCAGAGATGTCAGAGAGGGAAGTGGAGTGTGAGAGGCGAGATGATGCGGAGGCAAATGGCAGGTGGCTGTGTTTATAGGTGAGGCGGGGCAGGGCCCAAGCCCAAGTTAAATCAAAACAGTGAATGAACCTTTTCTAGTGGCTGGTATTACCCAAAACATGGAACAAAATAAGAAATCACCGAATGGCAGTCAAGCACAGAGGTGATGTACAGGGGTAATACAAAAAATGGGGTTGTGATACAAATATGGGAGGAAACTACACTAAACCTAACTGAACTATTTGCAGAGCAAATAAGTTTAAGCCCTCAGATAATAAAACCAACAATGAACAAGGATAAATGAATAAAAGAATAATTAAATACTGGGAGGGGAAACATCTTAATACTCTGAATAAAGGCCAGATGACCCCACAAAGCAAGCCCTCAAGTACTCTGATATAGGGGATATAATAAATAGGTTCCTAAAGTATAAACTAGTAAATACCTAATTTCTGCAAATACTGTAACCTGTTAAGTATTATAGACAGGCCTAGGCCTGACTTAAAGGCCCAGCAACTGGTATCCTTGAGGCCAACGGGTGGTAATCTTAAGGCCACCAGTTATGGACAAACGAAGGAGGGGTTGATTTTATGGGGCATATTCAGCAAAATAATCATCTATCGTCAAAACAGGCACTGACAAACAAGTGTAAGGAGGGGTGAAAAGGCCCCTATATATATATATGGGGTGGGGGGGTGGGGGGAGGGGTTGCACTTGACTGCATCGGGCCTGAAGCTGTGTTTTTGGAGTGCCAATAAAGCTGGTTTGCTTGTTCTCATCCAAGCCTGAAGAAGTTTCATTATTTTCTTACTTACAATTTAGCAAAGTATTTGGTAAATATAGGTGTTACGGGTGGCAGGGCTGAGGGTGAACCACTAGGGGGCCCTCAGTAGGGGTTGTCATGTTGTCTGTTTATGTTTATGTTTTGGCCATGTGTGTGTTAGTTAAGCCCCGCCCTGTCCTATTGTGTGTTGATTAATGTTTCACCTGTTCCTAATGTTTCCTGATTATGTTTCCTATTTATAGTCCTGTCTTTGTCTGCTTGAGTTGCCAGTCCTCGTTTCTATGTAGGCCGAAGTGGTGTCGCGGTTTATGTCTCATGTCATGTCTCGTGTGGTTCATGTTAAATAAATCCCCTTTATGTTCACGGAAGCTTCGCGGTGGGTCTGTAATATCCAGCCGGACACCGCCGGTTGTAACAGAAGGACTGGCCGAAACCGAACAGATCCAGCGCGAAGCTTCGGCGAGAAGGTTAGTTTTTTCGTTTCCGGGTTTTATTGTTTTGCCTAGTTTTTTGTTTTGCGCTCCGGGTCGGAGTGTGTTTCGGGGGGGTTTTTTGTTGATTCCGCCCCTCTCTCCGCCCGTGGTTAGGGAATGGAGGAGGGATTCGGCAGTAATTCGAGTTTGGAGGATATTTTTATTTTTTCTCGCTTCGTCCATGTTCACGTGGGGGCGTCGCCCCACGATGTAGCTTCCGTGGGGGGCGTGGCCCCAGTTTTTACCCTTCGGAGGAGAGTGCCGGCCAAGGGCCGGAGTTTCAAGTTTTTTTTCCCGGCTCTCGCTCTGCTTAGGTTCCGGTGGGGGGCGTCGCCCCACGATGTAGCTTCCGTGGGGGGCGTTGCCCCAATGTTCGCCAGCAGAGGAGAGTTCCGGCCAGGGCCCCGGACCTTGAACCTTTTTTTTGTTGTTTTTGTTTTGACTGCTCCGACTCTCGCTCCGCCCATGTTCCTGTGGGGGGCGTCGCCCCATGATGTAGCTTCCGTGGGGGCGCTGCCCCACCTGTTGCCAGCGGAGGAGAGTTTCGGCAGCACCCTGCTCCCGCCCGCCCGCCCCTTGGGGAGTTCCAGACCCCAGCGAGACGGACATCGTCGCCCCGGAGCCTTCGTTCGTCGGTGGACGTCACTCGGGGCGAGTGCTCGGCGGTGGACGTCGCTCGAAGCTGCTGCTCGGCGGTGGACGTCGCTTGGTCCTGTGGCTCGGCTGTGGACGTCATTTGGCTCTGCGGCTTGGCTGTGGACGTCATTCGGCTCTGCGGCTCGGCTGTGGACCTCGTTCGGCGCCTCCGCTCGGCTGTGGACGTCGCGTCGGACCCTTTGGCCTTGCCGTCGGGTCCTTTGCTCCCCCCACTTGTCTCGCTCCTGCTTCTCACTCCCCCCACTTGCCTCGCCTTGATCCTCGTTCCCCCCACTTGCCTCGCCTTGATCCTCGTTCCCCCCACTTGCCTCGCCTTGGTCCTCGCTTCCCCCCACTTGCCTTGCTTTTGGCTTCTCGCTCCCCCCCCTAGTGCTTCGCCCTGCTTCTCGCTCCCCCCACCGGCCTCTCTACGTTCCTAGCTCCTCCCCAGGACCCATCGCTGGACCGGACTTTTTGGGGAGGGGCTAGGGTTTGGCGCGTCGGGAGCCGCGCCTTTGAGAGGGGGGAGATGTTACGGGTGGCAGGGCTGAGGGTGAACCACTAGGGGGCCCTCAGTAGGGGTTGTCATGTTGTCTGTTTATGTTTATGTTTTGGCCATGTGTGTGTTAGTTAAGCCCCGCCCTGTCCTATTGTGTGTTGATTAATGTTTCACCTGTTCCTAATGTTTCCTGATTATGTTTCCTATTTATAGTCCTGTCTTTGTCTGCTTGAGTTGCCAGTCCTCGTTTCTATGTAGGCCGAAGTGGTGTCGCGGTTTATGTCTCATGTCATGTCTCGTGTGGTTCATGTTAAATAAATCCCCTTTATGTTCACGGAAGCTTCGCGGTGGGTCTGTAATATCCAGCCGGACACCGCCGGTTGTAACAATAGGTAGTTGCAGAAGACTCCAGAACCACCCAGAAGAGTGTCCACTCAGAGGGGACTCTGAGTTCCGACAGTATCCCCTGAGGTTGTAATTTCACTCGATGCTGAGAAAGCTTTTGATAAGGTTGAGTGGGAATAGCTATTTGCAGTATTAAGAAATTTGGGTTTGGTGGTAAATTTATCTGCTGGATTCAACTTCTTTACAAATCTCCACAAGCTAGTGTTCACACAAATAATATTAGTTCTGATTATTTCACTCTCGGACGTAGAACCCGGCAGGGGTGCCCACTGTCGCCACTGCTTTTTGACCTTGCTATTGAACCGTTATCCATTAAGGTTAGATCCTCTCTTGCTTTTAAAGGTATTATTCGTAATGGGGTGGAGCACAAATTATCCCTATATGCTGATAACTTGTTGTTATATGTGACTGATCCTGCTACTTCTATTCCTGTTATTTTAACTATTTTGGATAATTTTGGTTCTTTCTCAGGATATAAACTAAATTTGCATAAGAGTGAATATTACCCAGTCAATAATAGTGCTTTACAACTTCAGCATCTAAACCTGCCTTTCAAACTTAATTGTTCAGGTTTTAAATGTCTTGGAATTACAGTGATTCTCTATCTGACCTTTTCCATGCCTATTTCTCCCCTCTTATTTATGCTGTAAAATCTGATATTCAGAGATGGTGAAATTTACCCCTTTCTTTAACTGAAAAAATCAGTGTTGTTAAAATGACCATTCTCCCTAAATTTCTTTATTTTTTTTCAATCACTTCCTTTATTTCTACTTGAATACTTTTTTGATTCCTTGGATAAAATCATAAGCTCTTTTCTTTGGGGCAGGAAACTTCCTAGAATCCGTAAGACCTTATTACAGAGATGTAGACTTAGTCGTGGACTTGCTCTGCCTAATTTTCAAATATACTACTGGGCTGCACACATTCAAAAATAACATTTTTGGATTAACTCATCTAAATCCCCTTGGTGCAGATTAGAGTTACTGTCTTGTAAATCATCTTCTATATTAGCTCTACTTTGTACTTCCTTTCTAATCAAACCTGCTCAATATACTGATAATCCAGTGGTATTTAATACACTTAAGATTTGGTATCAGTTTAGACGTCACTTTAAATTTGGGACTGCATCAGTGATGGGTCCATTGCATAAAAATCATTTGTTTCCCCCGTCACTTCTAGATTCAGCATTTTCATTATGGTATGACAAAGGCATCACACATTGTTATAATTTGTATGAAGATGGAGTCTTCAAGTTTTGCTAGTCTCTCCTTGGAGTATGAGCTGCCTGCAGCTCATTTCTTTCGTTACCTACAAGTTCGCAACTTTGTATCCAAGTGTTTTCCATATTTTCCTTCTATACCTCCCAGGCAGCCCTGGGAAAGCCTGATCACATTTAGTCCATACCAGCGAGGTGTGATTTCAAGGATATATAATTTTATCTTATCACTTAGTAATTGTAAAATCACTAAAACTAGGACTGCTTGGGAAAATGAATTGGGATTGCAGTTGGGTAAGGAATGCTGGGAGAAAGCCATAGACAGGATACGCTCCAGCACTTCCTGCGCCCGCCTCAGTCTTATTCAGTTTAAGGTTTTGCACAGAGTTCATTATTCCAGATGTGACAGGTGCCATGCCTCTCCCTGTAATTTAAGTCACATGTTCTTTTTGTGCTCAAATTTACAGGACTTTTGGAAATGTTTTTTCAATATCATATCCACTATATTTGGGGTACAGCTGGAACCATGTCCATTAATTGCTATATTTGGCATTCCAGATGATTCAGTTCCATTGAGTTCTGCACATAAAGATGTTATCCCTTTCTCTTCTTTGTTGGCCAGACATTCCATACTCTTACATTGGAAGTCCATTAAGTATCCCTCTCTCTCAGTTGATTAAAGATTTATTATTTTTCTTAAGCTATAGAAGATTAAATACACACTGAGAGATTCTACTGAGATGTTTTTTCACAAATGGCATCCGTTTATTTCTTATTTTACAAATTTACAGGTATTGCCGGAATGATTATTTGAACTAGGTCATGCATCGGAGTGTATATATGACCTATCTGATTCATACCGATTTGTCTGAGCTGGAGGATGTGGGGTGTGTGTGTGTATGTGTGTGTGTGTGTGTGTGTGTGTGTGTGTTTGTGTTTTTGATTGTGTTCTGGGTGGGGGGGTTAATAATAATAATAATAATAATAATAATAATAATAATAATAATAATATACTTCATTCAGTGATTTGTTTTATATGTTTGTATATAATGATTGTTCAATTAAAATAATTTGAAAAAAAAAGTAGTGATTATATGTCCAGAGATGGGTGAGAATTTTATTTTTATTTAATAATAATAATAATAATAATAATAATAATAATAATAATAATGCTTTTTTTTCTTATCTAGCCTTGAGGGTCACAGTCCAGTGACTTCTGTGCCGGTCCCAAGCCCGGATAAATAGAGAGAGCTGCAAATTGTCAGTCAAGTGATGGAAGCTAAAAAGGAGGAATGTTGTGAGGAATTTAGACATTAGTTGAGGCAGGCTCTGGGTGGTCAGGTAGTGCTGCCAGATTACTCGGAAGCAGAAGTGATCAGGGTGACAGGAAGAAAGGTGCTGAGTGTGTCATCTGGAAGGAGGAAAGAAGATAAGGAGACTTGGTGGTGGAATGAGGAAGTTCGGGATAGTATCCAGAGGAAGAGGTTAGCCAAGAATCAGAATCAGAAAGAGCTTTATTACCAAGTATGTTTGCACATACAAGGAATTTGTTTTAATGTCACAAGCTCCAGTGCACAGAGACAACAACAACAATGCAAATAACAACAACAAAAAAAAGGATGAGAAATAAAAATACACATATTTAAATAGGAAAATAAAGTAATTTGTATGTACAGAATAGAACAGAATGAGTTGAAATGTAGGTATGTGGAGGTGGTAACAAATGAATATGAGGTTATTGAGGTTATTTTTTTTTTCTTTTTTTTTTTTTTTTTATTGCCCAATGTTGGGAACATTCAACTGTTCAAAAGGTAGATTGCTTGGGGGAAGAAACTGTTCTTGTGCCTGGCTGTCCCGGTAGTTGCTGCTCTGTAGCGTCGGCCAAATGGCAAAAGGTCAAAAAGGAGATGGCCTGGATGTCCTCACTCTGGATGTATACAGTTCTTGAAGGGTGGGCAGAGGAGCACCAATAATCCTTTCAGCAGTCCGAACCATTCTCTGTAGTCTTCTGATGTCTGATTTTGTAGCTGAGCCAAACCAAACAGTTATAGACGTGCACAGAACAGACTCAATGACAGCTGAGTAGAACTGTGTTAGCAGCTCCTGTGGCAGGTTGAACTTCCTCAGCTGCCGAAGTACAATCTTTGTTGGGCCTTTTTGATAATGGAGTCTATGTGAGTGTCCCACTTCAGGTCCTGAGAGATGGCGGTGCCCAGGAAACTGAATGACTCCACTGTTGGTACAGTGCTGTTCATGATGGTGAGTGGGGGAAGTGCAGTGGTGTTCCTCCTGAAGTCCACTATCATCTCCACTGTTTTGAGCGTGTTGAGCTCCAGGTTGTTAAGACTACACCAGGCAGCCAGCTGCTCAATCTCTTGTCTGTAAGCAGACTCATCACCGTCCTGGATGAGGCCGATGACTGTAGTGTCATCCTTGAACTTCAGGAGCTTGACAGATGGATCAGTAGAGGTGCAGTCATTGGTGTAAAGGGAGAAGAGCAGTGGGGAGAGGACACAATCCTGGGGGACGCCAGTGCTGGTGGTGCGGCTGTATGACGTGAATTTCCCCAGTTTCACTAGCTGATGCCTATCTGTCAGAAAGCTGGTGATCCACTGACAGATAGAGCTAGGGACAGAGAGCTGGAGGAGTATTGGGATGATGATGTTGAAGGCCGAACTAAAGTCCACAAACAGGAGCCTCACATAAGTCCCTGATTTGTCCAGATGCTGTAGGATGAAGTGCAGTCCCATGACTGCATCATCCACGGACATGTTTGCTCGGTAATCAAACTGCAGGGGGTCCAGTAAGGGTCCAGTGATGTTCTTCAGATAAGCCAATACCAGTCTTTCAAATGACTTCATGACCACAGACGTTAAAGCAACAGGTCTTTAGTCATTAAGTCCTGTTATTTTGGGTTTCTTTGGAATGGGGATGATGGTGGAACATTTGAAGCAGGCAGGGACTTCATGCAGCTCCAGTGATCTATTCCTAATTTCCAGGACCTAATGGATCTGCTTCTAACATCTTGGTGACAGATACCACAAAACACTTTCAGGAATCTGACTCACCTGGTCAGGGCTGTTCTGGCAGCAAAAGTGGGACCAACACAATATTAGGCAGATGGTCATAATGTTATGTCTGAATGGTGTATAGTGTACAGCATTAGTTAAATGAAAGAAGTCCTCCAAGATTTAGTATGAGTAATTTATATTTTTTAATGCAATTTTCAAATGTACTTTTAAAGCAATTAAGTAAAAGTCACAGCCCAACCTGTTATATGTATTTTATGTTATAGTATAGCGAATTGGCTAAAATAAGGTTGCAATACTTATATCTGGAACCAATGCAGTGTGGATAAAATGGGGGTGATGTGATAAGGTCTTCTAGTTTTAGTACGCTCTGTGGCTACTGCATACTGACATAACTGGAGCTTGTTTTTGCACCTTCAGGAACATCCAGCCAGCAACATGTTGCTGTAATGTAACTTGCAGGTAGTGAAATTTCCATTTCATCTTCTTCTTCTTCTTTCGGCTTTTCCCTTCAGGGGTCGCCACAGCGAATCATCTCTCTCCACCTATCCCTATCTTCTGCATCCTCAACCCTTGCACCCACTAGCTTCATATCCTCATTTATTACATCCATATACCTCCTCTTTGGCCTTCCTCTTTGCCTCCTGCCTGGCAGCCCCATGTCCAACATTCTCCTACCAATATACTCACTGTCCCTCCTCTGAACATGTCCAAACCATCTTAATCTGGCCTCCCTAACTTTGTCCCCCAAACGTCCAACATGAGCTGTCCCTCTGATGTACTCATTCCTAATCCTGTCCAATCTTGTCACTCCCAAAGAGAACCTCAACATCTTCAGCTCTGCTACCTCTAGCTCTGACTCCTGTCTCTTCCTCAGTGACACTGTCTCTAAACCATACAGCATGGCCGGTCTCACCACTGTCCTGTACACCTTCCCCTTGATTCTCGCTGATATTTTCTGATCACACAGAACTCCCGACACCTTTCTCCACCCATTCCAACCTGCCTGCACTCGCTTCTTTACCTCTTTCCCACACTCTCCATTACTCTGGACTGTTGACCCCAAGTACTTAAACTCCTGTACCTTCTTCACCTCTTCACCCTGTAACCTTACTGTTCCACTTCCCTCCCTTTCATTCACACACATGTACTCAGTCTTACTACGACTGACCTTCATTCCTCTTCTCTCCAGCGCAAACCTCCACCTCTCCAGGTTTTCCTCCACCTGCTCCCTGCTCTCACTACAGATCACAATGTCATCTGCAAACATCATTGTCCAAGGAGACTCCTGTCTGACCTCCTCTGACAACTGGTCCATCACCATAGCAAACAGGAAGGGGCTCAGAGCCGATCCCTGATGCAGTCCCACCTCCACATTGAACTCCTCTGTCTGACCTACAGCACACCTCACCACTGTTCTGCTCCTCTCATACATGTCCTGCACCACTCTGACATACTTCTCCGCTACTCCTGACTTCCTCATACAGTACCACAGCTCTTCTCTTGGCACCCTGTCATACGCTTTCTCCAAGTCTACAAACACACAGTGCAACTCCTTCTGACCATCCCTATACTTCTCCATCAAAATCCTCAGAGCAAAAATTGCATCCGTTGTGCTCTTTCTGGGCATGAAGCCATACTGCTGCTCACAAATTTCCACTACCTTCCTTAACCTAGCTTCCACTACTCTTTCCCATACCTTCATTGTATGGCTCATCAACTTTATCCCCCTATAGTTACTGCAACTCTGCACGTCACCCTTATTCTTAAAGATCGGCACTAACACACTTCTTCTCCATTCCTCAGGCATCCTCTCACTCTCTAAAACCCTGTTGAACAAATTAGCTAAAAATTCCACTGCTGCCTCTCCCAGACACTTCCAGACCTCCACCGGAATGTCATCAGGACCAACTGCCTTCCCACTTTTCATCCTCTTCAAAGCCTTCCTGACATTATCCTTTCTAATCTTATCTACTTTCTGTTCCACAGAGTTCACCCCTTCTACTCTTTTTTCCCTCTCATTTTCCTCATTCATCAGCTCCTCAAAGTATTCCTTCCATCTCCTCTGTACACTCTCCTCACTTGTGAGCACCCTTCCATCTCTATCCTTAATAAATCTAACTTGCTGCATATCCTTCCCATCTCGATCCCTCTGCCTAGCTAACCTGTACAAGTCCTTCTCTCCTTCTCTAGTGTCTAACCTAGTGTACAACTCTTCATATGCCTTCTGCTTGGCCTTAGACACCTCCCTCTTCACTCTGCGCTGTAACTCCTTGTATTCCTGTCTATTCTCTTCAGTCCTGTCCATGTCCCACTTCTTCTTGGCTAACCTCTTCCTCTGGATACTATCCTGAACTTCCTCATTCCACCACCAAGTCTCCTTATCTTCTTTCCTCCTTCCAGATGACACACCCAGCACCTTTCTCCCTGTCTCCCTGATCACTTCTGCTGTAGTTTCCCAGTCATCTGGCAGCACTACCTGACCACCCAGAGCCTGCCTCAACTTCTGTCTAAATTCCTCACAACATTCCTCCTTTTTCAGCTTCCACCACTTGGTTTTCTTCTCTATCTTTGACCTCTTCGTCTTACAGACCATCAAAGTCCTCCTACACACCACCATCCTATGCTGTCTGGCTACACTCTCTCCCACTACCACTTTACAGTCACTAATCTCTTTCAGATTGCCTCTTCTACATAGGATGTAGTCTACCTGTGTTCTCCTACCTCCACTCTTGTAAGTCACTCTATGCTCCTCCCTCTTCTGAAAATAAGTGTTAACCACACCCATGTCCATCCTCTTAGCAAAGTCCACTACCATCTGTCCTTCAAGGTTCCTTTCCTTAACTCCAAACTTGCCCATCACCTCCTCATCACCTGTGTTCCCCTCGCCAACATGTCCATTAAAATCCGCTCCTATCACTACTCTCTCACCCGTGGGAATACTCTCCATCACCTCATCTAATTCACTCCAGAATCTCTCTTTCTCCTCTAACTCACAACCTACCTGTGGGGCATAACCACTAACAACATTCAACATCACCCCTTCAATCTCTAACTTCAGACTCATCACCCTGTCTGACACTCTCTTCACCTCCAGAAGATTCCTCACAAACTCCTCCTTCAGGACCACACCTACCCCATTTCTCTTACTATCCACACCATAATAAAACAGCTTGAATCCTGCTCCTATACTACGAGCCTTGCTACCCTTCCACCTGGTCTCCTGTACACACAGTATATCCACCTTCCTTCTCTCCATCACATCAGCCAGCTCTCTACCTTTCCCTGTCATAGTACCAACATTCAGAGTTCCTATTCTCAGTCCTACACTCTTACCTTTCCTCTTCTCTCTCTGTCTGCGCACTCTCCTCCCTCCTTTACTTCTTCGACCAACAGTAGCCCAATTTCCACCAGCGCCCTGTAGGTCAACGGCGCCGATGGCGGTCGTTGTTAACCCGGGCCTCGACCGATCCGGTATGAAATTCGTACTGACGATTCGCATGGTTAAATTTGGCAATGTTTTACGCCGGATGCCCTTCCTGACGCAACCCTCTCTATTTATCCGGGCTTGGGACCGGCACAGAAGTCACTGGACTGTGACCCCCATGGCTAGATTGAAATTTCCATTTCATACAGAATGATAATATATCTTTGATAATGATAATATTATTTCTGTGATGAAATGGCTATCCTAATACTATTTTCAATATAAGCTTCAAATTGGAGACTAGAGTAGAATAATCACAGCAAAGCCTTTCACTGCTGCTAACCAAGGTTTTTACATAATCAGAAAGCATAGACCTATCTTTGATCCTAATATTACTACTTATGTCTTGTCAGAATTGAGTAGGAAGATTGTACTCACCATTCAGTGTCTAATGTCATTTAATGCCACTCTTCAATTTTGTTAAGCTGGGGTCTGTCGTTTGGCTTTCCTGAAACATAGAGTTGTGTGACATTGACACAGCAGTGGAAACTAATACAATATCTATGAATAATTGTAGACATAGGTACCAAATATAGAGACAAGTGCAATGGGCCTAAAACAAAGCCTTGTGGAACAACCAAACATTTCTTAATATTCATAGCAGTGTCACAATTTAAATATACAAACTTGTATATTTATAATTTCATTTCTTGTTTATAATCTAAAAAGACCTGCAGTAAGATCAAGCAACACAAGCACAAATAAGTACTGTCTCAAAAGAGAGGTTTGATAACTGCTAGTTTAAGAGATTTAGATACATAGACAGTACTAAGGAAACTGGTGAATATTTTTAATAGATGTCCTGGTTTGTTTGTGGAAATAGTGAAATTAATCAGTGAGTATTGTTTGACTTCTTTATTATTTGTCTAATATTTTCATTTTTTTCATTGAGTATACATAAAGCCATTGGTTTTGCTTCTATATTGGTCTTGATCCTAGTTAATTTTACTAATGTATTTAATAAGGAACTAGGATTATTATTGTTATTGTTGTTGAAAGATCTGAAGAAGAGAAGGCTCTCCTTCAGTGCAATTTGGTATACTAGCAATTTAGTTTGATATGATTTAACTTCTAAGCTTCATGTAGTCTGTTTTGAGAGGCAAATGTGATTGGTATATATAAGTGCTTGTTTCTTTCTTGTTTACTTAATTTTTTGCAGTTTCTTTTACGTGGGGGTCTAATTTGTAATAGAATTTTGGCTTTAAACATTCAGTCGCCTGATTAGGTTTTTGGGGTTAGATAGTGAACCACTCAATAAGTAGATTTTCAATAAATTTGTGCACAATACCTAACATGGTTCTACATTTCTGTTAACCTCAGGGAACAGACACAGTCTTAATATGTTGTGACTTGATTGATGACTCAGGGCAGCTAGAACGCAGTCGGTTTAGCAATTTTCACCAAATAATTAGGCCTATTTATACTTCCACATTCCCCCACTGCGCAGTTCAGGCCGGGAAGCTGTCCTGTCTGATGTATATGTCTGTAAAACAAAAGGCAAGGGGAAGTCTGTGGAATTTAAGTTTACCACCACAGAGTGCAGCTTTTACCTTTGTGAAAGCCTGTTGGAATGACTCCATTCACTGGATCAAATCTTGTGCTCAATTTTTACTGAGATCAGTCAGCATGTCATAGATGCTGGGTGAGGACCCAAATGCAAGCACAGCGCTTCACAAAAGCCAGGGCAGAGGGGACAGAGGCCTCCAGTTCCTGAGAGGAGAACAGCAGGGGTTGGTAGCTGTTGGTAGCTTGAAACAGGGACAAGCCGGTAGCAGTTGATGGGAGTTAGCAGTAGCAGTTAATGTCTGCATATTCCACCCAAACTAGGTTGGAGGACCAGGAGGAAGGCTCTTCTGTGCATAGAATATAAGTCCCTTTTCAAGCTCTTGGTTTAACTGTTCAGTCTGGCCATAGGTCTGGGGGTGAAACCCAGATGACAGTCTAATAGTCACTCCCAGGAGATGGCAGAACTCCTTACAAAAGGAGGAGATGGAGATGGAGATGGAGGGCGGGAGGATGTGGTCTGTGGTGGCCTTCTCAGGTTCTGGGGCAAACTGGTGAGAGAGAGTCAGGCTTGCCATTCTTGGTTCCAGGATGGTAATACAATGAAATAACCAAAGAACAGAGCCCAACATGTCTGCCTCGGGTTCAGGCTCTTGGCCTCTCAAAGATACTCCAGATTTTTTGATCAGACTAGAAATAACTGTGTGTCACCCTCCGGCCAATGGTCCACTCCTACAGTACAAACGTGTACAGTGCAAGCTCCAACCACATAGTTCTGCTCAGACTTGCTGAGACAATGAGAATAGAAGGTGCAAGGATGTAGATGATTGTCCTTGGGGTCTCTCTGAGACAGAACATATCCAACACTGAGGTCTGAGGTATCCACCTCCACAACAATTTGGCAGGTTGGGTCAGGCAGGGACAGGATTGGTGCTGAGGTGAAGTGCAACTTAAGCCTTTGGAAGGCTTGCTCAGCTTTGGGGGTCCATGAAAATGGGATATGCGAGGAGGTGAGCTTGTGTAGTGGGGCAATGACGGAGCTGTACCCACGAATGAACTTTCTATAGAAGAAACCCGAGAACCTCAAGAACTGCCAGTCCTTGACAGCTTGTATCTGCTCAGGGTCCATCTGTACGTTACCAGCTGGGAGTATGAATCCTAGTAAAGTGGTGGTGGAGATGTGGAACTTACATCTCTCGACCTTCACATGAAGATGGTTCAGGGGAGGCATTGGAGCATGGATCAGACATGGTGGGTGTGCTCTTCCAGGGAGCAGGACAAGATCAGGATGTTATTCAGATAGACAAACATGGAGTGGTTGAGCATGACCAGAATAGTGCTGGCACATTGGTAAGGCCAAAAGACATAACCAGGTACTCATAGTCCAGAAGGGGTGTTAAACACTGTCTTCCACTTGTCTTATTCCCAGTTGCAGACAAGGTGGTAGCCATTGAATAGATCCAGTTTGGTAAACATGGTGGCTCCTTGGAGGAGTTCAAACGGCAAAGACATGACAGGCAGGGGGTAGCGGTTCATTCAGTGCTCTTGTTTTGTATCCAAGATAGGAGTGCAGCAGTAGCACACAGCAGCCACTCTGGATCCAAAATGGTACTATTCGCATGTTTAGCCCGACTTCTCAAAGTACATGGACACCAGAGACGAACAGTGTTCATGTATATGACCACCAGACACTGTTACAGTTCAGAGATCATGCAACTACGCAGAATTAACCCAGGGAAGTCTGCTAGCCCAGACAACATTCCAGGCAAAGTGCTCAAGGAATGTGCAGAACAGCTAGCAGATGCCTTCATTGACATCTTAAACATTTCCTTTAGCAGCGCCATTGTTCCGTTCACATAGCCTCAAGACAGCAACCATCATCCCTGTGCTAAAGAAGTCTACAGTCTCCTGCCTCATTGACTATCGTCCCATCGAACTCACACACATCATGATGAAATGCTTCGAGATGCTCGTCATGAGGCACTTCAAGACCCAGCTACTCCCCTCACTGGACCCCTTGCATTGTAGTCTCTCTCCCCTCTATCACGGACATTTGCACCACACGCTGCATCCACAAAGCCAACAGTATTGTGGATGAATGCATACACCTCTCACACACACTCTTCACCCTCCTGCTGTCTGGAAAGAGGTACTGAAGCATTCAGGCCCTCATAGCCAGACTATGTAACAGTTTCTTACCCCAAGCCATCAGGCTCCTCAACACCCAGAACTCACACAAACACATACACACTCACTCACTCACTCAAATGTGTGAACTGATTTGTTCCGAACTCAAAACTCAAACAAATACATATTTATAACTCCACCTATATTATTACTGTTTAAATGCTGTTTTTGCACATTTACATTTACATTTGTGTTGTCTTTTTTGTCTTTGCACTGTTTGCACATGTTGCACTTTACGTGGCTAGGACAACTTACTTTCAGTCCTTAGCTCTGTCTTGTTTTGTAGGTCTATGTTGTTTTACATAACAAAAGCTTCTTGAGTCTTGAACATCTGAATAATTAAGCACAAATCCGTGATGATAGCCCACAAGTCATAAAAACTGTCTCATTTTTGGTCTTAGGTCTCTCTCTCTCTCTCTCTCTCTCTCTCTCTCTCTCTCTCTCTCTCTCTCTCTCTCTCTCTTGCTCTCTGTTGAGCTACACAGGTATTCCAGGGTTACCCAGGGTTCACAACATAGAGACTGTGTCTATTATGCCATATCTAACATTACTTCCTCCTGCCCACTGGAGGGCACTGTTTGACATAGGTTATAATCCAGTTTGTATAGCTAAAATCCAGTTTGACAAAACTTAATTTGTTACGTGTGATAGTGTAAAAGCACACAATGCACAGCGACCATTTTGCAGCAGAGAAATCACGTGTTTCTTTCATCTTCTTCCAATCTGTTGTGTAAATTCCCAAAGAAGCTTTGCTTGAAAGTTTTATCATCTATATTCATTATTTTATATACCTTGTGTTTGCATCTTGTTAAGACTTAGAAGCATGTTTGCGTTTTCACATGCATTACATTTGCATTCAGAAGGTCGCCATAACTAATGATACTGTAATTCACCAATGCTAATGTAAACGTTGTATAACGAGTTACTGTATGAGCAAGCATTTTTGTATTATTGTATTATTGTCAGCAAGCTTCCTTCTAACCTCCAAGAGAAGTGGATGTCCCAAAGGTCCCAATACAAGCTTCAGTTCCAGGTACCATTACCTACATTTACATTTTTCACAGATTTTGTATGCAGGGAAGCCTACATGTGTAGCGACCCAAGTTTCACGTTCCACTTATCTTCAACTGCCCCTGTAAAGCCAGAAATTTCAGTGAAAAGAGGTGGACCACTGTAAATCTTCATCTCTACTCACAAAACAGAAATTGCACAAACAATCAGTGTCAATTAGAGTCTTCAGTGCTAAGAGTATTGAGGAGAGGAAGATATTTTTGAAGGAGCATAATATCTGTTTCAGATGTTGTTGTTGGCAGCAATAAACATGTCACAGCCCTTCATCCTGGACCACCTCCATGGACTCTAGAAGCACCCAACATACAGCATGATGGGGAGAAAAAAAGTGCAAACCCTTCCATTAACTCTAAATGCACAGAGGTCTGTGGAGGTACTAATAATTCACGATCTTATTCGAAAATCTGTCTCATCAAAGTTCACCCCAAAGGAGAGCCAGACAAATTACTGAATGTCTACACTATTCTTAATGATCAAAGTAATCGTTCACTTGCCAGGTATGAGGTCTTCGACCCCTTCAATCTCAAGAGTACAGAATTTTCCTACACCCTGCGCACATGTGCTGGAGTCACAGAAATGTCTGGGAGGCGAGCTAGGGACTTTATTGCACAACCTCTAGATGGCAGTCTTTCAGTCCCACTCCCTATGCTTATTGAGTGCAACTGCATGCCTGAGGACAGGTCGGAGATACCCACTCCCGAGGCAGCAACACGCCACCCACATCTCAAATCTATTGCTCATCTCATCCTTCCTCTAAATCTAAACAATCAAATATATCTCCTTCTTGGACGCGATATCCTTCAAGTCCATAAGTTTACACAGCAACGCAGTGGGCCACAAAATGGTCCCTATGCTCAAAGACTGGGTTGTGTTTGGCAAAGTGTGTCTTGTTGCTGTTCAGAAGCTCTCAACTGTGAGTGTTTACCACACAAACATTTTAGAAGATAGGCATCCATCTTACTTTAGCCCATGTACGAATAAGCTCTACCTCAAGGAGAAATTAACTGCACAGCCAAGTATTAAAACCGCTCTGTTTCCTCAGTTTCCTCCCAGCCCATTAGTCACCTCAATCTTCAAAAGAATGAAAACAGACAACAAACAGACATGAAAAAAAACAGCTCTTCCAATTAAGGATAGGCAGTTCATTCAGTTAATGGACAAAGAAATGTTCATGGATGACACTAATAGCTGGGTAGTGCCCCTCCACTTCCGTTCACCCAGACTACACCTTCCAAACAACAGAGAGCAAGCTCTAAGTCATTTCAGCTCTCTCTGTCACACTTTACTTAAGAAATCTGAGATGAGAGAGCACTTCATGGAGTTTTGATAACAGACAAGCTGAGCCTGCTCCTCCTGTAAACCCAAGCAATTCGGTGTCTATCACCCACGCAAGCCAGGTCAAATTTGCGTAGTGTTCGAATCTAGTGCCCAGTTACTTAGTGTATCTTTGAACGATGTGCTACTAATGGGCCCAGATCTAAACAACAGTCTAGTAGGGGTACTTCTATGATTTAGACACGAGCCAATAGCCATCACTGCGGACATGAAATGTGAGAAAATGTTCCACAGTTTCATTGTCAGAGAAGATCATAGGAACTTTCGCCACTTTCTGTGGTTCAAGAACAATGATATGTCTGAAAGCATGGTAGAATATCACATGAAAGTTCATGTCTTTGGCAACAGCCCCTCTCCAGCTGTTGCCATTTATGGCCTCAGGCATGCTGCCTTGTATGGTGAAGTGGAGTTTGGTGCAGACATGAGACATTTCATCAAAAGAGACTTTTACGTTGACGACAGACTTAAGTCACTTCTCTCCATCAATGAAGCAATAGGTTTGCTTAAGGCTACCAAAGATTTGCTCGCTATCTCTAACCTAAGACTACACAAAATAGCATCCAATAGCTCAGCTGTGATGTACGCATTCTCTCCAGCTGACTATGCTAAAGACTTCAAACATCTGAATCTAGACACTGATTCACCCCCTTTGCAGTGCAGTTTCTGTTGGGATCTACAGAATGATGCATTCATATTCCATGCCAACATTAGTGACAAGCCATTCACACGCAGAGGAGTCCTGGTGACCATAAAAAGTTTGTTTGACCCTCTCGGTATGGTAACACCAATCAACAGCCAAGGAAAACTCTACTCTGTGAACTTACGAACACAAAGTCAGACTGGGATGCCCATCTTGAAGCCAAAAAAGAAGTGGAATGGAACCTCTGGAAAGACTCATTGCAAGACTTAAAGCTGCTCAGAATTCCCCGAACTTACACTCCAAGGTCCATTTCTCACTCAGTAAAAAAGGAGATTCATGTCTTCTTGGATACATCCATTCAGGCCATATCTGCAGTCGCATTCTTGAAAGTAACAGATCATTATAGAGTGTGTCACGTCGAGTTCATTATGGGAAAAGCCAAGCTAGCCCCACAGACAGTACATACAGTTCCCAGACTTGAACTGTGTGCATCCATCCTCTTATTTGAAATAGCCAAACAAATTGTAAAGGACTAGACAACAAACCTGACAACCTACTGTTCTACACGGACAGCAAAGTCATTCTAGGGTACATCTGCAATGAGACCCAGTGATTGTACGTGTACATCAGCAAAGAATCAGAAAATTCACACACCCAGAGCAGTGAAGGTACATTCCAACCTTACAAAACCCTGCTGATGTTGCTACTCAACTGGTCCCTGAATGCCGATTAATTCAAACAAACTGGCTCGCTGTTCCGTCATTTCTGCAACATCCAGCATCCATCCCTGTGGAGCTCCTTATAGTCTTATCAATCTAGGCACATACATGGAAGTGTGAGCACATGCCACTACCTGTTTAAACCCTGATTCTGGCCTTGGTTCTCACTGCTTCAAAAGGCTTTCATCTTGGAAATCCTTAAGAAGAGCCATAGCTACACTCATTCATATGGCTCAGTTTTTCAAAAACAAAGAAAGGTTACATTGCGGCTGGCACCATTGCAAGAGTTCATACACACCTGCGTTACTCAAGCTGAAAGTGTCATCATCAGATGTGTACAGATGGAGGCTTATAAAGCAGAAATTGCTTGTCTGGAGAATGAAAAAGCCATTCCCCAGCAGAGTTCCCTCAAAAGGCTGAACCCAGTCCTGGAGGATGGACTCTTAAGAATATGAGGCAGACTAGAACAGTCCACACTTGTCAGAAATGAAAAACATCCTCTCGCCATACCCGGCCATAATTACATACCAACCCTCCTAACAAATCATTATCACATGAAAGTAAATCATCAAGGGCAAACCTTTACAGAAGGAGCAATCCACACTGGAAGAAGACCTCATCAGCATGGGGCCACCCTTTACTAACATCAGAAAAATACCTTAACAAAGAAGGTTGCAAAGGGATCTCTAACCCACCTCCTTCATCTCAAACGGGGGGAGCATGGGAGAGGATGATTGGACTTTCAAGACGGATTTTGGATTCCACACTTCCTCAAATCAGCTTTGTCAACTGTCAACTCTAATGGCTGAAGTGTGTGCTATTTTCAATGCAAGATCTCTTGTATCCATTTCTACTGACCCTGAGTCACCCTTTCTCCTTACCCCAGCAATGATCCTCTCCCAAAAGGTGTGTACCCCATCTGCGCCTCCAGGACCCTTTGAGAACACTGATCTGTATCAGAAACAGTGGAAAAGAGTGCAGTATCTTGCCAGTCTGTTTTGGGAAAGGTGGAAATGAGAATACCTTGCATCCCTTCAACCTCATAAGAAATGGCAAGACAACAAACCCAATATCAAAAAAGGAGACCTGGTCCTTCTGAAAGATGATCAGCTAAAAAGGAACGAATGGCCAATGACTCTGGTCACCAAAGCTATCGCAGACCTAGATGGCAGAGTCAGGAAAGTGAAACTGAAAGTCACTGAGAGTGGTACTGCTAAAACTTTATTACGCCCTATTACAGAGATTATTTTGCTTGTGTCTTAAATTACCATGTGAATATATATTCACTAGTAGAGAAATGCAGAGCACAGAATAGTGTCTGTTCCCCAAGCTAAACAAAAATGTATAAACATTCAGAAAATTTGTTTTAGTAACCTGATTAGCATAAAATTACATCATAGTGAATGTACACCCAGCACCTTTGATCTGACGCTAGGAGTGTTAAATATAAGATCTCTTGCATCTAAAGCACTTATTGATCAGAAGTGTAGTTGTAACAACATCCGGTGCACATTCCTTTCCTCACCACCAGAGTGAACCCTCACACAAATACTGACACTTCCGAGTCATGCCATGTTCACTTCCTGTCTATGGGACTTATATACTTATATACACTACAGCTCATTCTTTGCGAAGTTTTGGCAGTTTACCTGCATTACCAAGCTGTTTGCTGCCATTTGTTCTCATTTGATTTCCATGTATGACCAAGTTTTCCTGTTGTTTGGTTTCTGCTTTTGTTAGTGTTTATTTCGATTTGTCGCCATGCTGATTGCTATTTTCTAGTTTTTGGACTCTGCTTGTTTCCTGTTTGTTCTCGCTGTCGCTCGATTTGGATTTGTATGCTTTTTCTTATTTATTTCTTAATAAAACTCCACACATGGATTCTACATCTACTCCATCTGCCTCATTGTTACAGAAAACATATGTAACTTATGCCAAAATGTGAATCCACTGGAGATTCTACAACAGCAACTCACCACACTGCACACAACGAATGAACAACTGCTGAACAACTTTCAAGGACGCCCACAGTAGCGAGCAGAAGTGGCAAAAATGGCAGTCCCTGACAAGTATGATGGCTCTGCAGTGAGATGTAAAGGATTACTTCATCAATGTTACATCTACTTTACTCTTCAACCTGAGGTTTTCACTGAGGAAACTACCCAATGTGCCTTTGTAATGTCATTACTTACGGGGAGAGCACTTGAGTAGGCATCAGCAGTCTGGGACAATTCAACTGAGAAGTTCCTTCTCCTATTTTTCACAGCAAATTTGAGAGGTATTTGAATACCCTGCAGGGAGAATGCAGCTGCAACTTCTACAGCTTAGCTAAGGAACGAACCCAGCAGCTGTTTATGCTGTTCGATTCCAAATACTGGCAGCCCAGAGTGGTTGGGATAATACTGCCCTACTAGCTATTTTCAGGGAAGGACTTAACCCATGTCTACAAAGGAAGCTAGCATGTAAGGATAAATCTATGTCTTTATCACAGTTTATTAAGCTGCCAATACATTTGGACAATCTCATAAGAAACCAACCATCCACCACTAAGCTCTTACCCACGTCCCAAGCTACCATGAATCCTGTACAGCTGGATGGTATTCAGATAACTATGGAGGAACATCAGCGATGACTAGACCTACTACTAAGTCTATATTGTGGGCAATCAGGACACTGCTGTGCTACCTGACCTAACGAGACTCCTCTGGTTAGACTGTCCCATAACCCGCACAGTCTCTATCTACCAGTAAGTCTGACCCAGGCCAGGAACACATTGAATAAGGAGATCAGAGTGCCTAAAAGAAAGTACTCTGAAAAGCTGAAAAAACAGCTTATGTTTTCAGCTAATGATACGGCACCTGTGTGGAGTGGCCTGAAAAACATCACCAACTACAAGACATCAGCACCTTGCTCTGTAGTGAATCAACAACTGGCTGACAATCTGAATGTGTTTTACTGCAGGTTTGAAAAGCCCAGTCTCACACCTCTTACATCCATTAACACCTCCTGCAAACCCCCTCTGCCTCCCTCCTGCTACACAGAATATTCTTAAGTTCTGTGAGGAGGATGTGTTTTGAGTCTTCAGGAAACAGAAGACAAGGAAAGCTCCAGGCCCAGACAGTGTATCACCTACCTGTCTGAAAGTCTGCGCTGACCAGCTGGCCCCCATCTTCACACAGATCTTCAACAGATCACTGGTGCAGTGCAAAGTCCCCCGCTGCTTCAAATGCTCTACTATCATATCGGTTCCCAAAAAACCCAAAATCTCAGGACTCAACGACTACAGACCTGTCGCCCTCATGTCAGTGGTCATGAAGTCATTTGAGAGATTGGTTCTGACCTACCTGAAGGACATCACTGGACCCCTGTTAGACCCCCATCAGTTTGCTTATCAAGCAAACAGGTCTGTGGATGATACAGTCAATATGGGAATGCACTATATTCTGCAACACCTCGACAGACTAGGAAATTATGCAAGGATCCTGTTTGTAGCCTTCAGCTCAGCCTTGAACACCATCATCCCTCATCTTCTCCAGACTGATGGAGATTTCTGTGCCCACCCCATCTGTCAGTGGATTACAAACTTCCTGACAGACAGGCAACAGCAAGTGAGATTGGGGAAGCTTACATCTGGTTCCCTCACCATCAGCACTGGCGCTCCTCAGGGATGCGTGTTATCCCCACTACTCTTCTCACTGTACACAAACGACTGCACTGCTACAGACCCCTCTGTCAAGCTTCAAGTTTGCAGACAACACTATGGTCATTCACCTTATCAGTGACAATGATGAGTCTGTGTATAGACAGGAGGTTGAACAGTTGGCTGTCTGGTGCAGTCTCAACAACCTCAAGCTGAACACGCTCAAAACAGTAGAGATGGTAGTGGACTTCAGGAGGAACCCTCCAGCATTAGCCCCCTCACCATCATGGACAGTACTGTGGCTACTGTGGAGTCATTCAGATTCCTGGGCTCCCAGGACCTGATGTGGACAGTTCTACTCAACTGCCATTGAGTCTGTCCTATGTACGTCTATTACTGTCTGGTTCGGCTCATCCACCAAATCAGATATGTACAGATATGTACGTATCCTATGTACGTATCCTATGTACGTCTATTACTGTCTGGTTCGGCTCAGCCACCAAATCAGATATTAGAAGACTACAACGGATATTCAGAACTGCTGAGAGGATTATTGGAGCCCATCTGCCCACTCTCCAAGAACTTTACACATCCAGAATGAAGAAACATGCAGGTAGAATCACTCTGGACCCCACACACCCAACCCACCCCCTCTTTGAACTTTTACCCTCCGGTCGGCGCTACAGAGCAGTAAATGCCAGGACATCCAAACACAAGAACAGCTTCTTCCCTCAAGACATTCATCTCCTGAACAATTAATCTGTCTGCCATCTCCCCCAGTGCAATACAATAATCTATATATATATACATGTATGTATAAGTGCAATGCTGTTACACCTCATTTCATTGAACCGCACCTCATACCTTGCTCCTGAGCTGCACATTTTGCACATGTATATGCCTCCTGTACATGAGTACCCTATTTATATTTCCACCCTGCTATATCTCATATTTCTATATTTTCTATATTTTTCTATATTATAGTTTATGCCTGTGTATTTTCCAGCACCAAAAACAAAAAAATTCCTTGTATGTGTGAGCATACTTGGCAATAAAGCACATTCTGATTCTGATTCTGATTCTAAGTTGCGATGTGGGGCCTCTATGGATCGCACTTGTTTGTCAAGCACATCCCACACATGCTCGACTGGTTTGAGATCTGGGGAATTTGAGTCAAAGTCAAGACCTCAAACTTGTTGTTGTGCTCATCAAACCATTCCTAAACCATTTTTGCTTTGTGGCATGGTGAATTATCATGCTAAAAGAGGCCACTGCCATTGGGCAATACTGTTTCCATGAAAGGGTGTACATGGTCTGCAACAATGCTTAGGTAGGTGGTATGTGTCAAAGTAACATCCACATGGATGTCAGAACCCAAGGTTTCCCAGCAGAACATTGCCCAAAGCATGACACTGCCTCCGCCGGCTTGCCTTCTTCCTATAGTGTATCCTGGTGCCATGTGTTACCCAGGTAAGCGATGCACATGCACCTGGCCATACATGTGATGTAAAAGAAAATGTGACTCATCAGACCAGGCCACCTTTTTCCATTACTCCATGGTCCAGTTCTGATGCTCACATGCCCATTGTTGGCACTTTCGCTGTGCAGAGGGGTCAGCATGGGCACCCTGACTACACAAAACAATCAGCGATGCACTGTGTATTCTGACATCTTTCTATCAGAACCAGCATTAACGTCTTCAGCAATTTGAGCAACAGTAGCTCGTCTGTTGGTTCGGACCACACGGGCCAGTTTTTGCTCCCAATGTGCATCAAACGAGCCTTGGCTGCCCATGACACTGTCGCCAGTTCACCACTGTTCATTCTTTGGACCACTTTTGACAGATATTGACCACTGCAGACCAGGAACACCACACAAGAGCTGTATTTTTGGAGATGCTCTGATCCAGTCGTCTAGCCATCACAATTTTGCCCTTGTCAAACTCGCTCAAATTTTTCCTGCTTCTAACACATCAAATTTGAGGACTAAATGTTCACTTGCTGCTTAATATATCCCACCTACTAACAGATGCCATGATGAGGACATAATCAGTGTTATTCACTTCACCTGTCAGTGTTCATAATGTTATGGCTGAGCAGTGTATGTACATTGCCTTGCAAAAGTATTCATACCCTTTAAAATTTTCCACATTTTTTCATTACCACCAAAAATGTAAATGTATTTTATTGCGATTTTATGTGATAGACCAACACAAAGTGGCACATAATTGTCAAGTGGAAGAAAAATGCTAAATGGTTTTCAAAATTTTTTACAAATAAACATTTGAAATATATCTGAAATATCTGAGTGTGGTGTGCATTTGTACAGTGACGGAAAAAATTATTTAATACCCTGCTGATTTTGTACGTTTGCCCAATGCGAAAAAAAAGATCAGTCTATAATTTTAATGGTAGGTTTATTTTAACAGTGAGAGACAGAATACAGAAAAATGCATTTCAAAAAAGTTATAAATTGATTTGCATTTTATTGAGTGAAATAAGTATTTGATCCCCTATCGATCAGCAAGATTTCTGGCTCCCAGGTGTTTTTTTTATACAGGTAACAAGCTGAGATTAGGAGCACTCTCTTAAAGGGAGTACTCCTAATCTCAGCTTGTTACCTGTATAAAAGACACCTGTCCACAGAAGCAATCAGTCAATCAGATTTCAAACTCTCCACCATGGCCAAGACCAAAAAGCTGTCCAAGGATGTCAGGGACAAGATTGTAGACCCACTCAAGGCTGGAATGGGCTACAAGACCATCGCCAAGCAGCTTGGTGAGGAGGTGACAACAGTTGGTGCGATTATTCACAAATGGAAGAAAAAACAAAATAACTGTCAGTCTCCCTCGGTCTGGGGCTCCATGCAAGATCTCACCTCTCTGAGTTTCAATGATCATGTGAATGGTGAGGAATCAGCCCAGCACTACACGGGAGGATCTTGTCAATGATCTTAAGGCAGCTGGGGCCATAGTCACCAAGAAAAGAATTGGTAACACACTACACCATGAAGGACTGAAATCCTGCAAGGTCCCCCTGCTCAAGAAAGCACATGTACAGGCCTGTCTGAAGTTTGCCAATGAACATCTGAATGATTCATTTGGAGAACTGGGTGAAAGTGTTGTGGTCAGATGAGACCAAAATCGAGCTATTTGGCATCAACTCAACTCGCCGTGTTTGGAGGAGAAGGAATGCTGCCTATGACCCCAAGAACACCATCCCTGGTGAAAACATTATGCTTTGTGGGTGTTTTTCTGATAAGGGGACAGGACAATTGAACCGCTTCAAAGCCATGTACCATCAAATTTTGGGTGAGAACCTCCTTCCCACAGCCAGGGCATTAAAAATGGATAGTGGATGGGTATTCCAACATGATAATGACCCAAAACACATGGCCAAGGCAACAAAGGAGTGGCTCAAGAAGAAGCACATTAAGGTCTTGGAGTGGCCTAGCCAGTCTCCAGCCCTTACTCCCATAGAAAATCAAACGTCAGCCTCGAAACCTTAATGAATTGGAGAGGATCTGCAAAGAGGAGTGGGACAAAATCCCTCCTGAGATATGTGCAAACCTGGTAGCCAACTACAAGAAATGTCTGATCTCTGTTATTGCCAACAAGGGTTTTGCCACCAAGTACTAAATCATGTTTTGCATCCTCTAACTTGTTACTGATGATAATCACAAGAAATGATTTATGAGTGTAATGAGTGAAATGAGTGTACGAGATGTATAATCTGTCATTTACATTTTCCATTTATTCATTTAGCAGATGCTTTTATCCAAAGAAACATGCATATGAGAAAATACATGCACAGCGATATATCGAGGAGCTAGTAACTAGGAACTATTTTGGACTGTATAAAGTTGAAGATGGAACTGTAATATGTAAATATGCAGATGAATGATAGGTAATTTCTCTTAAATACATGTAACGGGGGGGCGGGCACGGTGGCTTAGTGGTTAGCACGTTGAACTTTTTGAAAGGTCTTTTCAGGTTTTTTCAGGCTTTTTCAGAAAGACTTGCTGTGATAAATGGAACCATGAATTCTGCTGTCGTGGGACACGGTGGCTTGGTGGTTAGCACGTTTGCCTCACACCTCCAGGGTTGGGGCTCAATTCCCACCTCCACCGTGTGTGTGGAGTTTGCATGTTCTCCTCGTGCCTCGGGGGTTTCCTGCCCCGTTCCGAAGACATGCATTGTAGGTTGATTGGCATCTCTAAATTGTCTGTAGTGAGTGAATATGAGTGTGTGTGTGTGTGTGCCCTGCGATGGGTTGGCACTACGTCTAGGGTGTATCCTGCCTTGATGCCCAATGATGCCTGAGATAGGCACAGGCTCCCCATGACTTGAGTATAGATTGGATAAGCGGTAGACAATGAATGAATGAATGAATGAATGAATATATGTAATGCTTGTAAAGATGAATCCACCACATAAAGATAAATAGTAAATTTATTAAAGACTATGCTTCTAATAATTTTCCCTGTCCTGTTTGTTTCTATTCCTGCATTCATAGCACAGTAACTCTAAGTAAAGCGAACAATATAAAAATTATCTTCTTATTATTTTTTATTTGAAAGTTTGGCACACATGCAATTGGGCAAAGTGTGGACTTGTAATCAGGGCTGTATGATTGATAATTGAATGTTAGTTAATGTGTTCTGCCTACTACATAGGTGTGGATATTTTGATTGTTAGCTGAGTGAAAAGAAAGAGGAGAGAGTCTTTGCATGAGAGAAGAGAGAGCACGTGAGAGGAGTTGGCCCATGCAAACCACAGAAAAGACAGCAACAACTGTGAGTTATAATTGTTTAATTTCCACCTAAAATTATTTGTGTTTATTTCAGTGCAGATGCCAGTTTGAGTCTACTTTCCACGGGAAGAGAGACATTAAAGCCCTGAAATATTTGGCACAAATTACTTGTCATTTGTGCCTGTGGTGACATTGAATATTTTGCTGCAAACATTACGGGCATGATAGTGTTCATACTGTATATTCACTGCTCTTTGTGAGACATGGAAAGAGGCGAGCTCTTGGAGTTTCTGGAAGTTTCTGAGAGAGCAGATCGGCTACTAGAGCGTTAATCAACGGAAGGCTAAGCATTCCTCTGGCCATGTGATATGAATGGCACTTGCAGATAAGATTTCTTATGGCCTAAGGGAAGTCCAAGACTGATTTACAAGTATCGGTCCCTCTTAGATCCAATTCCGGCTCACCTGAGGCAATCATTCATACTGTGGGCGAGATTTTAGAGAAGACAGCAAAACCCCAAATATGATAAGACAGTAGTGCTTATCATAATTTATGCAGCTTTTCTGTCACCATTCTCACTCCTGCTGGAGAAGAACCCATGGAGAATTGGATCGACCAAGCCAGACTCATGATAACTGAGTGTGAGTGATCTGAGAAAGAAAAATTAAAAAGAATTGTAGAAATTTAAAAGTGACCTGCTTTGGAAATCATTAAAGCTCTCTGCTTTTCTAGTCCAGACGCTAGTGCTCTGCAGTGTCCTTTTGCAGTGAATCTTTTTAATAAGATACATTAAGCTGAAGAAAGTGGGGCAGTCAGGCCCAAATTATCAGCTGCCACAAAGCCCGTACACCTTCAGGATAGTAAAAAAGTCAGTTTGTCTGTTGTGAAAGAGTTCACAGCTGAAATTCAAGAAGACCCAGCTGAGAGGGGAGGCTCCAGCCACTCTGTCTGCTGCCACGATGATACTAGGACCCAAGACAAAGCAAAATAAGAAAAATACCCCAGAGAAACAAGAACAAAAAGATGAGACAGAAGTGCAGACATTTTAAAAACAGATGCAATATTTGCAACAACAGCAAGCTGTCATGAGTGTTGCCTCATGCACAGTTACCAGCACAGCATGCTCCAGGTTCACCTAGATACAAGCTAACAACAACTAGCTGTCAAGAGTGTTGTTCACAGCAGCCCTGTAAGCCTTGAACAACCACTGTCTTATGCCCAGTTACCACCACAGCATTCTCCAGGTTCACCTAGATGCAAGCTATCCAAAGAAAATTACTTCTGTTCTATGTGGAGACAATGGACACATTGCTTCAAAGTATAAAGCACCTTATAATTCCATGCAAGTGATTTATAAACCAGTCCACTCTTTGAGAAAGGCCAAGGGACAAAGGAAGTTGTAGCAATCATGGAGCTCCAATATTCCCTCTTGCAGTGAATAATTTTCAAGTTTTGATACACAATGAGACGTGCAAAGATCTCTCCATCCCTGGTGGGACAATGATCACTCACTTGTTCCCTACGGACATAGATACCATAGCACAAGGAGTCCAAACCCCTAAAGATTTGATCAGACCCAAGCTGTTTGACTTCAGTAAGTCGCCAATGTTGCATGGGAAAAGAGGTTATGCCAGTCTGAACAAAGCAATGTGTTTTCAGTTAAGGAATGGGATGTACAGTTGTGTTCAAAATAATAGCAGTGTGTTTAAAAAAGTGAGTAAAGCTCAAAATTCTTATAATAGCGTTTATTTCCATACAAACAAATGCATTGGGAACACTGCCCATTCTATTCTAAATCAAAACATAAAGAAGAATTTATCAAATTTGTTATTATTTTACAGAAGGTGAAGAAAAAGAAATATTAGGCTGTTGAAAAAATAGCAGTGTCTGCATTTTTCTTTACAAACTCAAACATTTACTAGGTAAACTGAAAAATGCTTGAAGATTTAGCTTTCTGTGAATCACTGAACAAATATTTAGTTGTATAACCACCGTTTCTTCACATCTTCTTCACATCAGAAGTCGACCAACTTCTGGCACCTGTGAACAGGTATTCCAGCCCACGACGATTGCACTACGTACCACAATTCCTTTGCATTTCTTGGTTTTGCCTCAGAAACAGAATTTCTGATGTCACCCCACTTTCTATTAGTTTTATATTGTATTAAGGTCGGGGGATTGGCCTGGTCACTCCATAATGTTAATCTTGTTGGTCTGGAACAAAAATTCTGCTTGCTTGCTGGTGTGTTTGGGGTCATTGTCTTGTTGAAACACCCATTTAAAGGGCATTTCCTCTTTGGCATTAAGCAACATGACCTCTTTAAGTATTTTATTGTGTTCAAACTGATCCATGATCCCTGGTATGTGATAAATAGGCCCAACACCGTAGTATGAGAAACATCCCCATATCATGATGCTTTAGCCACCGTGCTTCACTGTCTTGACAGTGTACTGTGGCTTGAATTCAGTGTTTGGGGGTTGTCTGACAAACTATTTGCGGACCGTAAACCCAAAGAGAACAATCATGCTTTCATATATCCACAAAATGTTGCGCCATTTCTTATTAGGTCAGTCAGTGTGTTATTTGACAAATTTCAGCACGTCATTTTTCTCAACAATAGGACTTTGCAGGGGCTTCTTGTGGATGGCTTGGCTTCACATAGGTGTCTTCTAATTGGTACAGTACACACAGGTAATTGTTAGTAATGCAGGACTGTAAATAACCATTTATCAGGTGATTATGTATCATAACTGCTAAGTTAAAATAGAGGTAAAGAAGCGAGTGCAGGCAGGTTGGAATGGAGAGGTAAAGAAGAGAGTGCAGGCATGTTGGAATGGGTGGAGAAAGGTGTCGGGAGTTCTGTGTGATAGGAAAATATCAGCGAGAATCAAGTGGAAGGTGTACAGGACAGTGGTGAGACCGGCCATGCTGTATGGTTTAGAGACAGTGTCACTGAGGAAGAGACAGGAGTCAGAGCTAGAAGTAGCAGAGCTGAAGATGTTGAGGTTCTCTTTGGGAGTGGACAGGATTAGGAACGAGTACATCAGAGGGACAGCTCATGTTGGACGTTTGGGGGACAAAGTTAGGGAGGCCAAATTAAGATGGTTTGGTCATGTTCAGAGGAGGGAGAGTGAGTATATTGGTAGGAGAATGTTGGACATGGAGCTGCCAGGCAGGAGGCAAAGAGGAAGACCAAAGAGGAGGTATATGGATGGAATTAATGAGGATATGAAGCTAGTGGGTGCAAGTGTTGAGGATGCAGAAGATAGGGATAGGTGGAGAGAGATAATTTGCTGTGGCAACCCCTGAAGGGAAAAGCTGAAAGAAGAAGAAGAAGAACTGCTAAGATAAAATATTGAAAATGTCACTGGTAAAGTCAACTGTTAAATCATGCAATAAATGTACTATGAATCAGTGAATTAAAGTAATTAAGATAAACATTAAAAACACACACACACACATACAGGAAAGTTGCCTAATCACACACCTCCTTTCTTTCTGGCTTGCCAATTTCTCAATAACCTTCTGGTTAAAGTCAGTCATCTCAGTCACCAGTCTCTTTTACACTGCACCTGTTACAACCGGCGGTGTCCGGCTGGATATAACAGACCCAACGTGAAGCTTCCGTGAAACAAAAAGGGGTTTATTAAACATCAAACACGAGACATGAACAGAACATGAAACAGAAACCGCGACACCACATCGGCCTACATACAAACGAGGACTAGCAAATAATGATGACACAGACAGGACTATAAATAGAGAACATAATTTAGGGAAACATTGGGAACAGGTGATCAGGGGCAGGAACACACATTAGGCTAGGGCGGGGCTTAAACACACACATGGCCAAAACATAAACATAAACAAACATAACATGACAACCCCTACTGAGGGCCCCCTAGTGGTTCACCCTCAGCCCTGCTACCCGTAAAACCCCTTCTCCCCCCCCTCTTTTAAAGGCGGCCGGCCTTTTTTCCCCAAAAGCCGCAAAAAAACCCTTTTGCCCCTTCCCAAAAAGTCCGGACCAGCGAAAAGGGCTCCTTGGGGAATGGAACACTTAGGAACAATAGAGAACACTGGGTGGGGGGGAGCGAGGAAGCAAAAAAGAAACAAGCCAATCAGAGCTCAGCCCCAAAAAGCCCAAAAATTAAGTACGAGTTTTTTGGGGGAAAACAGGACTAAAGAACGAAAAAGGCCAAAAAAATGGGGGGAACGAGGATCAAAGTTTTTTAAAACAAAATTTTTGTTAAGTGAAAAAAGCAGGGCGAACAAGGGGGGCCAGCAATTTACCAGACGGATAAGGTGTATTGGTTTCCCAACCCGACTCCAAAAAAAGCCAAAACGGAGGTCGGAGCGACGTCCACAGCCGAGCAGCACAGCCGAGTGACGTCCACAGCCGAGCCGCAGGGCCAAGCGACGTCCACCGCCGAGCAGCAGCGCCGAGCGACGTCCACCGCCGAGCACTCGCACCGAGCGACGTCCACCGACGAACGACGGCTCCGGGGCGACGATGTCCGTCTCGCTGGGGTCTGGAACTCCCCAAGGGGCGGGAGGGTGGGAGCAAGGTGCAGCTGGTACTCTCCTCCGCTGACAACAGGTGGGGCAGCGCCCCCACGGAAGCTACATCATGGGGCGACGCCCCCCACAGGAACATGGGCGGAGCGAGAGTCAGAGCAAACAAAACAATAAAAAAAAAGTTCAAGGTCCGGGGCCCTGGCCGGAACTCTCCTCTGCTGGCGAGCATTGGGGCAACACCCCCCACGGAAGCTACATCGTGGGGTGACGCCCCCCACCGGAACCTAGGCAGAGCGAGAGCCGGAAACAAAAACTTGAAACTCCAGCCCTTGGCCGGAACTCTTTCGCGGGATAAAAATGGGGGCACGCCCCTCACGGAAGCTACATCGTGAGGCGACACCCCCCACGGGAACATGGACGGAACGAGAAAAATCAAAAGTCCTCCAAAAATGTACATTTTCTGCCGAAACCCTCCTCCTGTCCCTAACCACGGGCGGAGAGAGGGGCGGAATCAACAAAAACCCCCCCGAAAAACACCACTCCGAACCGGAGCGCAAAACGAAAACAGGAAAAACAATAAAACCCGGAAACGAAAAAACTAACCTTCTCGCTGAAGCTTCGCGCTGGATCTGTTCGGTTTTGGCTAGTCCTTCTGTTACAACCGGCGGTGTCTGGCTGGATATAACAGACCCAACGCGAAGCTTCCGTGAAACAAAAAGGGGTTTATTAAACATCAAACACGAGACATGAACAGAACATGAAACAGAAAACGCGACACCACATCGGCCTACATACAAACGAGGACTAGCAAATAATGATGACACAGACAGGACTATAAATAGAGAACATAATCAGGAAAACATTGGGAACAGGTGATCAGGGGCAGGAACACACATTAGGCTAGGGCGGGGCTTAAACACACACATGGCCAAAACATAAACATAAACAAACATAACATGACAACCCCTACTGAGGGCCCCCTAGTGGTTCACCCTCAGCCCTGCTACCCGTAACAGCACCCAGTGTAAGCTCGACCACCATCACTTGACTGCTAAATTTGCAAATTGTATCGATCTGGTCCAAGTTCCTTGATTCTTTTCTTTTCTTCATCCAAACGCCTTGTGAAAGCGTATTTTTGTTAAGATATAACCAAATTTTCTTTAATCTCGAGATATTTCGCTTGCTTCCACATTAATCAGTACCTGCCCATTAACTGACAATCAGCTGAATCTAATGAGACTCATTGAGAATGGTCCAATCACTTGAGGCCAAATATATTAAAAACAATATTGATTTGCTAACAACAAATGTGGGTGGGTTCGGTGGCGCAGAGTGCTAAGCCCCCCCAAAAAAATTTGAAACAAGCCAATCAGAGCTCAGCCTCAAGTCACATGCTTTTCAAAAGTTTATGGAGATACATATACTCGTTTGTCTGGTGCCCTGCACAAACACACATAAATGAACGAAATACAGTTTTGCTTTTTTATCTTAAATAAATTATATGACTAACAGTAGAATAGTACTACTAAATGATTTTATTTCATTATTAAACTATATAATTATTGTTAATGTGTTAAAGTAGCAGCCTTCTCTGGCTAACTTTAAGGGGATGGTCCCCAGCACCCCCTATTTACCAGACGGTATAACTGGTGTATTGGTTTTCTATTACCCTACTACACATACTAGTAAATTATTTGCTATCAAAAACAATGATTGATCTGGTTGGAGTGTGATTATTTTGAACACAACTATAGTTCAGCAAAAGGTGTTGTACATCAAATCAGACTGAGTGATTCATGACACATCTGAGATCAGTCTTGGTGGATCGCCCCTGCCGATACTGATGATGTACGCCGCCACCTTAAAGACCTGCTAGTGGCCAGCATCATTAAAACATCTAGGAACCCTTATGTGTCATCCATTTAAATAGCCTAGAAAAAGAGTTGAGCTATACGGATGTGCATTGATTATTATACTCTATACAGTCGCACCATTCCAAATCAGTACAACATCAAATGGATAGATGATGCCTTGGACTGCCATCTGGCAGCAAATGGTTTTCGGTCCTGGACCTTTGCAATGGAAACTATCAGATAGCTATGGCATAGGAGGACAAAAAAAAACCTTTATCTGTCCTCTGGGATTCTACCAGTTAAAGTGCATGCCACAGGGAGTTCATGCCACTGGAGCCACATTTCAGAGGCTTATGGAGAGAGTGGTTGGTGACGCGTCTCCTACAAGTGATTGCTTATCTTGATAACCTCATCCATTCCTCAAAAAATGAGGAGCGACTGATGAAGGTTAGAAGACAGGTTAGAAAAATGTTAAAAGAAGGTTTACCTTGACAAATGCCAGTTCTGTCAGAGTCAAATATGCAGGACACATTGTTTCCGCTGCTAGTTTAGCCCCAGACACAGAATCAGTGTTGGCTTTGACTCAATGGAAGGTTCCCACTGACTTGAAATCATTGAAATCCTTCCTCGGAATTTATGGGATCTGCTGTCATGACCCGCCCGAGAACCGACCGCGAGAGGGATCCCTCGCCCGTGTTTTGAGTTACTTCCGGTTCACGGCGGGCTTTAAAACAGATGCACACTTCCTGCTCATCGCGAGGTATTGTTTCTCATGGGAATTACTGAACGTTTGCATTGTGCTACCCTGGACTGTCTTTCATGTATGACCTGGACTATGTTTCGTTTCTGTTTGTGGATTACCTCTGACAACCCCTCTTTTGGATTATCGACCCCGGACTGTGCATTTACTTTCACTTCTGGATTTACCCTGTTGGATTATATAGCTTGGTTTATTGCTTTCCCATTGCCGACTTTCCGCTTGTCCCCGACTACGCCTACTGCTCTCCCCCTATCGCCAGCTCGGCGAATGGATCCAGCCACTTTCGCCTCTGGCGGCTCACCGTTACATCTGCTGCCAATTTAACAAGGGTTACTCATTTACATTTCTGGCATTTGGCAGACGCTCTTATCCAGAGCTACATACAAAAGTGCTTTAGTTCTCAGTCAATGAATACATTAACACTGGTTCAATAGGACACAAACTTGGGTTACCATTAGCCTAAACTGACTTGGATTTTTAAAAAAATTTTTTTTTTTTTTTTTTTTAAACTTTGCAACATAATACATAAATAGGGAAAAATAAGAGCTAGTTTAAGTACTTCAGGAAGAGGTAAGTCTTCAGTTGCCTTTGAAGACGGTCAGAGACTCGGCTGTATGGATACCTAGGGGAAGTTCGTTCCACCACTTCGGTGCCAGAATAGAGAAGAGTCTAGATGTATACCTACCTTTTTCCCTGAGAGATGGTGGGACCAGTCGAGCAGTGCTGGTGGATCTGAGTGAGCGAGTTGCAGTGGGAGGAGTGACGATAGCTTTGAGGTAAGGTGGCGCTGGTCCATTCTTGGCTTTGTAGGCAAGCATTAGAGTTTTGAATCTGATGCGTGCAGCTACCGGAAGCCAGTGGAGGGAACGCAGCAGTGGGGTGGTATGGGAGAACTTAGGCAGGTTGAAAACAAGTTGTGCAGCTGCATTTTGGATCATTTGCAGTGAGCGAATTGCGTTCAGAGGTAGACCTGCCAGAAGAGAGTTGCAGTAGTCCAATCTCGAAATGACCAGAGACTGAACAAGCACCTGAGTAGCCTGTGTGGAAAGAAATGGCCGAATCCTTCTGATGTTGTACAGAAGAAACCGACATGAGCGTGTCACATTAGTGACATGGGAGGAAAAGGATAGTTGATTGTCCATGGTTACCCCAAGGTTGCGAGCAGTGGCTGAAGGGGAAATCATGGAGTTGTTCAGAGATATTGCAAGGTCTTGGGCTGGGGATGGATCACCTGGGATGACCAGCAGCTCTGTTTTGCTGGGATTGAGTTTTAGCTGATGAGCCATCATCCAAGATGAAATGTCCACCAGACACGCTGAGATCTGGGCAGAAGCCATGGTATCTGAGGGAGGGAAGGAGAAGATAAGTTGGGTGTCATCGGCATAGCAGTGGTATGAAAATCCATGTGAGGATATAACTTTGCCAAGAGAGTGACCAAGTACTGAGCCTTGTGGGACACCAGTAGAGAGTCTGCGTGGAGAAGATGTCAATCCCTTACATGTTACCTGTAACATGTAAGGGACATGGGATATGAGCGACCATCCAGGTAGGAAGCAAACCATTCCCATGCTGTTCCACAAATTCCAAGACTCCTGAGGGTGGACAAGAGAGTCTTGGGGTTTACTGTGTCAAATGCTGCAGACAGGTCGAGGAGGTTGAGGACCAATGACAGTTTGGCTGATTTAGCAGCATGTAGTTTCTCAGTGACTGCCAAAAGGGCAGTCTCTGTGAAATGTGCTGCTTTGAAGCCAGACTGGTTGGGGTCATGGAGGTTATTCTGCATGAGATAGACAGACAGCTGATTACAAACAACACGTTCAAGAATTTTTAAAAGGAATGAGAGACATGATACCAGTCTGTAGTTGCTGATGTCTGAGGGATCCAGAGCAGGTTTCTTCAGGATGGGGATGACCCTGGCTTTCTTAAAGACAGTGGGAACATGACCAGATGTTAAGGATCTATTGATGACTGTGGTGATGAAGGGTAGGAGGTCAGTTGAGATGGTCTGGAGCATAGTTGAAGGGATTGGATCCAGTGGGCAGGTGGTAGGAATGCAGGACTGAATAATTTGCAAAATCTCTTCTGCTGCTACAGTTGAGAGCTGCGAAGGGAAGGAGTAGTGGAGTGCTGACTGTGTGATGTAGATGAAGTTGGGGGAGACGTGAAGGTCTGGCAGATCCTCTCAATCTTCTCTGTGTAAAAAGTGGTGAAATCTTCGGTGGTCAGGGAGGATGGAGAAGGTGGAGCCGGAGGGTTGAGTAGTGACTAGAAGGTGTTGTGGAGCTTTCGGGGATCTTGTGCAGAAGTTTCAAGCTTTTCCTTGTAGAAGGAGGTCTTGGCAAAAGTCACGTCCAAAGAGAATTTGGACAGGAGCGTACGATAAGAGATGAGGTCTGTGTCAAGTTTAGATTTCTTCCACTTCCTCGCTGCTGATCGTAGTTCTCGCTGATTGTTGCGAAGCACGTCTGACAGCCAAGGAGCAGTAGAAGAATTCTTCCTGCGTATAGTGGACAAAGGGCAGAGAAGGTCCATGGTTGAGGAAAGAGAGGAGAGCAAAGTGTCAGTAGCTGAGTCCAGGGGAAGGGAGGAAAAGGAGTCATGGTCAGGAAGAGATGAAAGAGTGCAGGAAGCTACAGAGGAAGGGGAGATAGAGTGGAGGTTTCGGCGGGTGAGAGAGAGGTGCTGGGAGTTACGTTTAGGCAGGATAGGGAGAGTGATAGTGAAGGATACCAGGTGATGATCGGAGATATGAAGTGGGGTAGCAGTCATGTCTGTAGCTGGGGAAGGATGAGTGAAGACTAAATCCAGGACGTTTCCTTTCTTGTGTGTGGGAGGGTTAGTCTGTAGCGGAGAAGCTTCAATATAAATTAGTTATCCCTGCCCACAATTCACACCTTAAGGGAGACCGAAACTATTCTTGATTAATCACCCGAGACAGCTAAGAAGCAGGGATCAACAAGCTATACAATAACAGTTCAAATAACAACTCTAGAACCAACCAAGTTAAACAAATAGTACACAAAAGTCAGAATCCTACCTTACCAGATGGGAACAGATTCAAATGAAGAGTTAAAGCACACACTCCTCCATAGTGAGACCACTGAGTGAGCTCACAAAGGGCTATCTATCTGCAAAAGATAGATTTGGCTGTTCATGTGATCAGGGCTGCACAGAGGCTTTCTAAAAGATCATTTACAGCCTAATGCATGTACCTGTACTTGCCTTTGCTGATCCAGCCAAGCCATATGTCCTCCATGTAGATGGCTCATTTAAGTGTCTGGGTGCTGTCTTAAATCAGTAATATGCTGATGGTCTACGGCCTGTAAAGCACTTTGGTTCCTGCACACCTAAGCCATGACCCAGGCCTGCAACTGGGAGTGTAAACGGAGTGAGTGTGTGTGTGTGTGTGTGTGTGTGTGTGTGTGTGTGTATGTGTGTGTTAGCGTGGGCTCACTGTTAACATAGCACTGTTTATTTCAACAAACATTTTTTGTGAGTATTTATTTATACACCTGATACACTGACTTATATGTTTATCTCTTAATATTTACTATATTGTCCATTTATTTGTTTTAAATAAATCCCCTTTAAATTATTGTTCCAATCCTGCCCTGATTCCTTTAAGTAAGAGAATGTCCTTCTCTTGTGGTACAAGAGAAGGACATTAAAATATAGTCAGGTAACACACAGTAGCAGAACCCCCAGCACTCCACCCTACAGTGCTTAGGCCAGAGAGAAAACCTAAGAGGGAAAGGGGTGTGACATATACAGATGCATCTCAATAAATTAGAATGTACATTTATTTCAGTAATTCAACTCAAATTGTGAAACTCGTGCATTAAATAAATTCAATGCACACAGACTGAAGTAGTTTAAGTCTTTGGTTCTTTTAATTGTGATGATTTTGGCTCACATTTAACAAAAACCCACTAATTCACTATCTCAACAAATTAGAATATGGTGACATGCCAATCAGTTAATCAACTCAATAGAACTGCAAAGGTTTCCTGAGCCTTCAAAGTGGTCTCTCAGTTTGATTCACTAGGCTACACAATCATGGGGAAGACTGCTGAACTGACAGTTGTCCAGAAGACAATCATTGACACCCTTCACAAGGAGGGTAAGCCACAAACATTCATTGCCAAAGAAGCTGGCTGTTCACAGAGTGCTGTATCCAAAAATGTTAACAGAAAGTTGAGTGGAAGGAAAAAGTGTGGAAGAAAAAGATGCACAACCAACTGAGAGAATCGCAGCCTTATGAGGATTGTCAAGCAAAATCGATTCAAGAATTTGAGTGAACTTCACAAGGAATGGACTGAGGCTGGGGTCAAGGCATCAAGAGCCACCACACACAGACGTTGTACAGTTGTCGTATTCCTCTTGTTAAGCCACTCCTGAACCACAGACAATGTCAGAGGTGTCTTACCTGGGCTAAGGAGAAGAAGAACTGGACTGTTGCCCAGTGGTCCAAAGTTCTCTTTTCAGATGAGAGCAAGTTTTGAATTTCATTTGGCAACCAAGGTCTTAGAGTTGCTTGAAGTCCAGTTTTAAGTTTCCACAGTTTGTGATGATTTGGGGTGCAATGTCATCTGCTGGTGTTGGTCCATTGTGTTTTTTGAAAACCAAAGTCACTGCACCCGTTTACCAAGACATTTTGGAGCACTTCATGCTTCCTTCTGCTGACCAGCTTTTTGAAGATGCTGATTTCATTTTCCAGCAGGATTTGGCACCTGCCCACACTGCCAAAAGTAACAAAAGTTGGTTAAATGACCATGGTATTGGTGTACTTGACTGGCCAGTAAACTCACCAGACCTGAACCCCATAGAGAATCTATGGGGTATTGTCAAGAGGAAAATGAGAAACAAGAGACCAAAAAACGCAGATGAGCTGAAGGCCACTGTCAAAGAAACCTGGGCTTCCATACCACCTCAGCAGTGCCACAAACTGATCACCTCCATGCCATGCTCAATTGAGGCAGTAATTAAAGCAAAAGGAGCCCCTACCAAGTATTGAGTACATGTAGAGTAAATGAACATACTTTCCAGAAGGCCAACAATTGCCTAAAAATGTTTTTTATAGGTCTTATGAAGTATTCTAATTTAATCTAGCCATGGGGGTCACAGTCCAGTGACTTCTGTGCCGGTCCCAAGCCTGGATAAATAGAGAGGGTTGCGTCAGGAAGGGTATCCGGCGTACAACATTGCCAAATTTAACCATGCAAATCGTCAGTATGAATTTCATACCGGATCGGTCGAGGCCCGGGTTAACAACGACTGCAAATGGAAGTGGAAAAAAGTGGAAATTGGGCTACTGTTGCTCGAAGAAGTAGAGGAGGGAGGAGAGTGCACAGACAGAGAGAGAAGAGGAAAGGTAAGAGTGTAGGACTGAGAATAGGAACTCTGAATGTTGGTACTATAACAGGGAAAGGTAGAGAGCTGGGTGATATGTTGGAGAGAAGGAAGGTGGATATACTGTGTGTACAGGAGACCAGGTGGAAGGGTAGCAAGGCTCGTAGTATAGGAGCAGGATTCAAGCTGTTTTATTATGGTGTGGATAGTAAGAGAAATGGGGTAGGTGTGGTCCTGAAGGAGGAGTATGTGAGGAATGTTCTGGAGGTGAAGAGAGTGTCAGACAGGATGATGAGTCTGAAGTTAGAGATTGAAGGGGTGATGTTGAATGTTGTTAGTGGTTATGCCCCACAGGTAGGTTGTGAGTTAGGGAGAAAGAGAGATTCTGGAGTGAATTAGATGAGGTGATGGAGAGTATTCCCACGGGTGAGAGAGTGGTGATTTTAATGGACATGTTAGTGAGGGGAACAGAGGTGATGAGGAGGTGATGGGTAAGTTTGGAGTTAAGGAAAGGAACCTAGAAGGACAGATGGTAGTGGACTTTGCTAAGAGGATGGACATGGCTGTGGTTAACACTTATTTTCAGAAGATAGAGTATAGAGTGACTTACAAGAGTGGAAGTAGGAGAACACAGGTAGACTACATCCTATATAGAAGGGGCAATCTGAAAGAGATTAGTGACTGTAAAGTGGTAGTGGGAGAGAGTGTAGCCAGACAGAATAGGATGGTGGTGTGTAGGATGACTTTGTTGGTCTGTAAGAAGAAGAGGTCAAAGATAAGAACACCAAGTGGTGGAAGCTGAAAAAGGAGGAATGTTGTGAGGAATTTAGACAGATGTTGAGGTAGGCTGTGGGTGGTCAGGTAGTGCTGCCAGATGACTGGGAAACTACAGCAGAAGTAATCAGGGAGGCAGGTGCTGGGTGTGTCATCTGGAAGGAGAAAAAAAGATAAGGAGACTTGGTGGTGGAATGAGGAAGTTCAGGATAGTATCCAGAGGAAGAGGTTAGCCAAGAAGAAGTGGGACATGGACAGGACTGAAGAGAATAGACAGGAATACAAGGAGTTACAGCGCAGAGTGAAGAGGGAGGTGTCTAAGGCCAAGCAGAAGGCATATGACAAGTTGTACACCAGGTTAGACACTAGAGAAGGAGAGAAGGACTTGTACAGGTTAGCTAGGCAGAGGGATGGAGATGGGAAGGATGTGCAGCAAGTTAGAGTTATTAAGGATAGAGATGGAAGGATGCTCACAAGTGAGGAGAGTGTACAGAGGAGATGGAAGGAGTACTTTGAGGAGCTGATGAATGAGGAAAATAAGAGGGAAAAAAGAGTAGAAGGGGTGAACTCTGTGGAACAGAAAGTAGATAAGATTAGAAAGGATGAAGTCAGGAAGGCTTTGAAGAGGATGAAAAGTGGAAAGGCAGTTGGTCCTGACGACATCCCGGTGGAGGTCTGGAAGTGTCTAGGAGAGGCATCAGTGGAATTTTTAACTAGTTTGTTCAACAGGGTTTTAGAGAGTGAGAGGATGCCTGAGGAATGGAGGAGAAGTGTGTTAGTGCTGATCTTTAAGAATAAGGGTGACGTGCAGAGTTGCAGCAACTATAGGGGGATAAAGTTGATGAGCCATACAATGAAGCTATGGGAAAGAGTAGTGAAAGCTAGGTTAAGGAAGGTAGTGGACATTTGTGAGCAACAGTATGGCTTCATGCCCAGAAAGAGCACAACAGATGCAATTTTTGCTCTGAGAATTTTGATGGAGAAGTATAGGGATGGTCAGAGGGAGTTGCACTGTGTGTTTGTAGACTTGGAGAAAGCGTATGACAGGGTGCCAAGAGAAGAGCTGTGGTACTGTATGAGGAAGTCAGGAGTAGCAGAGAAGTATGTCAGAGTGGTGCAGGACATGTATGAGAGGAGCAGGACAGTGGTGAGGTGTGCTGTAGGTCAGACAGAGGAGTTCAAAGTGGAGGTGGGACTGCATCAGGGATCGGCTCTGAGCCCCTTCCTGTTTGCTATAGTGATGGACCAGTTGTCAGAGGAGGTCAGACAGGAGTCTCCTTGGACAATGATGTTTGAAGATGACATTGTGATCTGTAGTGAGAGCAGGGAGCAGGTGGAGGAAAACCTGGAGAGGTGGAGGTTTGCGCTGGAGAGAAGAGGAATGAAAGTCAGTCGTAGTAAGACTGAGTACATGTGTGTGAATGAAAGGGAGGGAAGTGGAACAATAAGGTTACAGGGTGAAGAGGTGAAGAAGGTACAGGAGTTTAAGTACTTGGGGTCAACAGTCCAGAGTAATGGAGAGTGTGGGAAAGAGGTAAAGAAGCAAGTGCAGGCAGGTTAGAATGGGTGAAGAAAGGTGTCGGGAGTTCTGTGTAATAGGAAAATATCAGCGAGAATCAAGGGGAAGGTGTACAGGACAGTGGTGAGACCGGCCATGCTATATGGCTTAGAGACAGTGTCACTGAGGAAGAGACAGGAGTCAGAGCTAGAGGTAGCAGAGCTGAAGATGTTGAGGTTCTCTTTGGGAGTGACAAGATTGGACAGGATTAGGAACGAGTACGTCAGAGGGACAGCTCATGTTGGACGTTTGGGGGACAAAGTTAGGGAGGCCAGATTAAGATGGTTTGGACATGTTCAGAGGAGGGAGAGTGAGTATATTGGTAAGAGAATGTTGGACATGGAGCTGCCAGGCAGGAGGCAAAGAGGAAGGCCAAAGAGGAGGTATATGAATGGAATAAATGAGGATATGAAGCTAGTGGGAGCAAGTGTTGAGGATGCAGAAGATAGGGATAGGTGGAGAGAGATGATTCACTGTGGCGAGCCTGAAGGGAAAAGCCGAAAGAAGAAGAAGAAGAAGAAGATGAAGTATTCTAATTTGTTGAGATTGATTGTTGAATTGGTGGGTTTTTGTTAAATGTCAGTCAAAATCATCACAATTAAAAGAACCAAAGACTTAAACTACTTCAGTCTGTGTGCACTGAATTTATTTAATACATGAGTTTCACAATTTGAGTTGAATTACTGAAATAAATGAACTTTTCCATGACATTCTAATTTATTGAGATGCACCTGTAGCATTGTTGATGAGTCAAACTAATATACAATGATATACTTTGTTTAGTGTACCAATGTTACACTATAATGTTTATTTTCTAGAGTTTAGGAATCGTGTCAGACAATGTATGTTTTGTATTTTCAAATTTAATTGTAATTTCACTTGAATCATTGTACAATAACAATTGTTATTTTACAATACATTTTACAATTCATTCATTCATTCATTGTCTACCGCTTATCCGAACTATTCTCGGGTCATGGGGAGCCTGTGCCTCAGGCGTCATCGGGCATCAAGGCAGGATACACCCTGGACGGAGTGCCAACCCATCAGAGGGCACACACACACTCTCATAATCACAATCACACACTACGGACAATTTAGAGATGCCAATCAACCTACCACGCATGTCTTTGGACCGGGGGAGGAAACCAGAGTACCCGGAGGAAACCCCCGAGGCACGGGGAGAACACGGGGAGAACATGCAAACTCCACACACACATGGCGGAGGCGGGAATCAAACCCCCAACCCTGGAAGTGTGAGGCAAACGTGCTAGCCACCAAGCCACCGTGCCCCCCTTTTACAATTCATATGTCCACAAACAGAAAAATCAAAGGCAAATACAATTAGGTTTGAAAATAGGATTGAACTCTTTTTTAAGAAAGGTGATTTCTTTATTTATGTATTTTATTTATTTTTTAAGCTGATTAATAATTCTTGATTTAATATTGACTATTTTAATTGGCTTTCTTATTTAAAATTGACTTTTATATTTAAAATTGATTTTATTTGAAGTTGGCTTAATTGTTTTTAACATTTACTCATTTATTAAAAGCTGACAATTGTTTTTAACTCTAAAGTCTCTTGACTCTTTTTATTTAAACATGACTTCTTTTATATAAAGCTGACCCTTTTATTTAAAGGTGACTTTTTTGGTACCTTGTCCGAAGCTTTGGGCAATGTTCTGCTGGGAAACCTTGGGTCCTGCCATCCATGTGGATGTTATTTTGACACCTACCACAGACCATGTACACCCTTTCATGGAAGATGTATTCTCTGATGGCTGTGGCCTCTTTCAGCAGGATGATGCCACAAAGTAAAAATGGTTTAGGAATGGTTTGATGAGCACAACAACGAGTTTGAGGTGTTGACTTGGCCTCGAAATTCCCCAGATCTCAATCTAGTTGAGCATCTGTGGGATGTGCTGAACAAGCAAGTCCGATCCATGGAGGCCCCACCTCGCAACTTAGAGGACTTAAAGGATCTGCTGCTAACATCTTTGTGCTAGATACCACAACACATCTTCAGGGATTTAGTGGAGCCCATTCCATGACCGGTCATTACTGTTTTGGCAGCAAAAGGGGGACCAACACAATATTAGGAAGGTTGGTTATAATGTTATGCCTGATCAGTGTATAAACAATTGCCTGTTGTTGTTTAGAAGACCTGTAAAATAATAACCCATCGCATGCAAACTAGGCTCATACATAAAAAATAGGCTCACACAGTGAGTGGGAGCAAGACTCAAATCCAGGACACTGGAGGTGTGAGGCAAATGTGCTAATCACTAAGCCACCATGCTGCCACACTAGAATGTTTTGTAATATATATTACCCCTGCACAATGGACATGTAAAAGATGGTATTGTTTTACATGCATTACATTTGTATATTTGGCATCTATATTATAATATATTATATATAATATATTATATATATTATATAGTTTGTGTGTAAAGTTATGATGCAAAAATACCATTATAAGAAGCGTTTTAGTTGTTTTAAATGAAGCATTTGCATGTTGTGTTTTTGTAATGGGAAGATATCTGAAGTAGGAATCAAGGTCTCTGTCCAGGAAATAGAGGGGACCATACCGACATGCAAAAAGTGAGTGATGTAGTTTGTTGTGAGCTAACTCGGCCCAGATCAGTTGAGCACTCTAGGTGGTCTGGTTGTCCCTGTACAAACACCTCAGATTCTTCTCAGTCTCCTGATTCGTCTTCTCCATCTTGCCATTGGTTTGAGGGTGGAAGCTGGATGACAGGCTTATGGAGGCAGCCAAATTCTTTCCAAAATCAGGAGGCAAACCATAGTCATCAGTCAGAGACCATATCCTGGGGAAAGTCATGGATCCTAAACACATTTTACATCAAGAGCTCAGCAGTCTGACTAGCTGTTGGTAACTTAAGTGCACGTATGAGGTGGCATGCCTTTGAAAATCTATCCACTACCACCAGAATGACTTACCTTGGGAAGCCAGTAGTCCAGTGATGAAATTCATGGGACCAGGAGCACTTGGCGATGGGCAGTGGGTGCAGCAAGTCTTGAGGACAAGTTCTGGGTTCCTTGTTCTGGGCACAAACAGGGCAGGTGGCAACAAATTCAACAGACTGGGCCACCAGAACTTCCTCTGGATGAGCTTGCATGTTCTGGTGATTACAGCATGGTCTGAAGGAAGGGAAGTGTGATGTGCCCACTGTAAAACATCAAAGTGGAAAACATCAAAGAGGAGCTTCAAAAGGTCATCACCTGGACATGGCTGCTGGCGTTGAGCCTTCCTCACAGCTGCCTTGAGTCCCTACTGGATGGTAGCCACCATTCTGGATGGTTCCTTGGCTGAATTCCTTTTCTGGTGGCCCAAACTGCCATGATAGTGCACCTGGCTTTGTATTCTTGGAACCTGGATGGTTGGAAAGAATAAATTAAAACCAGTTTAAAAAATAGGGCTGACAGAAATTTAAACCAGTGGGTGTCTGGCACCCCTCAACCAGTGTCTCCACACTTCTAATGTCAGAGCACACTTCCAGGTTAGCTGCTATTGTAATTTGCACTTCCAGGTTGGCAACCATTTAATCTGTTATAAGGACGCAACTGAACACACTTTCTTCGCCAGATGGTCTTTTCTGTTGCTGCGTGCTCAGTAAGTCATCCTGCTGTTTCTGTCGTCTGTTTCTTTGCCTGTTTTGACTTCTGGCTGTTCTCTGTTTCACTTCTGTATTCCCTTTGATGCGCTGTTTGCCGATCGACTGGATTCTCACTCTGCTTAGGATCACGAGTTCGGATTTCCCCTTTGGACTATTCACTACGGATATTACCCCGCTCTCTCCAGCACAGACATTGTGATCCCAGTGCACATGCGATACCAGTGGATAGATTATTTGTTCGGCCTGTAAATAATTGTTTTACTGCTACTGTTTGTTATTTCCTGTTATCACTGCTTTGTGCCCACGGACTGCCTGTGTTTAATGCCTGTATTTGCTTGGCTTACCACTACTGCGCTATACTGTGTATTTTATGTTGCTCTGTATGCTGTGATATACCTGTGAATTATTTAGCCTGCACTTATCCTGTGGATTTGGTACTCAACTGTGCCCTTGTATTTCTGTCCTGGAACTCAGGCTGTGATTCTTCCCATGTGCTTATTAAAAACTATTTTATTGCAGTTACTGTCCTACCCATGTGACTGTTACACTAATACTATTTTAACTCTGCTCCTGATTGCCGAGGTTGTAATTTCTCTGTGCTGGGTTGAGTTGCCAAGAAAAGTATGAATGAAATTTCTTGTCAGGCAACTCTGGGTCAGAAAGATGTGAAGAGCTGCTTCAGCCTGGAGAAAGCTTGGTTGGCCTCCTTGGTCCATGCAAATGGCTTGGCCATTTTCTTGATGAAGGGAAAAAGATTTTTTAATCAATCTTCAATCCTCCATCTGGAGACTGGCTGTTTTTTTACCTGGATGTCACTTCCTGTGCTTGAAGCATTTACCGCAGATTTCTTGCCTGTGTCTTAAATGTTTTAAATTATACTGTTTAATTTTCTATTTTTCCTCAATATTTTGTGGTCACTTTCGTTTGTCAATTTTTTTTCTTTTTACTTTCCTATCACAGTTAATTTTTTGGGGAGATGCTTTTTGTTTTCTGTCTTCAAACAGCAAGCAGAGGAAACCAACTTCAGCTCTTTTTAATATCCAGCTCATATTCCACGTATATAATCATTGACTATGGCAAACATTCAGCTTGTACAGTGTGTGAGCTGCAAGATAATTCTTCCTCTGCCATTTAATTTTACTTGAGATAAGTGTGATTTTACTTGTGATAAGTGTATTTTAATTAGCTCTCTGACGGAGAAGATATTAGCTTTAGAGGAATGCATCCAGATGCTAGAGAGGGTTAGGGACAGCAAGAGTAGTGTAATGTCTGTAGGGGGAAATCTGGATGGATTAGGCAGAGTTACTAACCCCCCAACTCCGGCATTAGAGCCCTCACAGTGGGGTGAATGAGTGATGACTCTGTGGCATAGTCACAAATCACATAGCACATAGTCACCTAGCAACCTGATTAGCATAAAATTAGATCATAGTGAATGCACTGCCAGTATCTTTGTTACTGTATAAGATATAAGATCTCTTGCATGTAAAGCACATATTGTCAATGAAATGATTACTGATCAGAAGTGTAGTGTTCTATGCTTAGCAGAAACATGGACTAAACTGATTACAGTTTACATTTACGGTTACAGTTACATACATCAGCCGCGCTTAAGAGGCAGGGGAGGAGGTGTCACAGTTATTTATGATGATCTAGAAAAAATACTAACTTAACATATGTACCCATAAAAAATAAGTCTACCAAGATGATTTCAATAACACCCTTAGGGCCATATTCTGAATTCCTCTGTGAATTTGCAGATTTCAAGCCTAGTTGTTTCTTTAGACAAAGCATTAATTGTGGCTTTAATATTGATTTTGATAAGTCAGAATATCCTCTGAGAACAGACGTTGCATTCATCTTAGATTCAGTAGGTGTTAATCAGAACATTATAGAACATAATGGAGGTCACACTTTTGATCTTATTCAAACATTCAGATTAAATATAGAAAATATAGTCACACTTCCACAGTTGAAAATCTCGGACCATTATCTTATTTTGTTTAAAATGCGTCTTAGATGTGTTATATGCAGTTTGCCACATCAAATGTACATCTGCTACTGCAGAGATATTTACCAATAGTCTCCCAGAATTATCATAGATGACTGGCTCGCTGTCTGACTCCATAGGACTTGATCAGGTGACTGATAACTTAGAGTCAGTGTTTCGCTACACTCTAGATACTGTAGCTCCACTTAAATGGAAAATAATTAAAGAGCTCCCTGGTACAATGTGTCTCCTTGCTGGTGTTACTTTATTTTAGTGCAGCTTTTGACATATATACTATTTGCCATACTATATTACTTGATAGGCTAGATAATGTTGTTGGTGTTAAGGGGACAGCCTTCTCTTGGCTCAGATCTTATTTGACTGATCGTCATCAGTTTGTAGAACTAAATGGTGGCTTCTCTATGCGAACCAAGGTTATTTTTGGTGTTCTGCAAGGTTCTGTTCGAGGCATACTGCTTTTCTCATTATATATGTTACCCCTTGGTGCAATTATTCACAAACATGGGATTAGCTTCCACTGTTATGCTGATTAAACACAGCTATATGTTTCAACTAAGTCAAATGAGAAACCAGCTGATTAAGATTGAAGAATGTGTGAAGGAAATTAGACAGTGGATGCTCACTAACTTCCTCCTGCTTAACTCTGACAAGACAGAAGTGAATCAGAATCAGAAAGTTTTATTGCCAGGTACAGCAAAGGTTTCACAAAAAGCACTTTACAGCACTCGGAACTTGTCTTGGTTTCAGGTGCAAACATATACACAGATACAAAATGTGTACACAATTTTAGAATAAATTAAATAATACCGTATACAGAAAGTGACTTTGCATGAGAAGTAGCCCTTTCTTGAGGAGAAGGAATGAAAGAGTTCATTTCCAGGATGACAGGGGTCAGCTGTGATCTTGGCTGCACATCTTTGGGTCCCGGAGATGTACAGCTCTTGGAGAGATGGGAGACTGCAGTCAATCGCCTTCTCAGCAGAGTGGATGACACACTGCAGCTTGGCCTTGTCCCTGGCTGTAGCTGCAGCAAACCAGACCGTGATGGAGGATGTGAAGATAGATTCGATGATGGCAGTGTAGAAGTTCACCAACATCTTCACAGGGAGGAGAAACTTCTTCAGCTGCCTCAGGAAATACATCCTTTGCTGAGCTTTTTTGGTGAGGGAGCTGATGTCCTGCTCCTGCTTGAGATCCTGGGTGATGGTGGTGCCCTGGAAGGACTCAACAGATGTCACCGAAGAGTCACAGAGGATGACAGGGGGGAGGGGAGCAGGGTCCTTCCTGAAATCCACTGTTATCTCCACTGTCTTGAGAGAGTTGAGCTCCAGGTTGTTCATGCTGCACCATAACACCAGACGGTCCATCTCACTCCTGTAGGCCGACTCGTCCCCATCAGAGATGAGGTCGATGAGGGTGGTGTCGTCAGCAAACTTCAGGAGTTTGACAGACAAGTGACCAGATGTGCAGCCATTGGTATACAGGGAGAATAGCAGAGGACAAAAGACATAGCCTTGGGGGGATCCAGTGCTGATGTTCCAGGAGTCAGATACATGCTTTCCCAGTCTCACGAGCTGCCATTTGTCTGTCTGTGATCCAACTGCACATGTCAGTCACATTCAGCTTGGAGAGCTTGTCTCTGAGCAGAGCTGAAGTCCACGAACAGTATCCTGGCTTAGGATCCTGGGGAGTCTAGATGTTGAAGGATGAAGTGGAGGGCCATGTTCACAGCATCGTCTTCAGATCTGTTGGCTCTGTAGGCAAAATTTAGTGGATCCAGGAGAGGGTCTGTAATGTCCTTGAGGTAGTACAACACGAGGAGCTCAAAAGACTTCATGACCACAGAAGTCAGGGCGACGGGTCTGTAGTCGTTAAGTGCTGTGATCCTGGTCTTTTTGGGGACTGGGACAATGGCTGAAGTCTGGAAGCAGCCTGGCACATGGCAGGTCTCCAGTGAGGTATTAAAAAAGTCTGTAAACACTGGAGACAGCTGATTGGCACAGTGCTTCAGGGTGGAGGGGGAGACAGAGTCCAGGCCTGTAGCCTTGCGGGTGTTCAGACGTTTAAACAGTCTATTCACATCTTCCTCTTTGATGGTGAGAGGTGTGGGGGTGGGGGGGGGGGGGCGCTAAGGTGTGGAGCTGTGTGGGTGATACAGGTATGAAAGTGTAGGAGGAGGAGCTACTGCTGATCATTAGCTGGTGGGGGGAGGATTACATTTGAACATTACATTTGAATTAAACATTTGAAGAAAGGACATTATTTACATTTACACTGAACAGGCATAACATTATGACCACTTAGGTCATAATTAGGTGAATTGAATAACATTGATTATCTCCTCATCATGGCACCAGTTTGTGGGTGGGATACATTAGGCGACAAGTGAATATTTTTTCCTCATAGTTGATGTGTTGGAAGCAGGAATAATGGGCAAGTATAAGGATTTGAGTGAGTTTGACAAGGGACAAATTGTGATGGCTAGACAACTGGATCAGAGCATCTCCAAAACTGCAGCTCTTGTGGGGTGTTCTGGAGCAATGGAAGAAGTTGGCCTGGTCTGATGAATCAAGTTTTCTTTTACATCACATGAATGACTGGGTGTGTGATCATTGCTTACCTGGGGAACACATGGCACCAAGATGCACTATGGGAAGAAGGCAAGCCGGCAGAGGCACTGTCATGCTTTGGGCAATGTTTTGCTGGTAAATCTTGGGTCCTGCCATCCAACTGTATCGTTAAAATATGTATCGTTACTTTGATACATATCACCTACCTAAGCATTGTTGCAGACCATGCACACCCTTTCATGGAAACGGTATTCCCTTATGACTGTGGCCTCTTTCAGCAGGATAATGCACTGTGCCACAAAGCAAAAATGGTTCAGGAATGGTTTGATGAGCACAACAACGAGTTGTGTGGTGTTGACTTGGCCTCCAAATTCTCCAGATCTGAATTCAGTCAAGCATCTATGGGCTGTGCTGGACAAACAAGTCCGATCCATGGAAGGCCCTCCTCGCAACTTTCATGTCCAGGCACCCCGTCCTATGCAAGGCTCAAACCTGGACCTCCGTGGTAGTGTTTGCACTCGCATGTATGCCACGGAAGGAGACCCAGATGCAGGATTCAGTGAAGTGCTGCTTTTATTAACATAAACATAAGACGGGGGAAAGACTAACCTAATGACGAAGACATAACATAACACTAAATAGAAACTAAAACATAAACAGAGGCCTACGTATAAAACATAGCATAAACCTGAACATGACCTTAAACAAGGAACATTAAACACAGAACAGAGAACATATAGGGCACAACATTAGGACTAATGGGGAATTAGTCAGACGCCCTCTCTGGGCCTGGCAGGGAACTGTCCAGCGGTTCCTGACAGCAACTCATAAATTTGTTGACTTAAAGGATGTGCTATTAACATCTTGGTGCCAGATACCACTGCACACCTTCAGGGATCTAGTGGAGTCCATGCCTCAATAGGTCAGAGCTGTTTTGGCAGCAAAAGGGGGACCAACAGAGTATTAAGCAGGTGGTCATAATGTTATGCCTATATGTATGTGTGTGTGTGTGTGTAGGTGTGTATATACACATTTATACAAAAAAAAAACATTACAACCCCCTGCCTAATATGCTGCTTGTCATTCCATATATTGCCAAAACAGCTCAGGCTTACCGGACAAGACCCCTGAAGGTGCCTTGTGTTATATGCCAGTTGTCAGTTTCCACATGCTGCCCACGTCACAAATCAGTTGGATAAAAATTTTGGTAATTTGGATCCCACGGCAAAACATTGAACTCTTTGTGTTCCCTCAAATAGTGGGCCTCATTTATCAAGATGGATACAAATGGATGTATTTGTTAGTCTTTGGCATATCTTACACTATTACAAATTTTGAAAAAATGCCAAAATGGACATACTATTTGTGTTTTTGAGTGTGCGCATAAGAAGACTAAGATAATAAGAATTTCAAGATAAATAAGACTAGCTGTATAATTAAGAAAAAGCACCTCTATATAAAGGAAGTGTGTATGTAAGCAATAAACCAATGTGATGCATATTGCAGATTTGATATTTCTGGAAGAAATAGCACATGCTGCACTTAGAATGGCCTGGATAGTTAGAGACTTGTACTTTTTTTATGAAGGATGAGAATTTGTGTGTGTTGGTTCTATTGGTTCTATTTGCCACAACTGCTTCTTTTAATGCTGTACTTTAGAGCCAGAATTAATTTAACTGACAAAAAGATCCAAAAAGATGTTTTAACTTGGCTTAATATTTATTCCCTGACATTTTTAAGGATCAAGTCCATGCCTCAATAGGTCAGAGCTGTTTTGGCAGCAAAAGGGGGACCAACAGAGTATTAAGCAGGTGGTCATAATGTTATGCCTATATGTATGTGTGTGTGTGTGTGTAGGTGTGTATATACACATTTATACAAAAAAAAAACATTACAACGCCACCTGCACTAATTCATGCTTGTCAATGGTATTCTCAAAGAGGCAACAATAAATTGCTCTCTCATTATCCTATATGATGGATTTCTTTCCACATATGTGTTTTTAGGTACCATTGTCACTATGGAGCATGAAGCAGTACCTGAATTCAGTTGCAAGGTAGTCAGCCTAGTTTCACATTCATAATGCCAATGCAAGGATTTGTGTTCTCTGCACAGTTCAGAAGCTGGAGAATAAGATTAGTCATACAAGAGACTTATATAAAGGGGGGGGGGGGGGGGGGGGGGGGGTAGGTCCATCACTGGCACCCTGTTCTCTTCATGGATGAGATCAGGTTAACACTGAGAACATGTTACAGATGTGAAGGAGTCAGAAGATGATATGGGGAACATTAGGCACTGATTCTAGGCTGGTAGGTGATTCCCCAGGACAACATCTGTCATCTTGTCATGCCCAGACATTGGAGTGCACATGGGAGTCATACACACTACTGACTTACATTATAAGTCATGTGTGTATGATTTTGGTTTCTATTGACCATTGTCACATCATTTTGTTCACAACCAATTACACAGTGTAAGTATTTAAAGTCTAAAGATTTTCAACTTAAATGTTTTGTTCATTGAGATCCAATGTGTTGGATCGATTGTGTTGATTTTTTTTTTTGAGCAGTGTAATCTCAAAGCAAATGGCACTTGTCAAAGGGTGGGATACATCAGGCTGCAAGTTTACAGTCAGTTTTTGAATTTGGGAAAATGGGCAAGTGTAAGAGATTTTGACAAGGGCCAGCGAATTTACGGACCAAATTGTGATGTCTTAACTGAGTCAGAGCATCTCCAGAACAGCATTACTTGTGGTGCGTTCCAGTATGCAGTGGTTAGTAACTACCCAAAGTAGGGATGCACAATATTTATCGGACAGATAAATTATCGGCCCATATGGGTGAAAATTGTCATTTTTATTGTCCAATAAATCCGATAACTAAATCCGATAACTAGATCCGATAAAGTACACTTGCTGGTAACTCAGTCAATCAGTCTGATTTATCCGAGATTCATCCACTTGCTGAGTGCAAGTGACTGCAGCTCTAAACTGCAGTGACTCTCAGCCTGTGTCGCACTCATTAGGTCATCATCTGTGAGCATGTCTTCACCGGTCTGGAAGTTTTTCTTTGTGGCAGCAGAGGACAATCCCATTGCTATTTGCAAGGCATGTTGAGCAAGGATTCCGAGAGGAGGTAAAAAGGCGTCAAGTTTTGACACAAAAAATTTCACTTGAAGGGTCGTCTTAGCAGCAAAGCTGTATTAAAAGAATATGAAACAGATGCGGCAGGAGCAGCTACCACCGTTAGTTCTAAAACACGGAGCATCGATGTCCCCATTGAGCAGGCATTTGAAAATTGTAAAACGTTTTCCAGAGAAAGCGAAAAGGCAAAATCCATAAATGACAAAGTCATGGAATTTATAGTCTATGATGACCAACCTTTTTCTGTGGTAGAGGATCCTTGTAGAGTATTTAGTTAATTTAATTAGTAGAGCATTTGGAGCCACTTTACACCGTTCCAAGCCACTGCTTCTTCTCTGATGTTTCCCTACCTGCTTTGCACGATTTGGTCACCACACACATTCATAATTTGATCGACAAGAATGGACTACATATAAGTTTCACCACGGACACTTGGACATCTGACGTTAGTCCGGTCAGTATGCTTAACTTAACGACTCAGTGGTTGGATGCATTTTATTTGCTATGTATTTATGTATCTATGAAAAACATGACTTAAAGTCTATATACCTTCCTCTTCATATTTATACCTTCCTTAAACTTATACCTTAAACTATTAAACTATAGCTCTTTTGTTGAGGATGCACATTTGTTTTTCATTTTTCAAGGTTGACAAATATCAATGGATGTTATTTATGATGTATTTGAAACATGTGACTGAAGGTCTATATACCTTCCTCATCCTTAACACTAAAAAGGTTGAATAGATGCATTTCTTTGTTATGCATGAAAAACTTGAATATAAATTTGTTGTTAATGAGTTGTTAATTGCAGATAAACCATAGTTCTGTCATAGTTCTGTTAAACCCTTTCTGTTCTTATTGTAGTGCCTTACACAAAAAATAAAACCATCTGAAGAGTCACGATTGATGTTTGCTATTACAGTTAGGCCAGAGCTACTAAAATATCAGTTTCATCAGTGCATCTTAGATTTTCTGTTCTCCTGGGTGCACAAACTGCAGATTATATGAAAATTCTAATATAAAAATATGAACTTATTGGCTATCGGTATCGCAATTGACCATGAGAAGGACTTAATTATCGGTCATCAGTATCGGTTTAAATTTTTCACATTGTGCATCCCTAACCAAACGTGTTCCAGTGATAGACAACCAGTGAACCAGCAATAGTGTCAGTGGGCAACTAGTGATGCACATGGAAGGCCAGCCAGTCTGGTGCACAGCTTCTTGTGTATGGGGCTAGATAGCTGCAGACCAGTCAGTGTGCCCATGCTGACCCCTGGTAACTTCCAAAAAGTGTGAGCATGAGAACTGGACCATGTTGGAGTGGAGCAGTGGAAGAGCATTGTCTGATGGTTCACATTTTCTTTTATATCATGGGAATGGCTGGGGGCATGTAAGTTGCTTACCTGTTAATCAGATGGCACCAGAAGGAAAGCAAACAGTGGCTGCATGATGCTCAGGGCATTGGTCTGCTGGTAAAACTTGCATTGATGTGAATGTTACTTTGACACAGGCTACTTACCTAAATATTATTGCAGACCAAGTACACCCCTTCATGGCATAGGTCTTCAATCACACATCACAAACCAGACTTTGTGTTCTTCAACGCTGACCCACTGTTTGCAAATGCTGCAGCAGAGATCTTTGTCTAGGTCACCCTACTCACAACCATGGTGGCACAACTGGAAAAGGGGAAGGAGATCTAACGTCTGTATCAGACTAAGACAGCAACAAAAGAATTTCTAGTTTATAAACAAAGCAATTCACAGCAGTTGTTATTATTCCAGCTAAATACATCCTCACTCAAGCTGATGTACAGGATTCTCAGTTTAGATATAGTGCCTTCCAAGAACGTTGTGTCAATAGCCACGAAGGACATTGGATCTGTACATACAGCTTGCATATGAAAATTTGTTTGTGATTTAACAAAAGATTAATATTGTTGATATTGGCAATATTTTACTTGATTCTCTATGTATGTCTTATGTATGTGTTGTTTTTTTTTCACAATTCACTGGTTCAGGTATTGGCATCATTGTTCGACCCAAGGCACATTACAACAGACCACCTCATCCTTGGCCTTCTGAACCAAGGGCATCTTTCTTCTCCATTCATGATCCGGAGCACCCTAAGCAGAGGCACTCATACCCTGAGCGTCTGGTCAGGAGCCGTAGCACAGACGTAGTCTGTGCAGGTCACAGGCCCAACAGTGATCCAGGCATAAACCACAGGACCATGCTGGAGGGCCAGGACCAAGCAGCTGCTTTTTCTACTGGCTCGACCACATTCCCAAGCAAAGATTCACTCAGAGTGGAGGTGTGTAGGACATGCTATTTCAATATTATCCAGCATGCACCAGACTACTACAAGACAAATTTATGAAAGTATTACATTTACTTTTTCTTCAAGGTAGTTGAAGTACTTTAAAAAACTAAAATTGTTTTTTTTTTCCAGTCTTATATTGGATAATTTCTTCTTTTGTTTTATCTCTCTCTCTCTCTCTCTCTCTCTCTCTCTCTCTCTCTCTCTACACACACACACACACACACACACACACACACACACACACACACACACACACACACACACACACACAGGACACTTGATGAAGGGAAAACTCGCCCGCAAGTCCATACAAGGGCATCTATGTTACATTATTCCTGCTACTATTTGTCTGAAGGAAGTGCGAGTGGACACCAGGGGTGTGGCAAGTGATGCAGCATCTTGGGAATGGGCTACACACAAAACCTGGTGTAGTTCCCTTTCAAGGGATCTCAATGCTCCGTCTTGACTGATGCTATGGAAACATTAATAAGCACACCACCACACCGGTCAATATCTGTCCCAGGAACCATGAGAGAGCATGAGCAAACCAGGAATAGAACATCAATTAGCCCTGAAGGACCTGGGACCCTGGAGGACGGGAGGCAAATTGGATCCTGCACACTGGCCAGCCTCTCTAGACTTTGATGGGGGGCACTGGCGACCAAACTAGCCCTTCTTTCCACTTTAATGAGCTGTGGGGGGCAGGTACAGCTGGAAGACGGCCCAGGCAGCTCACTGCAGCAAGGTATATATTCCCTACAGGCCGCCAACTGGCACTTCATATCTTTGCTGAACAGGCCCTGAGGTGAAACTGGGTCATCTAGGAGAAAGGACTTATCTCTGTCCTTAATCCCTGTTAAGTTAAGCCACAGGTGCCTCTAAATGACTATTCACACCCATCTTCATTAAGTGCTTTGAGAGGCTTGTCATGAGGCACATCAAGACCCCACTGCCAGCATAACTGTCCTAACTGCTCGACGGATGATGCTATGGTGACCACCTTCCACATGGCCCTTACACCCGGATAAAAAGGATACATATGTGAGAATGCAGTTCATAAACTCATGTTCAGTTCAGCATTCAACATAATCATCCCTCAGCACCTAATCAAATAGCTGAACCTGCTAGGCCTGAATACTTCCCTCTACAACTGGATCCTGGACTTCCTGACTAAGAGACCTTAATCAGTCTGGATCGGGAACAGCTATCTTGAACACTATCACACTGAACATTGGAGCTGTTCAAGGCTGTTTGCTCAGTCCACTGCTGTTCATCCTGCTGACCCCACACACACCTTCCCCACACTCTTCACCCTCCAGCTGTCCAGAAAAAGGTACCTCAAGCCATCAGGCTCCATACTAACCTGGGACTGGACTCACATATACACACACACTGCAATTTTTGCACAATTTTTGCAACAGTGGAAGCTAATACAATGTTTACGAATAATTGCACCAAGGGGTAGCATATATAAGAAGAAAAGCAGTGGGCCTAAGACAGAACCTTGTGGAACACCAAACATAACCTTAGTATGCATAGAGAAGTCACCATTTAGATCTATAAACTGATAATGATCTGTCAAATAAGACCTGAGCCAGGAGAAGTCTGTTCCTTTAATACTAACAACATGTTCTAACCTACCAAGTATAATAGTGTGGTCAATGGTGTCAAAAGCTGCACTTAGATCGAGTAACACCAGTATGGAGACACAACCCTGATCAGAAGCCAGTAACAGGTCATTTACCACTTTAACCAGTGCTGTCTCTGTGCTATGATGAGCCCTAAGTCCTGACTGATACGTTTCATGAATGTTATTCCTATGTAGGTATGAACATAACTGCTGTGCTACAGCCTTTTCTAGGATCTTGGAGATAAAGGGCAGGTTTGATATTGGCCTATAGTTGGACAGCTGACAGGAGTCAAAGGTCTGGTTTTTTAATCAGGGGTTTGATAACTGCTAGCTTAAATGACTTAGGCACATAGCCAGTGCTAAGGGAAGAACTTATAATTTTTAGAAAGGGTTCGGTAGCTACTGGTAATATCTGTTTAAGGAAAGACGTGGGTAAAGGATCAGGAATGCAGGTTGAAAGTTTTGAAGATGAAATTAGGGAAACTAGATCAGGTTCTTAAAGGAAAGTAAAGCATGATAAGCTGTGATCAGAAATAGTTAAATTATCTAAAGGATTATCTATCGAATAATTTGGTTTTAAATGAATAGTCTGGGGGGGGGGAGCAGGGCACGGTGGCTTAATGGTTAGCATGTTTGCCTCACACCTCCAGGGTTGGGGGATCGATTCCCACCTTTGCCATGTGTGTGGAGTTTGCATGTTCTTCCTGTGCCTCGGGGGTTTCCTCCAGTTTCCTCCCCCAGTCTAAAGACATACATTGTAGGTTGATTAGCAACTCTAAATTGTCTGTAGTGAGTGAATGAGAGTGTTTGTGTGCCCTGCGATGGGTTGGCACTCTGCCTAGGGTGTATCCTGCCTTGATCATCAATGACGCCTGAGGATCATTGGGCACAGGCTCCCCGTGACCCGAATATAGATCGTATAAGCAGTAGACGATGATGAATGAATTAATAGTCTGAATATTTTGCCTGATATTATCAATCTTTCCATTGAAAAAATTCATGAAGTCATTGCTGCTGCATTAAGAAGGTGTGTGCTTTTCTACAGTGGTTTTACTCCTAGTTAGTTTTGCTACAGTACTAAATAAAAATTTAGGATTGTTTTTATCTTTGATTAGGGCAGAAAAGTATGCTGATCTAGCAGTACTAAGAGAATTTTTGTAGCTCAGAAGGCTTTCCTTCTATGCTAACTGAAATACTGCCAATTTAGTTTGATGCCATTTGCATTCTAGTTTCCTAGCTGATTGTTTTAAAGCTAGTGTGTGGTCATTGTATCAGCGTGCTAGTTTCATCTCTTTAATTATTTTCCAATTAAGTGGAGCTACATTATCTAGCGTGTTGCGAAACACAGACTCCAGGTAATCAGTCGCCTGATCAAGTTCTGTGGGATCAGAAGGTTAGACCAATCATGTATGTAAATGTATGCTTAATTCGGAGATGTGGCAAATTGCGCATCTTGTGTCTAAGACGCATTTTAAATGAAACAATATAGTGATAGCTTCCGACTGTGGAAGAGTAACTATGTTTTCTATATTTAAGCCAAATGTTAGAATAAGATCCAGAGTGTGACCTCCATTACATTTTGACTAACACCTACTGAATCTAAGATGGACACAACTGCTGTTCTTAGAGGGTCTTCTGACTTATCACTCAAGAGCTCCCAGTGTTCAGATTTTCCAGTGTGACCACTCGCTCTACCCCTGGTCGGAGTCTTGTTGCTTGGTGGTGCTCACTGATGCTGTGGATGGACCTGTGTGGAAAGCATGTGACCAGGAGACAGCCATGGACAGAGCCACTTTGGGACTATAACACCATCACAGATCTGCTGTTATTTCTGTCAGCCTTGACAGCAAGGAATTAGTGTCTATAATGAACTCAGAAACTGCATTGACCTAATAGTTCCTCATGGGCCTTTGGTTGCTGTTGTAGAAAGCACACTATTTACATTTATATTATTTATTGTATTGTGTCACCCAAATGAGGATAGGATCCCTTCTGAGTCTGTTTCCTCTCAAGGTTTCTTCCTCATATCATCACAGGGAGTTTTTCCTTGCCACCGTTGCCGCAGGCTTGCTCATTAGGAATAAAATAGTTTAATAATTTAATGATTCTTTTTTTTCCCTCTACTTTCTGTTTCTCTATTTTTGTAAAGCTGCTTTGAGACAATGTCCATTGTAAAAGACGCTATACAAATAAAATGAAATGAATTGAATTGAATTGAATTGAATTGAATTGAATTGAATTGAATTGTGGGGGGGGTGGCACGGTGGCTTGGTGGTTAGCATGTTTGCCTCACACCTCCAGGGTTGGGGGGTTTGATTCCCGCCTCCGCCGTGTGTGTGTGGAGTTTGCATGTTTTCCCCGTGCCTCGGGGTTTCTTCCAGGTACTCCGGTTTCCTCCCCCGGTCCAAAGACATGCATTGTAGGTTGATTGGCATCTCTAAATTGTCCGTGGTTTGTGATTGTGTGAGTGAATGAGAGTGGTGTGTGCCCTGCGATGGGTTGGCACTCCGTCCAGGGTGTATCCTGTCTTGATGCCCTATAACGCCTGAGATAGGCACAGGCTCCCTGTGACCCGAGTGTAGTTCGGATAAGCGGCAGACAATGAATGAATGAATGAATGTTTGGTGAGAGGGGGCGGAAGAGGTAAGTATAAGGCTTAATAAAATATAAGGCAGAATAAGTAAGTATAATAGTTTCACAATTTGAGATATTTGTAGTGTTAAAGTATTTAAAAAGTGATAAATGTGTGGTTAAAGGAGAAGGAAAAATGTGTGAGGTGGGGAATTAATGCAGCCAAATAATGACAGTTAGAAAAGTGAAAAAACTAAATAAAAAACACAGCCCAACTTTTGTGTTAAATCTAGACTCAAAATATTTTTTGCCATACTCCTAGGTTTGTATAATT